>OY735212.1:54628037-54645537 GCA_963457665.1 Thysanoteuthis rhombus | reverse complement strand
AGGAAATCGTGTTTACATCCAAGAATCCCTTTAACATCTGAACTTAGATAGAATCTACTACATTAAAAAGTTATCCTCTGTGTTTAGTAGGATTCAAAGAGAATTTTTAGTCACGAATGGAAAGTGGATAGTGGAACATTGTGACGTAACAATAAGCGATTCAGATAGTTAAATGAGTCATTAGAACAGAAAAGATTTTCTTCTTGGCAAGTGATTCGATTTGCTATTTTTTCTTTCTGTTTGACAACGCCCTTCTTCATGCTGCAAATGCAATTCGGAAATTGATCATTGAGCCAAAAAGTTCCTTCAGCATATGGTAAATTCTCCAGATATTTCACTTTCAAACTGTCACTTGTTTCGCTTCGTGCATCTCTATTAGTCTGGCCAACTGTTCCTGTAATTTATCGAATCGAAACCAGGATCGTTTTTTAATGATAGAAATTAATAGAAAGCTGAGAAAATGAAGAGGGAATAATTATGCTATGAATTTATATTACATAACAGATTTTGCCAAAAACAATGCCTGAATCCTTTATCCAATTTAAACAAATCCTCATAATGAATGGATACTTTTGAGTTTTTATGAGTTTAATGTACTTTTACTGTTTGTACAACCAGAACAGGCGGGTAGCTACAGGAGAGTGGTTTTTCACAAGCGCAATTCATTCAATGTCTTTTTTGGGGTACCATCGTGATATGCCGGCGATTAAACATTTTTGGTTATAGAATAAATCACATGGATGTGGACTGGTGTGTTTCTCAAGGCAGTTCCTGCCAGACTTTGAGCTCAGTGCCTGTAAACCTTATGTCATCTCGCCCCTCCGTAGATAGCGGTAGCAAAGTGATATATGCCTAAATATTTACTGTCGAATCGAGCGTAATCACCAAAAATGCCAATGTTTTCAGAGTTCCCGTCGAAAAGGCGACAGAGGACTTCGGATCTGTAAAGTCTGCAAATAAATTCGCCATTTGTTCGTATAAATCCGGAAACATTATCCTCCCCTTGTGTGGGCATTCGGAACAATAACTGCCACAGTTGAACCAATTCTGTATATAAAGGCAGCCAAAGACAACATCGTTTCGCATAGAAATGTCATTAATCATAAAATGAAAAACACCGACGTTTAAATAGGATACGACCAACATATTCTATCTTGTACCTCTTCCTTTCTCTCTTTCTCTTTCTTTTCCTCTCTCTCTCTCTCTCTCTCTCTCTCTCTCTCTCTCTCTCTCTCTCTCTCTCTCTCTCTCTCTCTCTTGTATTTTATTCTGGTATGCTATTTCCCATTCCTCTCTTCCTTCTTTTTCACTGTGTCTTTCTTTGTCTCTTGTATTTATGCGCTCTCTCTTTTTCCATTGCAATCATTTCCTTTCCGTGGTCCCTACCTTCTTTTTTCGGTGCGAAGTAGCGTAACAGTTATCATCATGTAAAATGAAAACCGGCAAACCAGGTTCGAATTTCAGCTGATATACTCCATGTTCACTTCGGACTAATTTTCACTCTCCCCTGCAATATGTCCCAGTTAATTAAAAAAAATGTATAAACACTGGCATGCCGTGCTGACCTAGGAAAAACAGTGGTTGAACATGAACCTAATCAAAATCATCCTCACATAACTATTTATAACCTCGACAATATTGACAGTAAAATGCTATTGCGCCTATTGTTATCCTTGACAGAAATCAGTGAGAATAAGACACAAAATCAAAAAAAAAAATTGATGTAAAAAGATTGCATTGCACTAATCATAAAAATTAAACAGACTTACCTGCTTTCCATAAAGAATCAACATTCGAAATTCTTGGTTTTACCTGGGCTCAAACTTCTGCAGTTATTATCACTGAGAAATATGCAACCATAGTCAAGATAGATTCTTGATATTTACTCATCTTTGGTAAGTCTGCCTCAAGGGTACTGGGGTTCCTACTGAGAATCGAACTCATCGTTCAAGTGAATCGTCTGTGGCTAATTTGCTGAATAAACAAAATTCTGCGCTAGGCACCCAAACTTGATGGGTGTCATGACATAACAGTGTAGGCGTACTTTTTCTATATCAGTTATTTACTGAGCTTGGCTACAGTAATTGGGTATCTAGTGTAGATTGAAACTACTATCTTACATGTCCACAACGAGCTTTTTACCTATTGCACTACTGTAGGAATTCCACTATCTACCGTTCATATCTCCCGAATCAAATCACCGTAGCCCCATAAATGGCCCGACCAAATAGGCTGGGGAATCTTCTCTCTTCGTTCCTTTGTGTGTGTGTGTGTGTGTGTGTGTGGCTCTCTCTCTCTCTCTCTCTCTCTCTCTCTCTCTCTCTATCTCTCTGTGCCTCCGTGTGTCCCCGTGTGTGTGTGCGTGTGTATGTATCTAAGCGCTCCTGGACACAATCGTTGAAAATTTGCATGAGTGCACCAGTAAGCACCACGTAAAAAAAGGTTTTGTAATTTTTCAAAAAAGGTTTTGTATTTTATCAAAAAAAGTTTTGTGTTTTTACAGGAAAGGTTTGTTTTTAAATTCTATGGTCATTTTGGGCAGACAGTGCCTAAATCTTGTGCTGTTATCTTTTTTGATAATTCTTTCGATCAAATATCTATTTTATTGGATGATTGAGGCTACGGTGGTTCATATGATTGAGGTACGGATATATTATTATGGAGTTATTCCTTCCTCTCTTAACTTCTTTATTCTCCTGTCTCTTTTTCTAAACTCAAATCAAACATGGAGTTAACTTTGTTTTTCAACCGTAACAAGAACAACAAGAACAATCATAACCAAATTTCGGGGAGTGAACATTCCCCCACCGTGATTTGCATTCACGACCAACCGATTAACTTTCATGTCTCTTACTGACTGAGCTAAATTGACAAGTCTCACAAGTGTGCGAAGAATATGTTAGAAAAACTCTTGGGTTTATTCTATTCTGATAAATAAATACATTTATACTCAAAAGTATGTTGGGTTTTTTTTACCATTATTTATTTTACAAAGAATACGTTAGATGCAGAAAACATCTTCTGTTGGAATAGAAGTAGGAGAGGAGTTTGACCTTGCAGCAGACCGGATTGTCTTTGTACCACTTCCTTTCCCCCTTCTTTATCTTTTTTTCCATACATTTTTTTCTCTTCCTACCCCCCTTCATTTTACCTTTTGACGGATCGATAGAACTTTCAATCAATTTACTATTCGATTGGCCAGTGTCTTTCATATTTATTGTCTAGACGCGTAGATCGATTTTATGTTTATATTATAACTTTTGGATCAATACCAATAATGGCCAACCTCCACTTCAAGGAAATCTAATAGAGACCATCTTAGACTTATGTTTAGTAACAAAACCTACTATTTCAATATTATGTATTGATCTGTTCAGACTTTTGCCCACGTCTTGGTTGCTATAGTCACATCATTCACTGTCTGACCCAGTGTGGTTGTGAGTTCAGTCTCTACGCCAGGCGGAGGATGTCATATAGATCTTCACAACTACGCAAAAGTGGTGGCAGCAGCCTATAAGCGTCCGTTGTTGGATATAAATCTTTCCCAGGATTCACCATACTCCTCTATAATGGGCGTCGAGAACTAATACTTTCTGAAATTGCTTGGCTCTTTATTCCATCCGTGATGCTCAGCGGTTGTCTTACATTCTTGCAATAATATGACCGGCCTATTTTTAATGCCTTGTATGATATTTCTTACTCCTGCTTTTTGTCTTGTGATATCTCCCTGTGGTGTTGAGTAGGAGTATCTCCTGTACACATTGTATGATTCTCAATTCAAAAATGAACTTTTAGTTAAGATCCATGATTCTGATCCATAGATAAATAACGAGGGGCGGATACATCCGTTGAATGGACAGCAGAATGAAAACAATCAACCCCGGGGATTAATTGAAGTTTTCATTTCGAAAATCCCAGAATGTTATCCAGTTTGACAGACACCTGAGGAAAGTCAGAGGGTATAATACCTGGAAAGTTATGACTGTAACACTTGAAATGAGGTCACGAGTTCGAAAAATTCAATGTATGAGAAGGTTGATCGATGAAATTATTTATTATCTATTTTTATTCCGGACGTTTTAACAGGGATTAAGATGAAAAATCAATTGGAAACGAATAATCTTTTACTGTCATCAATTCTATGACAGAAACAAATGTTGACAAGTGCTGTCAAGGAATTTATATAAAACGTGGCGGGTTTTCAGCTGTCAGTTCTTTTTTCTTGTTTCTCAAGAGCCATGCATTCATCAATGGGTGTGGTGGAATAAACAGAACTTTCCACGTCTTCAGTTTGCTTGATTAAGAAATGTGTTTTATACACCAGCATTTAAGACCTGCTCCGTGGTTAAATTGACTGTATGTTTCCCACCAGCATCAATGATCGATGTACAAGCTGAGGTAAAATTTGTACTTTCAATGCATATTTGCAAACCAGATAACAGTATTCAATGTGAAATATTGGAGCAATTTAATCTTTCATTCCATGTGGACTAGTTTCAGACTAAACTACATCTATGTACTAACCTACTACTGCCAATATCCGTCCATCATCAGTTTTTGAATTGAAACTACAAGCACCCAATCTCTTGACCCCTTCCCAATGCCATTTGAAACCGTAAGCCAAACCTGTGACCAAAGCTATTGGCATCGGTTTCCCTCAAGTTTCAAGTTAGGTCGATTGGCTGGCCAGGCCAGTGGAGCTGAAAACTGAAACTTTAAGTATTCACTCTGTATTATGTTTAAGGAAAAAACTTTTTTTGCTTTCCAAAAATACCCATCGTAAATAGGCTTTTAATAACGGGGTGGAATTTATAACGTAGCTTTATGCTTAATTGATCCCATAGTTTGTGCCCACCTCTTTTATTTCTAATTTAGGCAAACAAAAGGCGAGATAATCAACTTATTCACTGATTAACCATCTTTCCAACTTTTTTAACTGATCGATCTCAACATGGCATGCTGCCAAAAGATATTGGTCACGTGAGGTTTCCTGTAGAGTGACTAACCAGACCAACTTTTTTTTCTTTGTAATCTAAGACAATGACAGTGAGAACTAGAAAAAGTGGCATCTATTATTATCCATACTGGTTTTGTGTCACGATTCTAAAATTCTAAATTCTGAAAAAATTCAGTTAAAATATTTTGTCCTTGTTCCATTGAAAATTTTTGGAGAAACTGATACATGATTTTGATCGGTGAATTTATTGTCCATCATCAGGTGATTGACTGAATGATATCACTTTTTTAAAATCCATTAAACAGTATGATCTCCAATCTCCTTAGGTGTTTTATTCTAAAATAAACCAATGGTAATTTCCAGTCTGAGTAAATCTATTGTCGTAGGATTTCATATCCTAATACAAAATGCTGCTAGGAATAACACAAAAATCATCTTCCATCATATGTTACTGAATGCAGGAGGAACCATCTGACGTTTACTTCCAACAAGCGTGTCAATGGTGACTTACACTAAAAATACAGTTTATAAAAACAGTGTCATGACTATGGAATGCCTCTCTAAACAGAAGAAATTCAAGGGGGAAATGAAGTCAAGGCCGGGGAGTTCTAAGTTACCCTCCATAAACATAAGGTCTAGAACCTTTACATTATTTCGATAATCAGAACAATTTCTTAGCGCCAGGACATCCAGAATTGAGAAGGACGTCAATTCGGGCATCTCTAGATTATTTCTATCTAAACTCTCAGAATTGTATCAGTAGAAAATGACAGAATTGTCTTCTACCTTTCGATGGCAACTACAAGTCATGTATTAAGTAAGTTTTCACCCTTCTCCCATCATCATCAGTTGACCATATTCACCATCGTCTTTTTTGATAATGCCGAAAACAGCATTGCGTTTACCACAGCAACAGTATTTTTCAAACACTTATTTAAGTTTGAAACTTGCGAAAACAGTGTAAAGAAACTTTAGTCGATAAACCTCTGGTCCATACAGAAGATACACTCAATCTTTTATTCGATAAATATTTTATCATCGCCAAGCGACTACGTGAAAGATATTTATTGACATAGACATATGCTCTTACTTATGTTAGAAATTTTAAACTTTTACATTGGCAAGCCTCCAAGTCTAGCGTTTTAATAACAATGCACAATCTATCTCTTTATCAGAGCAACGCACTGACCAAGTGACCGGCACACTGATAAAAGTGTCAATGAAGTTCTATTATTTTGAAAGTAAACCCATGATTTACCATATCATTGATTCGGTTGGAAAGTCTCAGCTCAAACGTTGGTGTTTGTGGAGTACACTAGTAATTTCTAACCGACCAACTTGAAATTAGAAACTGTTAACCAGAACTGTCACCAAAACTGTCAACATAGGTTTCTTCAGTTTTTTAGTCGGTCTGGCTGGTTGTTCACGTATATAAATATGTATGTATGTATTGCACGTACAGGCTGCACCGATGGAGTCGGCGGTGTGAAAGTTTGAACATTTACTCCTTATCATGCTGAGAGAAAAGTTTTCCATGTTCACTGTCCCTGACTAAACAGATTTTTTCAGTGTAATGGAGGGTTCAATTTACAACGCAAATCTATACTAAATTGGTTCTGAGTTTGTGCCCGACAAAGAGCAAAAGAAGTTAATTATTTGTTGATCATTCCATTTCCCAATTTTTTTGATTGACCATCCCTAACATATAATGCTGCCAAAAGATGTCGGTCATGGAGCGGTTTCTATTGAATGAATATTGAACAACCGAAGCGAGCAAAGATGACAAGGAGATCTTCCCTCCTTATATGTGTTTAGGTTTTTGTGTGTTTGACGTGTGCTCCAGCCTCCCTGGCTATACTGTTTTGTCAACAGACCTAAAAATTGGCATCAGTGTGCCTCTCAACCCCCCCCCCCTGAAATTGCTTCTTTTAATTTTGGAAAAAAAGCTTTCTTGACCTTTTAGAGCATTTACTTCAACAGGTTTATTAATAACATTTGTATTCTCCAGAATGCAGTGGTTTCTAGATGTTTTATTACTTACTCTCTTTTATTTTCTTGTGGAAAGTGCTTGTAATGTCTTAGATAAAATTCACTCTGATCATATTTATTTTCCAATAAAATTTTCTCACATGACTTCAAAATTTGACACTTAGACTGTTCAATTATTTACTGAGATGGCAGGTTAAGATTATTTCTGAGTACTTCGTCTAATCATTTTTATCAGCATATTAATGACGTTGAAATGTTCCAATAGAAAATCGTGTGACAAGATTATTTGAAATATTTAATTCTGCCGAAATGTAAATTATCATAAGTATTTTCCAAACCTAGTATAGCACAAGGCCACAGTAGAGGAGCATCCGGTTAGATCTAACACTCTAAAAGTGTAATTAAACTATCATGCAAACCATTATTCCCCTGCAAGGGACCAAAAGTATTTACTAAGCTGATAATGTGATCGTTTTTCACTTGTAATAAGTAACAATTGGTATCATTAGTAGCAGAGTTTTAAATCTAACATGTTAAAGATTTACTGGTATCCATTGATATTTTTTTTTAGCTGCGATGTAACTGAAGATACCCGTTTGACCAAAACCTAACTCTATTCGACATGGGTTATTTTGGAGCCTTCAAAGCTCCTGCACCATAACTTCTGTGTGTATGTTCCAGCAATCATTAGATTTGAGAGTTATGAAAGGCGAAGCGTCACAAAATCATCATTATGACGTAATTATGACGATATTTCTGCATTTCTTGGAAGCATTAGGCTGAAATGCTTCTTTTTTTTTCTTTACTCATTCAACCAACATTTCGGAGAGGGGGTTATTTGGTCTTGATTTTTTTCTCTGATTTCAGTGGATTTTGGATGATTCCATATTTTTTGATAATTGAGTGGCACTAAATTCAACTTAGTACAAATTTATTTTCGGTTGCACCACTTTTAGAGTTAAAACGACTGCACTATTAGCTGATGCAAAGGCAGTGGGGGAACTCAATGAGATCAAATGCACTACAAACTAGTAATAAACTGCTAGGCTTGCTTGCTGATCATTATCTGACAGCAAGGCAACCAATGTATTTTTAGAGACTCGTATTGTCCGGCACAAGTCTGCAAGTGTTGAGCGCCTAAAATATGTCGATTATACGCATAACGTGAATGCATTACTAGTGATTTTATCATAGAAATATGGATTGCCACAGGTCACGAATTAATGGAATCCTTATGAATTTGGATGGGATATTTATAATGTAAATGCCTTGACAATGGATTCGCGATAGGGAAGCATTAAAAATCAACAAGACAAGAATTCTCAGTTGCCAAGAGTTAAAGCAGTTCTAACTGACAGGATGGGGCCATTATATGTACAATGCAAGTGCATTGTGAATGATTTTACGACAGAAATGCATGGAAGATCAAGGAGAAAGGGATTGAGAGTTGTCAGGAATTAAGGCAAACCCTACAGACAGAATTGATGTATATGAGAAATCGTCGACCCGAACAGTCAATATAGGTTGCTCTCAGATCTGAAACTCATCTGGCAGTCTGGTTGGCTAACTAGCTGACTGGCTATGTATGTATCACACGTACAGGCTGCACCAATGGAGCTAAGAGGCTGAAAAGTTAGATATTCACTCTTTATTATGCCTACAAAATTGTTTTGTTTTTTTTAATTACGTCAAAGTTGGTTGTTGGTAGTGCAGTTCAATTTGCAATGTACGTTTATAGTAAATTGATCCCATAGTTTGCGCCAACCTGTGTGTTAAAAATTGAGAATTTTTAATCATCACTGTCTCAAAAAGCGAGAAAAGTAACTTATTCATTAATGACACCTTTTTCCTATTTTTTCAATTGGAACCCCATAGCCGCATGCTGTCAGTCCTGTATATATTTTTATATTCCAGTCAACAGAAATCAACCAAAATGTGTATCTCTATATATTTCGAACAGTTCAATACAGACTGAGAATTAGTTTCATATCTTCGATGATATTCCCAATATTCCATTCCATTATCGTGATACGTACTAACAGGCCACGTGCATAAGAAGCTGATATCAATCACAATGTGTTAATTAGAAAAGGTTAATTAGTACAACGTCATTTGTAAACACCATAGTTGTTTGACGTCAGAGTATGTCGGCCGTTTCTCCGCGTGAATTTTGGAAACAAAAGATTAAAATACATTATTTACTAGCACTTGTGTGTAACTCGTGATACCACGGGCCGAATCAATAATGTATATCATGATTAGAATTTATGAAACAAATAAAACCAGAACACCAAATTCTTTCTACGAATTGTATAATCTTGCTCTGGAAAGAGAAACTAAAAATGAAGCAATTAACTACACTTTAACCTGGCATACGTAAGCAAGATTTCAACTTTGCTCATCATTGCTTTTGCAATATCGTTCACTTTGTTTATTATCATTTCTTGCATTAACGAACCAAATTATTCCAGTATTACATTTTTTCCATTGCACATTTTTACATGTTTGGGAAAGATTTATGAATGAAATGCAATTTTTGAAATTCAGTGTCCAGCTGCCAGCTTTGTATTTGATGAGGAAGCACTAGAGACTCGCATTACTTGATATGGCTTTTTTTTTTCTAAATAGTTCGAAAATAGTATCGGTGAAAATGCCAAGAGTTACAGAAATCAAATCAGAAAATGAAAATATATTTGAAAATTGAAAAAATTAAAGTACAATCAACATAAAAACTGAAAATTGACAACAGAATTTCAAAATAAACATGATAATGATAGCAAAAATTCTTATTATAAAATCATAAACTTGGAAATCAAAAATCAAATTTAAAATTGAAATGAGGAAAATAAAATTAGAATTAAAAATTACAATGGCAATAATTCCGATAAGATTTTGATACAATTAAAAACTAACAATACTTTTGAAAATCGAAAATACTGAGACAGATTGAAAATAACGGGGAAAATTCCAATGAGACATTCATAAAATTGAACAATCTTGAAACGTTGAATGTTTAACATCACAGAAGGCATTCAAGGTTGTAAATAGCGGTTCGAGGTCAAACACTTGATGCTCGCTCAAAGACAAAATAAACCAGTACATAGATGCAAGATACTATCAAAGTATAGGATAAGCTGTCTACTTTAAATCAATATCTTACGCCGAATTTTTGTCTGCATTAAATTCCAATTACAAGTGTTCAAGAATATAGACAAAGCAATCTCTATGCAAGAAGTATCCTCAGGGACATCATTGTTTCGAAACAAGGCCAGCAGGTGTAAGTTATAGAAAGAAAAATATATCAGGCGCTTTATTACGATACATTTAATCTAATAAAGAATGATACTAGTTTTAACCATTGAGAGCAAGTCAATAACCCTGAAGGCAGTTGTAGAAACCAACCTCTTCTTTTAAATTAGGTGCTATTAACCAGTTCCTGCTTGTTTGGTTGACTGTCATATTGACGTTCCATGTACTCTATGTAACGACTTGTTTACCATTTTTCCTGAACGAATGCCCGTATCTTAGCTTACTCCTTGGTTGATATAGTTGCCTATTTCACAACGATGCAAGCCAGGATTTTGACAACTGGTTTCCCAAAGCACCATGATATACTGAACTAAATGACTGGCTCTACAAAATATGTCCGTCACTACTATTCTGCGACAGGTGCTGGATGAATAAAGTTTCCCAAGTAACTTAAGCCTTTTATAGTAATCTGTTGCTTTATCTATCTGAGCATGATATTTCCCAGGTGACTTGAAGCTGAGATAATAATAGTTTCTACCTCTTCAAGACATTGAGTTCAATTCAAAAACGGGATTTTGAATGCTGATTTTCAAGACAGTAAGGCAGACCTCATCCTCTGCACAATTTGATCATTGAATTTTCAGACATCCAACCTCTTCCTTCATTCTAAGCAGCGTATTCTAAGCTAAGTATTCGTTTGCTGAGCCATCTATCTATCTATCCATCGATCTATCTATCTATCAATCTATCTATCTATCTATCTGCATCTCTATCTGTCCCTTTCTCTCTATTTATCTATACATCTTTTTTCTTTTCATTTATCCTTTCATCTATTTCATTGTTCATATCCAGCTATCTGCCTGTTTATGTCATCTGTTTGCATCCACTTCCTTCGCTTCAATTCTATTCATCTATCTATCTGCCAGTCTGTCTGTAAGCCTATCTATTTATGTCAACCATTCATCATGTCTATATCTATCAATCTGTCTATCTGTCCATTTGTATCAATGTGTCTAAATCTACTTTGAAATGTTTATATCTATAATCCCCAGTTTGATGCATTTAGTGGCTGAGGTAGTTGAGTTTTTTCCCTGGACACCAGAGTTCGATTTCGAGTAGATCTAAAAAAATTATAAATGTGCGTACTGATTTCCAAGGTTTGCAACTCCTTCTTTCGGATCTTTTCTTTCAATGACACTTCTCTATTAGTATCAAACTAATCAGCTAGTAAGCTATCCAAGTCTCTTAGTATCTCAATATTTTCACATCTTTCTATCTGTTGACCTATTTATCGAAAGGTAACTATATTTATAAAAGCAATTTAATATGAAAAGGAGCCATACCATGCCAACAGCAGCTTTTTTTCAATTCACCAACGGAGAATAATGTTATGTAGAAAAAAAACCTCACTGCAATAATATATATATATATATACAGCATCTGAAAAGAACCAAAGTCTCTGCACAGCATTGGGAAAAAAAGAAGAAATTTGATAGTTCGCTTCGCACCAGTTTTTCATTTTTACGAGGGGAAAGCCTTTTTTGCTGCACTTTGTTATAGGGACAACGGATACCCTTTTGTTCTCTTTCCAATACCCTAGTCTCATGTACTTCCAATCACTACAACCTTCAGCTTTTCATCTTGACATTCCATCATCATTTTTTCTGAATATGGGAATATCGGCAAACTGGTAAAAAGTGACGGGTAAAATTTTTGTTGTATTGTTGCAAAAAAAACAAAACAATAAATATACAAAATATGGATCTGTAGGTAAATTAAATCCAAATGTTACGTAGGAGAAGCAGGGAACATTTCAGTTTTAGTATTTGTATTATAACACTGACTATATAGTCGGTAGATAACGTGTTAAATATGCATCTAGAATTAAGTTCAGTGAAAGTTTGTTATTATCATAAAGGATATGATATAATTTTAAGTTTGGATTTAGGAATTAAGGTTAGTGTTAGTTGTATATATTCCCCAAGAAGTTAGTTAAAGCCGCTCAAATCAAAGTTATTGGTTACTTCCCTTTGATATTTTAGTTTACAAACCAGTCGCCAGCCTTTATGTAAAGTTTTTGTCGTTTTCCTTACCGACTAAAAAGAACAAAACTAAAGCTATTTGAACTGCCATCAGATGTGTGGCTTCTATGACGAGAGTCCAGACATTAAAGAAAGGCAGAAACGCGAAACCAGAGTTATGCTTAAAAGCTTACTTCATGAGAAAAAAAATAGGACAACAATTTAAAAGGTCGATCAAAAAGTAGCAACAAACTATTGTCGAGAAATGGCTTTAAATATGATAAAAAGAACGAAAATGGAAAAAATATCAACAAGCAAAAACATAACTTCATCAAAAAATGCTATTTAAAACATGCACAAAAATATGATCTATATGTCGAGAATAGAACAAGACTTTTGCAATAACAGAAAAATATATTATTAAGCCGCCCCCTTCACCGCCACCAACCACTTCCAAAAAGAGAAAAAAAACTCTTAAAATGTTTTAAGTACTTGAAATACTATTGGATTTCCCCATCGGGCCACTAAACTTAGCGCAGTCTTGCACAAGTCAGCCAGTGTGGGGCAACGACCGAAGATTGAAGTCACTACTGATATCGCCAACGTGAGCTCCTGTGAGCTCACGTGAGCATTAATCGTATGCAAAACAGTTCAATGCTTCTTTGAATCGCTAGGAGGAGACTGCTGTAACAGCTGCATATCACGTGATATCACGTCCTTGAGGGTCTGTTCATGTGATTCAACGTTACGCACTCCCTGCTCTTGCACGCATTTGCTGGTTGCATGATAGCGTGATGCTTGTTTCAAATCTAAGGCTGACTTCAAAATAGGGTGTACATCATGCACTTTTAGCAATCACATGTAACATCACGTGAGGTGACGTAATTCTCATGCTATGGGGGCCATGTGAGCTTGAATGATTTCACGTGACATGATTGCCATGCGTTGCAGTATTAGATTTTTAAGCGTAGCCCTCTGGAGGGGCGCCTTTATCAAAACTTACAAGGCTGAGTTTAGTATGGAATAAGGTCACACACATGGAACCATGAGTGAGACTGGGGTCTGCTACGGTTGTAATGGTCAACGAGTGTATCTTGCTAGCCATTCCCCCCCCACGTTGATGTGAAGCATATCCCAAATATACTTCAGTACTTCATTAGGACACATGTATAATGAGTCAAGCACTGATTGAACCCACTACAGTCTTAATAGTCTGCAAGACTAACTTGTTAACAATTGCTCCTTGATAAGGCACTCAATAGCTATTACCAAACTAAGTTTAGTACAATCCTAGGGCAACAAATGTGAAGAACCAATTAAGGTTCACTATTTACTAAGGTTCGATTAGTGGAAAAGTGGAAAAGTGAATAAACATTGAACTGACTACCACAAAAATAGTCAATGAGATTAGCTTCTCAACCTTTAATTAGCTTGTCTATCTTTAATTAGATTGTCTATATTTAATTAGATTATTTCCTGTTAATTACCTCGTTGACCTTTAATTAGCTGAAAAATTTAATCAGCTTAAAATTTAATAAGCTTGTCTATCTTTAATTAACTTGTTAACTGTTAATCACTTCTCCAACTTTCAATTAGCTTAATATTTAATTAGCGTGTCTATTTTTGATTAGCTTCGAAACTGTTAATTACATTGTGAACCTTTAATTAACTTATCTATGTCTGATTAACTTGTTGACTGTTAATTACCTTGTCAACCTTTAATTAGCTTTGATAGCATAACTATTGCTCAATGGGGAGGGTATATTCTTGGTATAAAAAATCTTTCACTATCCCCATTTTATTTTCGTATCTTCCAAGTTTTCTGCGATGTGTCGTGGAGAAGTGTCTTGAGGTTCGCCTCTGCGAAGGGCAGGCCATGGGAGTTGAGATTTCCTGTCACGCTTTTGGTCTAACGAGTGGTCTCCTAACCCGGACATTCGGGTCTGATTAGTTACTCAATAGAATCCATAGTGTGACCAATGTGTGTTGGTAGTTTGTTGGGGGCGTAAATCATAGATTGTGAAAAAGCCTTTTGTTGGATATCAATAACTAAAAACAACGAACGTGAACATGACCAGACTCTAAGTAACCAATCTAACATGAACGTACATTGTAAATTTCCCCAACCACTACTAAAGATCAGATTTAGGAGAGAGGATTTTCAAAAAAAAATTTCTTCACTTAAATGTGGCGAATGTTGAAAAGTTTTAGCCCTCTAGCTCTACTGGTGTGGCATGTGCGAAGAAAGCTACGTTAACAGCTTAGGTAATAGTTTATGTTGACGGTTTCAAACGGGAAAATATTTTAATAATCTCTTCTCAACCACCACCAAAAATATAAAACCCTCCAAATGAGTTTTATGAGGTTCAAATTCTAAATCATTTTTTCTTCTTTACTCTAGTACGGCACAAATCAAAATTCGGAACATGTTTGTAGGGAAAATATGTCACACAAATCTTGTAAGCGATGAAAGTCTGCCTACATTGGAAATTAGAACTCAAAATATTGACCTTTACCTGAACTCTAAAATCGATCTCTAGCGTTTGCGTAAAATAAGCAGATATCTCACGCCACCAAGCTGACCCTTGATATTTACTACGTTCAGCTTAGAAAATCAGGTTCAACACCAAATATAAGGAAATTAGGATAAAAAAATATTATAGCGACATTTTCTAGAGTAGAGGACTTGCCGACTGTCAGAAAATCAGCATTCGAATTCCTGGCTCTGACTCCTGCTTGAACACCGAACACTGGAAAGTGGTGATTATATAACCCAACCATCGTCAACGATGGTCATATGGCCACCTTGAGGGCCCCATCAAATTTGATGCTGAACAGATCGAAATAACAAATCAATTTCTGTCATTCGCGTTTCTTTGTTGGTTCATCAACTCTTGCTTTTACATACACCTCTTTGAAAAAAGGAGCATGTTTGCACGCTTCTAAAATCCGTTGTATACATCAAGTAATATTGATATCTACCAGCAAGCCAGCATACAAGTGACAGTTTCTTGACATCATATTGTCTCTCATGTTGTGAGTTGGAAGAGGAAAAAGCAAAACATTGTAAGTTACTGACACAGTACAACTTTGCTGAAATCTCCAATGAGGGTTAAGGTCTTAGAACAACTTAGACGGATCAGGTTTTTGACCTCCTGTCAGGATAAAGGAATTTTGCCCGATTGTGTAATGGCGGTTTTATGCCACTTTTATTGAAATTTTGTCCCCCTTCCACGTCGATTTCACAAAAGCCAATTAGCACTCCACAAATAAAGCCTAGTACCAAACACAGCATGAACCTCAGGAAAAAAAATCCCTGCAATCTAAGGAGGCTTAGGAAAATAAAATCAAGAAAATTCAGTCCTTCCAAATTTTTTTCTGCTAGTATTGTTTACGTGTTCGATAATTACCACCTCATTTAAGTTCTTTGAAGTTCAGTTTCGAATTGTTGTTTTTTTTTCCAAAAACAGCTTACCTTCCAAGAACTTCAAATGCCTGCTTTAATTGGCAATTAGAGAATTTATATTATCATATTTCGATCGATACAAAAGTAAATTTACCGGGGTAATGATCCAATAGACTAAAAGCGTGAATTGCTGACAGCCACAAGTATAGAAATTAGCATGAATGGGGAAGTACAAACGCAAGCATTTTCTGTATAGATAACAGAGGAAAGGAATCTTCTGGGCCATCACGTGTGGCTTCATACGGCCTGGATATCTCAATGCTTTCTCATAGAAAAACAAATTTTTTAAAGTTCTAATTTCTTTTATGTAGTATATACTAATTTGATTAGGACGAATTATTAACCAAGTGTTTAGAACTTTAGATTTTATTGTAAGCATACAAAATTCTTTTTGAGTGGGGCCTCATTAGAAGACAATAAATTTTGACGTACCCATTGAGTATGAAAAGATTCTCCTAACCCTAATTAATATCATACAAATTCATAACGAAATATATGTAACCGTTTTGAATATCTGGAGAAAAGGTGTCGTTGTCATGATGCAACTTGGCAATCAATCAGAGGGAAGCTTACGGCTCATTTTCCATCAAACACTCTTGTGTGGGGTTACTCAGTCAACACTGAGACACCATATAGTGGGCTTGTGTACTGTATGACTCTTGCATTCACAATGGTCAAGCAAGTCGTTCTTCACGAAGAGAGCAGGAATTCGTTGCAAAACATCTTACCAATAAAGTCTTTCAAGCACCCACTATGCATTTCTAATTTGTTTCCCTGTTACCACTGTCATCTTTAAAACAGATTTAATACCGTGGACGAGGATAACGTGAACATGATGTGGTAGGTTATGGTGATTTCAAAAGATGATTTGCAAACTGTTTTGAAAAGAGGAAGTGATGCTTGTTTAAGCGTATGATGTCCCAAAAGGTATTTTTGAAGAGTGAGAAGATAAAATCATGGAGAGATCATGCGACAGCACAGTATATTGGAAACAGATGTCAGATATATCATAGATACCATTGAAAAACTCAAATGACAATGGGCTGGCCATCTTGCAAGAATGAGAAATAATCGTTGGACATCCCAACTCCCAACTTGGATCCCCAGAAATTATAAGCGCAAAATGTGACTGGCAAAATACGAGATGACAAGACAAACTAGTCAAGTACATAAAGTATTGGCTCTGCGACGCCCATGATAGAGATGTCTGACGAACTTTGGGGAAGGTTTGTATCAAACAAACGACGCCAAAAGGCTGCTGCTGCTACTGATGATGATGATGATGATGATGATGATGATGATGATGATGATGATGATGATGATGATGATGATGATGATAGTGTTTCGAGCCACTTCTGGTCACAATCTTGGACTGCAACCTTGAGTTCACAACTCGGCACCATCTAAAATGTTTATTTTTTGTTTGTTTGTGTGTTTGTTTGTTTTTTTCAATTTTCTCTTTAGAAAATATATTTGGTGCCCGAAAAGATAATATTTAAATAATCGTGTTCAAAAAATTGCTTTAAACGTTAATTTCCGTCTAGGTATTGCAAATAAAATGCAGAAATCGACCATGGAGCTAGAATGTGAAATTCTTCAACCTGCTGAATATTTCTAGACCGCTCACCTTCAGAATATAACTGCTTTCGCTACATGAAACATTCTAAGTCTGGTTAGAGGATCTAGTAATTCAAGATGTCAATCATAATTCCTCAGAGAAATCATATCAAAGGCCATGCTGTTCTCTTATGTTGAAATGACACAGTAAGCTGAAAGGTGGTGTGAGATCAAAGAAACGTTCAGAAAATGTTTTTGATG
>OY735212.1:54560537-54623037 GCA_963457665.1 Thysanoteuthis rhombus | reverse complement strand
AGTGACGCAGAGGTTCTATCTTTTTACTATGTGCGTGTGTTTGCCTGTGTATTCGTGTGTTTGCGTACGTACTTATGTGTCTATGTATTCCAACACTCCTGGTCATACCATTTTGTCGATAAACTTGAAAGACTTGATATTCACGAGACCTTTTTTTTTTAAATATTTGGGTTTATTTTCGGGGTGGAGGGCGTTCAGTCTTTTTAGACTTTTTTTCTATCATTTGGGTACCTCATCATTATTATCTAGATTCTGGAGAATTTAGATATCTCTACATGTTTTTACTCCATTTTACATGTTTTCCAAGGAAAACATGAGTGATGTACTCTATAGACTATCTTCTGAGCATAGTCATTTCTTCCCTTTTTTTTTTTTTCAAAATTCTAAACGTGTGATGCAGCAGTTGATCACTTATCGAGTGTTGTGCCAAGGGTTTCTTTTTTTTGTTTTTTATCTCGAACATCAAATTCTTAGTCAGGAAATGAAGTTGTTGAGGGAAAACTGTTTAATCGACCATTTTCATCTTTGTCAACCATTGTAGACTGATAGTGACGAAACAAAAAAATATTGATGAGACAATGCTCAGGGGGAAGTAGATTTCTCTCTCGCAAAATGATTACGCACTTATATATTTATATATATGTATATATATATATACATATATGTGTGTGTGTGTTTGCATCTGTGTGTATAACAGCTAGTATTCTTGATGATTAATATTCATGAGGTTAAAAACCCAATAGAACTGATACGAAAAATAAGCTTCTCTATTATCATACTTATTAATTATTTATCATCAAATACGTTTTGGGGGTAACCTACATAAGTGAGCCGTGTGTTTTAATGATATTAATTGATGCATAATATAAAACAACATCCATGTACAATACATTATAATTATACCCTATATAAGATATTAAAATGCATGACAAAAAAATAAATAAAGCAATATATTAAAATCCTAGCTGAAGAAGAAGTGGTATTTGATCAATACTACTCGGGGCCATGTTAGTATTCTTGTTTTGTTTTCGAATCCCTGATACAAATATTTGATAAACAACTGATGCCCCCCCCCCCAA
This sequence comes from Thysanoteuthis rhombus, assembly GCA_963457665.1. Classification (NCBI taxonomy): domain Eukaryota; kingdom Metazoa; phylum Mollusca; class Cephalopoda; order Oegopsida; family Thysanoteuthidae; genus Thysanoteuthis; species Thysanoteuthis major. The sequence goes on along the minus strand of OY735212.1, from coordinate 54,621,958 downwards.
CAAGAAAGATTCAAAAAGTACCATAAAATAAAATTTGCAAGGAAACACAGAGAAAAAAAAGTAAAATTTACATAAATCGCACTAACAGATATCGGGGAATAATTAACCGGAATGACAATTTTTTAGAAAAAAGTATTTTTTGTATAATTAGAGTATGAATCTGTGAAGCTTCCTATAATACACATATATATATATATATATATATATATATATATATATATATATATATATATATATATATATATATATATATATATATATATATATATATACATACATACATACATATATATATATATATATATATATATATACATATATATATATATATATATATATATATATATATATATATATATATATACATATATATATATATGTATATATATTTGGATTGATGAGGGCATTAGAATAACCGATAGTGTGGAGAGTTATAAAGATCAAAGAAAAAGTGGGAGTTTCTCTTTTGTTTTTCAAATATATATATATATATATATATATATATATATATATATATATATATATATATATATATATATATATATATATATATATATATATATATATATATATATATATATTTAATGATTAAGTAGATCATTTCAACTCCAAGTACGAATATTGTTGACAAAAATTATTTGATATATCAATGTCTATGAAAAAAAGCAAAAAGTGTAATATCAACGCTGGATAGGGATATATTACATCTTGTTGAACATCGTTGAAATAGTGTTCGGTGGGTCAAAAGGATAATTGCTTAATCCTGCAAAAATGAGAGTTGTTGTAGGATCTCGAAGTGCTGGGAAAATTGACATACATAAAAGTAAATGTATACATACATGGATATATGTCAGCTAATCCAATCCGTCAGAAAAAAAGTTTTCTTACCTGCAAAAGAAATAAGAATAAGTATAAAAATAATGTAGAAATCTCATTTCATATAAAATATGGTTCAGGAAATGCTGGGTAAATAAATATTGATATTATGGTAAACAATGAAAAGCAATTATGATGTTGTATTTAACATACTGCTGCTTCAAATCAAGTCTATAGCCTAAAAATGAAAGAAACATCATTCATACTACTGATATTGATTTTTCAACATAACATTCTTTTTTGTCAATACATTAAATTTAGTGGTGAATATTAATCACAGGGATCAAATAAAGCGTACAGTGAAAATCTAGATCAAAATTCAGCGAATAACTATGTATCAGACGGTGGACTTATTGATCTACTCTCATATATATATATATAATATATATATATATATATATATATATATATATATATATATATATATATATATATATATATATATATATATATATATATATATATATATATATATATATATATATAATAGAGACTGCAATTCACAGCAGTCTGATAAAAAAATAAAGGCAAAGACACTGGTTTGAATGAACCAACGTGTAGTAGTAAGTATCAACGGTTCGACTTGGATAGTCGTCCCCTTAGTAAAAATCACTACTCAAAATATAAGCCCCTAAAATGGGGCTGGTGACATCACTTTTTTTGGTCCCTAGAAGTGCTGATCGTTACTTCTATCTTAAGTACACCCTGTAAAAAGCAACTATTTCCGTCATTCTCGAACACGTAGGCCAGTTGTCCGTTAATGTGACTGCATTATACCAAAATGTGATTACAAGTATTTATTCTACTTGGCACTCCTGTAAACCGTCTGAATCACCGCCGAAATCTCATAAGGATTCGTAAAAAAGACAATTTGCCAGAAGAAAATGTATTTCATGTGTATATCAATAAAATATCCATTTTCCCTAACACCTGAAAAGGTTGTGTGTTGTCTTTTTATACATTTAACGGATACACTAAACCAGGTAAGGCCAAACATGCTTAACGTGAGAGCCGCATACGGTAAAGTTCAGATATATGACAGCTGCAAAATAAAGAAAGCTTACACACTTTTTTATTGCTACATCTGCATTTTAATGGAAAACTTTTCTATTATTATCATCAAATACATTTACGTAAATACATGTTATTTTTCTAAACTAATAATGTGTATTATTTACAGTAAGTACATGAGTATATCAAATGATTTCATAACCTTGACTGATGATTTCATTATATTTGATCATGTATTAGGATTTAACACATATATTTTTTGTAAGCATAGATATTGAACTTACATATTAATCCAGTGCGGTTACAGGTGATACTCTGTAAATGATTATGAAACTTACTTTTTCATTTGCTTTCTATTTTAACCATGATAAGAAAAGATGTGCAGACAACATATTTCGAAATGTAGGGAATCGAAAGTCAATGAAATGTATAAGACTCAAGAGCCGAGGTTTGACCACCCTTGCATGAGGAAAAGGTTATTCATAAGACTGACATAGCTCAGCATTTCTAGAACGACAATTAATTTAATTCATTTCAAATTCGAGAAAAAAATACAATTCATTGCATGTACGTGAATTTCTGGTTATATAATGTTCTTAAACGTTGCTGCTGGCGATTTAGACTAACAAGTCGATTTTATCTTCCAAACTTTTTCTATGTAATCAATTTGCATTGACTTGCTGTTTCCTAACTTGTTCCCGGCGCTTTTTTTTTTGTTTTTGTTTTTGTCTTTCTCTATTTGACTGCAAAAATGAACAGAAAATAGCAAATACTGCTTTACATGGGGGGGGGAGACAATGAACCACAGCAGAAATGAATAAAGTAAGCTGTCTAAAAAGGAATCTAAATGTTGGTGTGAGAGGATAGGAACATTCATACAGTAGAAACCGTGCAAAGACCTTGGTTTTTGACCACATGAATAAATGGTATCAGCACAAAGGAAGACCTAAAAAAAACAAAGAAAAATCTGGTACCTTGACATCCAGACCAACCACCTCATTCTACCGAGGACAGATCTGATAGAAAAATAGGTTTTATTTGATGATCGATCTTACTGTACCAGCGGACAAAGGGTGAAGGCAAAAGGTATCGACAATTTGGAAAAGAGCTAAGACTGTACCTTTGATGTAAGAAAACTGTTAAAGATGAGAGTTAAGTTTGATCACATGACAGTTGGCTCAGTTAGAATATATTACAATAATATGAACACTGAATGGGAAGTGTGATCTTACCCAAGGTGTACTCTTCTGCCCAACTCCCCAGCAGAATTGACTGTTGAAGACCAACATGTGTAACCTTATAGTCATTTACATACATGTTAATAGAAGGGTCAAAAATCTGTTTTGTTTTTGTTTTTTTCATTATTATCATTATTATTCGCAATCTCACACCAGTTGCCTGTTGGTTACTGCTGGAAGTTGAGTGACAGCAAGTCTCCTCAAGTCTCCAGCCCTTCTCTCCTCGTTCCCATAGGCCACAGTAATACGGTGGTTCACAGTTTCACACCGGTCGCCCAATGGTCATTGCTGAAGGCTGAGTGACAATAAGTCTTCTCAGGTCTTCAGCCAACATCTCTTCTCTCCTTTGCCTATCATGCCAGTGCTGTTGTTCACATTCCGCTTTCATTTCCCTTCCTCTGTTAGGTCAATTATTATCATCATCATCATCATCATCATCATTATTATTATTATCATTATTATCATTATCATTATTATCATTATTATTATCATTATCAATATTACAAATGATCAATAACGCCTTGCTTTTTAATACTTTGAAAAAAAACTAGATTGTTGCGATTTTTTTAAACTTTTATAAAATAAATATAGTGAAACAAAACTGAAAGTTTTTGCCCTACTGTATATCTTCTATGGTGAAATACTAAACGAATTTGAAAATGTTAATGGTGTGTTCTGCAAAGAGAGATAAAATAAGATTCGAACGTCACACATCAAAGTTCCAATAATAATTATTCCTGTTTACCTTGATGAGTTCTTGGTAAGAGACATAATATCAAAAGACCAAGCTTTTAATTTTATTTTAACCTCAATCGGCGATTTTAAAACCATCAGCACGACGTAGTCTTTGGTTTGTTCGTTAGATAATTAAAACAAATTAAATTACTTTCTTCCTTCTTTGACTTAAAATAGAATTATTTTGGGTTTAATTGATTTTGAGGTACATCAGTGTATTTTGTATATTGTTTGTTTTTTTCTAAACAATATGATTAAGTAAAATAGAATAAAATTCTTCCTTTAAATAAATTATATAATTGAAATAAATTACGTTGTTTCGTCTTTGACGGAAAGCGAAAGTGTTCCATTTTTGTCTATCTATTTTGTTTTTTTGTAAAAACTGGAAAAGAGCCATTTTTATTGCTGAAATTAAATGAAAGTAGCCATTTTATAGCTAACCATTTTCAAATCCGTCTAACCCAGAATAACCCAAGAATGATAATAAGGAGAACAAAATCAAGAAGAATGGTTTCTGTGGGAATATGCTATCGAGGGAGAAGTTCCTATGTGATTGCATTATTTCAATGAAAAGCCAGACTTTATACCAAGCCAATAGAAATCCTTCCGAGTCAATCATTCTCTTGTTAATGATAATTACAGACCCAGCTCATTATTTATATGTCCCCCATCTCTGTGAAAAGAAATCGGGCCATGCATCACGCTGCAATCTCTGAATTCTCCACTAATTACGTCTTCAATGAAACAGGCAAAACATGATGCTCGTCTCACTGAATAGAAAAATGCTTTGCATTCTGTTGTAAAATATTTGGGTCCAAACAAGCCAGCCCCTTAATTACCAGCGCCAAGTTTGAATTTAGTTTTTCACATTCCTACCATTCTTTGTTCCCTGCATCTTTCCTACTAAATGCTCCCCCTTCTTCTTTTTTTCACTTTTGATCGCTTTTTTATCCTTACAGCTCATTATTACTGGCTATCGTATGAAGTTGATATTCCTTTGATAGAGAAGTCAGCGTAGAAAGCAGTGCAGTTTCCAGATTGAAATTGTTTGGTCACGGAAAATTTTATAGATATTTCTAAAAACTAAAGATTTCTTTCATAATAGTTCCTATGGGTTATCTCCCTTCATTTCTGCTCTCAAGGATTATCGAAATTTAGATATAAAATCTCAAAATCGGCAACATTGGAGAAAAGTAACTGAAAAACTTTGGTACCGTAGTTTTGTGCAACGAACAGAGAATTATTTTACTGGTCATCAATCAGTATTTTACTTATAGCAAACTATGAAGTCCAGCCTCTTCCAAACATGCTCCTTTGGAACAGACACTGCACTAGTTTCCTTTAAATCTAAACTATTTCTCTGTACCCTTGTTAAAAAAAATGACATCAAAGCTTCTAACATAGATTTCTTCTGTTTTCAGGTTAGTCCAGTCAGCCAATATGCAATGTACGTACCATGTATACAGGTTACACCTTGAGCTAATGGGATGAAATTTTCAACATTTTCTCTTTCTATCTAGAAAAGGAAACCCCCGAACAGATAAAAGTGTTTTGTTTTTTCAAATACCCCCTAGATAGGGTTTTAGTGGGGGTATCAATTTGAAATGTGAGTTTATGTTAAATTGATCACTTAGTTTTTGACTGGGGCGTTCACACTTGTTTTTTCTGAAATTTCAGATTATTTTATCAACGTCGAACAATCTGCAAGTGGAGAGAGTTATTCATTGATGACCCGTTTTTTTTCCAATTGTTCGATTGCTCTCTCTAAACATGACATGATACCTAAAGACGTTGGTCAAGTGACAGTTACTATTGAGTGACTTTTTTCTTTATATTGTCACAGTCCACTTCATGGCAAATGTAACAGCATCAGACGGTGATATTCTGGTATAAAAGCAGTAGATCCCACTGTCTGCGGTTGATCACCCTCACTTTAAATCCCAAATCGTCTTGTCACTTTCAAGTCCCACAAGGCAATGAAGAACCTGGATTTGAAAGCTTTTTGCACAGTACCCTCCAGATTCACTACTAGTCTCATTCATATATTTACTACTGGACCAAATCTACATCAGCTGTTGATGACATGTACTTAGTTGGCTGTAGTCAATTGATGGACAATGACTCGTGTCTTTATTTAGTTACATCTATTTTACCGACTAAATAGAAGAAGCTTGTGCTCTGATCACGCCATTTGTGACCCTCTTTGGTTGCATTACAATGCAAAATAAATCACACAAAACTTTCCTTAGCCTGCTGCATGGCTACAAATTGCATGCAGTACCTGGTATTTTTACGTAGTGAACTCTCCAAGTATTGATCAAGTTTGATTCCGATGATCAGACGAGAATCAATCTTTTCTGTGTGATTTTAATCGTAATCCTGATTCTTCATTTCTTTTCTTCATCTGTTTCTATTTTTCTTTGTCTCCATTTTATATTTCTCTTTAGTATTACAATTTATTGAATTGTGCTTGTCTACGCCATAAGACCATACATGTATGAGGTCTGAACCCATTACAATAGTTTTGATCAGCGAAAGTATTTTACTAACTAATGTTCCTTGGCAAAGCACCATTTTAAATTTAGATTTATTGATTTTTCCTAAGGTTAGCTTTGTGTAGCGCACAGTTACATATGTTGGTCATTCATTGGAAATCGAATTCTGTGTAGTAGGAATGGTCAACATGCCTTGAATGCTAATCATTGTTCTAGGGCGAGGTGCCCTATATGTTTGGCTACGCATGATAAGTGCCCAACAAGCGAATTTTTAAAAGTTGAAGAAATTGGATTCAGAGTTTGACGAACTTTCGATGTATTCGTTATTTTTAGAGCAACGATGCTCAGTTTTGTTTTTCTATTTTGAATCATAAACACTCTTCATTTTGACTCAGATGCAATATTACATCTATGACTGTTGAATGATCACTAGGTTACTCGGCATGTAGTAGGATTTCCCGTCTTTTTTCTACAATCAAAAAACAAAGGCTCCCATGATTTTATTCATTCACTTATTTTTAGGACTATTGTTAGGTACATAACAATAAAACTAATATGAGCACCCCAACCAGGAGAACGAGCAGAATATTGTAGATGAAAATGACATACGATATTCACTAGAAAAAAAAACAAACTGTGATTATGTTTGAAAATATATGACATATTTATAAAGAATTAAAGGTAATATACATTAAAATCATAATGCAGAGTGTTCAAGCTCAGAATTTAAACAAAATGAATATTTCAACTCTTGAAATAACGAAAATATCACGAATGAGAGTTTGTCTAAGTTCGGATCCGATTTTCTCGACTTTAAAGATGGCTCGTTAGGGAATTATCATGCTCGCCCACTTATATCTCCTGCCGTAATACTAAGCCAACGCGAATGGCTAGTAAATCTGTAATGACTTTTCTTTTTTCAGATAGAAATTTACATAAAAAATTGATTATAACACTTTTATCTGTTCGGGGAACAAGCCTCGTATAGCGCTACACAGGAAAATGCTGGAGTTACTAAAACTACGATACTTGATATATAATGGAGATACCGGGGGTGGATAGAAAAATGCAGCCAATTAGCCGACTAATTAATCCGAATCAATTAAGTAATTTCAGATGTTGAAATAGTTAATTAGGGGAATATTGATCCCATAATAACTGCAAGGTTAAAAATATCTGTGGATTTTTATGCACAAAAAAATGAAATAGAAACGGGTATCGTTAATCACTCAATAGAAACCAACCTGTGACTTGACGTCAGTTGGCATCATTGAATATTCGGGCAAGTAATTAGAACATTGGAAAAAAAGGGTGATCAATGAATAAGTTACTTCTCCCGTTTTCGGTAGGGCAGTGATTACTAAAAAATCTGATTTTTAAAAAAATAGGTGACTGGTGTAGCATAAACGTAAATTGCAAATTAGAACCCTACTAAAAACGTTTTGGGAGATGGAGTAAAAATACAAAAATAAAACGTATTTTAAAGGATAGTAAGTAGTGAAAGTTTAAAATTTCAGCCCTTCGGGTCAATTGGTGCGACCTGCAAGAATATTACATAGCCATCTAGACCAAATAAAGAACCGAAGAAACTTGTATTGGTAGGCTTGGTTGACAGTTTCTTATAATTATGCACGTGTGTGTATTTGAATTGTAACTGTTATTGATATTTACAAAGCAAAGTTCGATTAAGGACCAATATATGGAAGGAAAATAAGAGTAGGAAGAATGTGTGACACCAAAAAAGTGGACCAACATAACTGTTGCGAAAATGAGCATTTGGAATCAAGGTTCCATGTGGGTAACCCACGGTGGCAGATGGTGAATAATGTTATCACGTGTTGCATTCGCGCAAACAAACCCAGTTTGCTACAGAATAGCTCTTCTCCATCATCATCATCATCATCATCATCATCATTATCATCATATTCTCTACTCTTGTGTAATTCTTGGGATTTGGGAGATGTTTCCTGGATTTCATATATTTACGTCATCTGAGACTTGAACCTGGCTTGAATTTTCATCTCACTTTGGGGGTTTTATGGTCGACAGTGATGTATGTCTTTCGTATTTATTCCATGAGCTTGATTAATCATTTTACATCAGTTCAAAAAGCTGAGTAATTTCGTCAATATCAAGCATTTTGGTTGTTTGTATTAATTCCAAGCTGATAGCAAATCCCTTTGGTCTTTGTTAACAATATACATATACACATACATACATATATATATATATATATATATATATATGAATATTCACTGCATTTGGGTCGGTCACTAGTACAGATTAGCTAAGCTGGTTGAGAAGGAATTTGTATTTCATGTCTTGGATATTCAGTGAATGGTTAGTGTTCAAAGTTGTATTTCCAGCTCACAGAAAAAAGATTCAACCTGGATGGTTTCAATAAGATTTATATGATATGTGAATATATCTATATCTATATCTATCTATCTATCTATCTATATATATATATATATATATATATATATATATATATATGTATATATATATATATATGTATGCATGTATATATATATATATACACACACACACATATACATATACATGTATGATATATTTGTATATATATGTAATATATATGGGTATACATATACATTACATAAGAATATTTATAACGTATATGCGAATAAATGTGAAATGCATATATACATATATATATATATATATATATATATATATATATATATATAATGTACATGTTTGTATACATATATATATATGTATAATGTATATATATGTATATATATATATCATATATACATACATATATTTATATATATGAACACATGTATATATATAAATGTTCGCATATGTACATATGTATATATATATATGAATATGTGTGTGTATGAATATATATGTGTGTATACGTATATTTATGTATATATATATATATATGTGTGTGTTTATGTATATTTATATGTATATACATATATGCATATATATGTATTTGTATATGTATAAGTATATGTATATATATGAGTGTATACGTATATATATACATGTATATATACATATGTGTATATACATATATATATATATATATATATATATATATATATATATATATATATATATATATATATATTATCAAAAAAGGGGGATTTTTTTTCTTTCTTTTTGTCCCATTCAATGTCCAGAAACTCACATTGCAATAATTACTGGTTGCTGATCATCTTTTACTGAGTTTGTTTGTGTAAATTGTAAATACAGTAATTTGTCATTGTAGGCCTTAATACAATGGTGGATTCAGCTAACAAAAAAGAGGAACTGATAAACAACTAAAAAATAAATGGTATCAAAAATAGTAGCTGACCACTAACTTTTATCATGAACTTTGCTTCACTTTGGCTTCATTTTAAGTCTATTTTTAGGATATTGGAGCAAAGAAGACGAACCAAAGCTAAATTCATGTTATAAAAGTTGGTAGTTATCTTTATTTGGGGGTTGGTCAAGGTGAATGTTTCCGATAGCTATACCACTGCTGTCTTTATATGACCGTGGACTATACAAAGCTATCTTATATGGTACGAAAAAGAAAATTGATCATCGCAATGAGAAATACGTAAGTAACATTTATATTAATCCCTGACAACAGACAATCCCTTTTGCTAGTTTTCAAAGAAACTTTATTGTAAAATAATTCTAAATGTATTTGCATGATGTATGGAATCATCGTGGCTCCATTCCTTTCTCCTTGCTGTTGTACGTCTCCCCGGGGGCTTTAGGTCACATGTTTGAAGCTGAAACCACGAAAAATTGCTATGTATATCACTAGATACTATGCTATTTTCCTTTCCCGAAAAAGTGCTTTTTTGGTCTCAATTATCATTTTCGATCCAACAATGCCCGAATCTTGTGCTATTTTTTCCCTAATGATTTCAGATGAAAATTTCATAGATAGTCATAGGTACTTATTTTCAGATAATTAGATCTGGTACACATGCGGGTTACAGCAATTCATCTATGCTAAGTTGTAATAGTTGCATTTCGTCAGTAAGGCTTGGATTAATTTGTAACCATTAACGATCTTTCTTTCCCTCATTTCCTATACACAAAATACAAATTAAGACGTTGAATTTGTTAAAATGCAGCCTAGTTTTAAACATTACATTTTAAAATATTTCAACTAAGCGCCATAAATATTTAGTTTTTTCAACGCTGGAAAATTACTGGAGCCAAGAGAGGAAGTGCTAAAGTAGCGGCTGAGGCAATAATAAGAGAAACCTACAAATTGTGGCAAAAAATACATTAGTGCACTTTTGGTTCTTTTCCTTCCGCCAGAATTTGCTATGTAAATTTATATGTAAAGAGTGAACGAAAGTTTACAATTCATTAGTTCAACTCAAAACATATCAGTAGCCCTTGGCTTATGTTTCAGATCATTGTTATCCAAGAGAATCTTGGCAGTAAACTCCAGCTAAAACCGACTGTTCACTCAGCATTATATCCTGCCTAGATACACTGCTAGTCTGATCCAATACCTGTATTAGTACCGACTTTTGCTGTATAGCTGAAAGGTAATTGAACGGTAAAAGGATTAATAAATCCTTCCCATATTACCATGTCACGTAAAAAGCTAGTAATGTTATAGTGTTCCGAAAGTAATTGCGTATTTTCAAATCGCAATTGCCATTTTTCGAAATATTTTCACCACAGCTGGTATATACGAGCCTTCACTGTTTGAGAATACACTTCCCAAATGATTCTCGTAGCCAGCATAGCAATTCTACCCTTCGGATATTCATACGATTAGCAAGGCGAATATGTTGCCCTTTAAAACTTCTATCCTCTGTAGGAGTCAACTTTACTGTAGACTGTAAACGACAAACATCCAGTTAGAAACAATGAAGTAAATCCAGATCTCCTTTCGTACCATTCAACCTTAGTCTTGGTTCAGTTAGTTGACCATAAGTTTATGGCAGTGAAATACGCTATCAATTTCCGAACATGAAAATACGTGATTACTCTCCAAAAACACAAAATATTGATAATAAAAATAATAATGATTGTTTTTTTTTTGAGTTTCACAGCTGTGATAGCTGTTTGATTTCACCGTATTTTGAATGACATGAATACTGTTCACAATGCCAGCACTATCCCTTCTTGCTCTTTCCAATACTGTCTACGTCTGGGTGTTTCTGATTTCCCCTTGGCTTCCAAAAAACTCCACCCGTTTTGCTTGGCTTTTCAGGATTGTTCCCAGTGCTCCAAGAACAATAAGTTCAATTGTTATGTTCCATGATTTTTCAAGTAATCTGGAGGGATCCAGATGAATGTTTATCTTTTTGCTTCCATTAAATTCTCCTCTGTGATCTTCTGGAACAGCGAAATCCACTGTCAGACACATTTCTTGATTATGAGAATTACATCCGGTCTTTGGACCTGGATTGGATGATCTGTTCGAATCTAAAAGCTCAAGAGGATTCTGTGTTTTTGAATCTTTTAAGATTCTGATTTGTGTACATAGATCATTGGTCTGTACAGTTGAATCGCAGTCGTTTGTACAGCCCCCAGTGGATCACCCTGTCCATCCAGTCGATTCTGAGATAACTTGCTACATTCGCTTATAATGTTCGATTGCCTCCTCTCTAGTTCCTAATAGTCTGTATTTGTTAATTTTCTGTATTCTAAATGTCTTAGTCTCTTTATAATTGGTACGTATAGTGTTGTTAACAGCAATTCAGTTTCCCTTTTTGTTATCGAAGAATAGAATGAATAGATGTTTCTCCATTCTCATTACAAGAAGGCAAGACGAAATAAATGTGAGACAGGTCTGGTTAGTCACTCAGTTGAAACCGTAACATACCCGACATCATGTTGCGTATTGCGGTGATCAATTGAAAAATTGAAAAACTGATCATTAATGAATAAGTTGCTTCAGTTGTCTCTTGCTGGAAAATGATCGCTTGAGGAGGCTGAATTTTGAACGCTACCGGACACAAAACAAAGTATCAATTGGACATAGATTTACATTCCAAATAGACCATCCCACAAGGAAAATATTTAAAGGGTGACTTTATAAAAGACAAAGAATATCGTTTGTTTTTTTTCAAGATGAGGCGTAGATGTTTAGATTTTTTGCCAGCTAGCTTCATTGGTGCTGCCTGTGTGCCAGCCAGCCCAATTTAAAAACTAAAGAAACCAATGTTGAATATTTTGGTTGACAGTTTTCTAATCAACGGCCAATTTTCCTTGGTTATAGAGAATTTGATGACGACATTGTCAGGTAATAAATTTCAACTGCGAGTAGGATATAAATCCTCCAGCTACAGCTGTCACCTTTACCACAAATCTTCTTCATAAATGAATTTATCAGCAATTAGCCGAATAGGGGGAATTAATCACTAAAGTATAATTGGCATCGTTCAGCCATTTTGGGGAAGAGAAATATGACTACAACAATTTTGGATCAATAATGGAATATTTTTTTTAATTCATATTCACGTTACAAAATATTCTCCAAAAAGGCATCCACCTTTTGCAGCAAATTTCTCCTCTTGATTCTTCCTCCGTCATTCCTGTTGAATATCCTGCCATCTGTTTTTGTTGTTGAATTTCTCCTTCCTAAAAACGAAATGCCAAATTCGTAGCAGTAAACCACAGACACTGTACCACAAAGATAGAAAGAAAAAGAGAATGGAGTAATCCCGCCCTCCATCCAAAGATCATATCACAAAGCGCATGCGCGTAGAAAGAAACTTGACATTGTATCGCTGACTAAAACGAACAATAAATCTTAATAAACAAATTTGGCCACATTGTCGCATTTCATTGTCTGGAGCTCCAGTAGTTAATGAAGAAATTGGACACCTTGTTTTTCACGATGATTCCTATCCGTCATTAGGAATCTATGAGGTGAGAGAGAAAGTTTGATATTAGATTTGAATCAAGAGCTAATTTATAGCCTTCATGTGGTAAAGGTGCAAAATTGGAATTCAGGTGGCAAATTTTCATATATATATATACATACACACACACACACACACACACACACACACATATATATATAGATATATAGATATATATACGCATACACACACACACATATATATAAATATACACTTATATATATATATATATATATATATACATATATATATATATATATATATATATATATATATATATACTAGCTTGGACAGAATGTGATAACAAATAAATTGTCTCTATATATACGATTATAAATGGTGAAGAAAGAATAGAATAAAAACTTGATACAGTATTTAGATGCCTACAAAAAAACTTTTCATCCATTGAAACAAACATTTTGGATTTTAGTTATTTATATATATTTATTCAGAGTTTTTTTTGTCTGAGATTCTAACTTTAAAATTCTTGGAAAATACCGAAATCGTTTGCTCTTCATATCGAACTATTTTGGGTCTTGATGGACTTTTCTCTTCACTGGGGAAGGTCTATGGTCAACGACAGGCGTTTCAAAGGCTATTACAACTGCTGCTGCTGCTGATGATGATGGGGGACTTTTCATGACATTGTTACTGACGATGTAGTTAATGAATGCCACAATTTTGGCTTCGTTTTCAAAATGTTTTTTTCTCTCCTGCTTTTCCTTATTTAATTATATTTTCCTAATTCTCTTACTTTTCATATTACCAACCTTTTCAGTATGTCTTCGTCTCAAACTTTTTCAATGATCTTTTTCGTCTTCTCCCTTCCCGTATTTCTTGTATTCCACTTATTCAAAAGCTTTTCCCTTATATTACCACCTCTCTGTCTCCATTAAGAATCTCTCTAATTCCCATCAAGTTAGAAATTCGTAGGCCTACTTGTTCGCCCGATTTGACCGCCCCAGATTCCCTGCGGGAATATCTGACAGAATCTGCACACACAAGCAAGCTATAAAACATTGAAGTGTTATAAAAAAAAAAAAACAATATTCGATTTGAAATTCAAGCAATAGCAGAAGAAAATTTGCCGTGTTGTGTGTTTTGGAAAATCATTAAGAACAAATGGTACTTTGCAAGGAAGCAGAAGAGCATCATTTGAAGGACATCATTTTCCATACTTGATTTCAAAAATAAATTTAAACCATTAATATTATATTGTAATCCAAACTTTGTAATAAACAATGAAGAATAAGGAATTCGCCACCCTCCTCTCTCTCTCTCTCTCTCTCTCTCTCTCTCTCTCTCTCTCTCTCTCTCTCTCTCTCTGAATGTTTTTAAAAACGCCCATGTTTTTTGTGCTTTCCTCACTTTACCGACTTTCATCGTTCTTTTGTTTTCTTCCATTCAATCAATACTTCATTTGGTCATTTTTTTTCCATTCATTTTCGTCCATTTCTATTTCTTCGTCTTTCTAATTTTCTTATTTGTTCATTGATCCTTTAATTTTTTCCCTTCTTTTTTTCGTTCATTTCTTTTTTGCCATTGTCTTGTTCCCGATTTGTTATCATGTCTTCTTCCTTTTTTTTTCTTTCACTCTCTCTAATTTGACCCTTTTATCATTATTCTTGGCTATTGTCGTTCAGTTTAACGAATCACCGTAGCCCCCAAAACAGCCTGACCAACCAGCCAAATGGGTTACAGATTCTTTCCTCTCTCAGCGTGTCCATGTCTCTCCGAATATATCGCTAGGCATAATCTGAAATGTTTTTCGTTACTTTTCACAGAGTGCTTTTGGGGTCTCAATGGTCATTTTGGACCAACAAAGCCCAAATTTCGTGCTGGTATTCTTTTCAGATAATTTTAGATAAAAAAATCCATGTTTTTCTACATAATTTTAGATGATTGTTTAGATATATCCTTCTATATACCAAGACTTCGGTGATTCATTTATGCAAAGTATGGATATCGTTTTTCTGTTTATCGTTTAGTATTTTATTTTCAAACTCTTACAACTGAGTTTTGACTTTATTTTCGTATGTAACAACAATGACGGATGACAATGATCAGACAAAAAACCAATGATATCATGCACGAATAACAGTGGCACAGTGACGAATGCAAAAAATCGGATGAAGAATTCACTCCCACCGGTAAAGCCCAACCCAAGACGACAGAGATATATACCCAGTGGATGTAAACATTTTGTGCCAAACGTTCTCTTCAGCAACCGATAGTATGCTTTATTCTTATGATTATGAAAGCAAACATTCTATTCAATTTGAATTCCGTATTTTTTTTTATATATAATCCAACCCGATTTAATGGGTTTTGAAAAAAATGATTCTAACCAATAATTAATATGCCAGAGGAGGATATCTTTTCCATTTTTCTTTCTTTTTTTTTTTTTTTGCATTTTTACAAATGGAAAAATACATTATATATATATATATATATATATATACATATATATATATATATATATATATATATATATATATATATATATATATATATATATATATGATCAACTCATAGTTGCATGTTTTTGCGATCTTTATATTTGAATTATTATCTATGAACCGTCACACAGGTGTTTGCTGAACGAAGGAAAATCGATTTTATCAATTACCCTGTCATAAGCACTTTTGCGACCTGAAATATCTGTTTCTGGAAAATTCTGTTTCTATCGGGTCATATCTTCGACGGAGCTTCAGGTTTTTTATTTGGCTCGCACATATGACTGACTGTAAATTCAATTCGATGCATTTTTATTCGTTTTCAACTGATTTTCATCGATTGGCAATGAAGCTTTCCTTGAAAAAATCTCTGCAGTGCTTAGAACAGACTGTCCAGCTTTGTTTTATTCTTTCCTGTTCCTTAGTAATAAGCGTTATTTTCTGATTGATTATGTCTTCAACGGATAGAAAATAAAATCATCCCTTACGACCAGGACAGAGAGAATTTGAAATCTACCTATTTTCAATTAGTCAATGGACAAATCTGCTCAGTGATAATCACATTAAGTTAGAAAAATGAATTATGTATAGGTATCACCATCCTACAAACAGAGGCAGAGTTTGAGCGAATAAGCTCAGTTGAGCTGGTTTTTATCTCATTAATATTTTCTTTGGTCTTTTCTTTTATTTTAATCTTTCTTGTTTCAATTTTTCCTCGTTCTCCTTCGTTTTTGTCATTCATTCTATCCTTCAGTATTTTCTTCAATCTTTTTCAGTCTTCCTTTTTCTATTCTGTATTTCCAGCAAAACAATTTCAGCTTTTTTTCCTTTTTCTCATACTTCCTTTTTCTTTAGCTCTCCGTTTCCTTTTCTTCTTTTTTCTTTCATTCCTTCTCAATTTTGTTGCTTCCTTTTTTTCTTCCTTTTTTCTTCTTTCTTCCTGTCTTCATTCATCTACTTTTACTTCTTCCATCTTTAATTTTTCCTTTTTTTCTGTCTTTCTTTCTCTTTCTTTTCTCTTTTCTTCATTGTCTCACCCCCTTCTTCTTATTCCTCCTTTCTTCCTTCTGCTTTCTCATTTTCCTACTTCCTTCCTCTATTTTATTTATTTTCTTTCTTTACCTGCATTCCTTACTTTTCTTTCTCACCTTCTTTTCTTCCTCTCCCAAATCGTTCTCTCCTTCCTTTCACTTGCCTTCACGTTTTTGTCTTTTCTATCTTTCCTTCATTCATTCTTCTTTCCTCCAAAACAGACCGCCCCCTCCTATAGATTTCGATTGAATACATCACTTTTCTTCTTCATTTACCTTCCTCCTTTCTTCTTTCTGTTTCTCTCTCCAATTATCAATACATTCCAATTAGTTGAACAACTATGGCCATCAAAGGTGGGGAAAATCTCTAACCTCTTTTTTTAAATTTAAGTGAAATTGTTTGTATGTTTGTAAGTTCCAGCACCCCTGGCCGTACGGTTTAGTCTACCGACTTGAAACATGACATCACAAAATGTGCTTTTTCAACATTGAGTGTTATTGAGGCTTATAAATAACAGCTAGATTCACCGGAATCTAGATGTTTCTACATGTTTTTTTACACCATTTTGGATATTTTCCAGTGGAAATAACATCTATATCTTCCAGTGGGAAAGCCAGTGATGTCATAAATAGAATCTATTCGGAACATATTTATTTTTGAGTGGAATTTCTTTTATATGACCTCAAATTTTGATGCAACGGTTGTTTAATTATTGACTGTGATGACGAGATTCTATTTTTTCTCTGTCTATCCCAATCCCCCTCTTTTTCACAATCGATTTCTCTTTATACTTTTGACATCCTTCTCCTTTTCTTCCACATTTTCCTTTCTCTCTATTCTATTTGAAACCGTCAACCAAAACTATCAACCATACGGTCAACATAGGTTTCTTCAGTTTTAAAGTTCTTCCGACTAGTGGTTTTGTATGTATCTCGCATACATCCTCACCAATGGACATGGGAGACTGAAAATCTGAAGTGACACAATGTAATAGAGCAAGGAAAAAAATTAAAAAAAAAAAACTCAAATGGCAATGGCCTGGCCATGTTGCAAAAATCGCAGGCAACCACTAGACATCACTACTTACATCTTTGATCTCCAGGGATTGTAATGGACAGAATATAAGATGGAGTGATAGACTGAACGGTTTCAAAATGGGCTCAACGACGCCGATGATAGGGAAGTCTGGCAAGTCTTAGGGGAGGTCTATGTCCAACGACGGACAATAAAAGGCTGCTGCTGTTGCTGCTGCTGCTGATGATGATGATGATGATGTCAATTTACAATGTGAGTATATGGTAAATTTAGTTTGTGTACGCTTGCTTTGTTTTGTTTTTTAATTGATAGTTCTTAGCGACTTCTATCCAAAGAAAGTGCAAGAAGTAAATGATTCATTGAACTGGCCTTTCTTTAATTTTTCAATTTCTCAGTTGGTTGTCCCAAACACGGCATGCTACTTAAACACATGGTTTGCATGACAGTTACTATCGAGGGATTAACCAAACCTGTCTTTTCTCTTCTTTATATTGGCTTTGTACATTTCGTTTGATTCTTAGTTCTTTTTTCCCAGTGAGGAAAAGAGCGATTATTTATTTGAGGATTTAATTGCTTCCTTTCCACGCCAATCGGATATGAAGCGCCCTCAAATTAGGCTCCGATCCACAAACATTACATCGGATGCCGACGCCAGCATCCATGAATCTAACCAGAATGGACCGCCCTATTTTACCGCCTTTAATAACGGTGATTACGGAGGGAAACGAGCGGAATTTCAAATCAACCAATTGATGTGTTTATATTTTTATAATTTTTCAAAATTTATCAACACCCCCCCCCTCTCTCTCTCTCACTCTCGCATACACACACACACACACACACACACACACACACACGCACACACACACAGACACACGCACAAGTGTGCATGCAAATACACCTACACAGGTCTGTTGTTGTAGCAGGTCTTAAATGCCTCTGGAAACAGGTCTGGTTAGCCATTCAATGGAAACTGCTACGGGGTAACCGCTACGTTGATCAATTAAAAAAAAGAGTGATCAATTAAAAAGTCATTTCTTTAACTTTTTGTCAAGCCATGAATTTTCAAAAAAAGGAATGGTGATAAACTAAAGTATCGATTCAGTATAACCTTACATTGTTGATTGACCCCCCCACACACACACACACACACTAAAAACAAATTAGGTGCATCAACTCTAACTAGAGCCAAGTTTTTCTCCTGTACATGACAAAGAGCAAATGTTTAGATTTTCAGCCTTCTAGATCATTAAATGCAACCTGTACGAGGGATAGATATACAGCCAGCACGGGTAGCCAGCCGGGTAACTAGACAGGCAGCTGACCAGACTGAAAAATGAGGAGAAAACCTACATTGACAATTTAGGTGACAGTTTTCAGTGACAGTTTCTAATAGATTTGTCACAGTAAGATGACACTTGTAACTGAATAACGGTAAATGTGCATCTACTTATGCAGAATGCTTATTGCAGCAAGAAAATATACAAATTCTTTTCGATGCAAAATCGCCTCCTTATCTGAGACGGAGTGGGGCTATCTGATTTTCTTTAATTTTTTACATATGATATTCACATAGATGTAGTTATATATATATATATATATATATATATATATATATATATATATATATATATATATATATATATATATATACACAGTATATGTGGTATGAATCAGGCTAGTAGTATAACATAACATAATAATATATCAATAATATAAAGCCACATCTGAAATGTAATGGATTTATTTCATAGTGTGCTCGATACATACAAAATACAACAGATTCGCCTAATGAAGCCCGAAGAGGGCAGAAACATGAGCTAGTTTGCGTAGCGAATCCACATTCTACTATTTATATATATATATATATATATATATATATATATATATATATATATATATATATATATATATATATATATATATATATATATATATATATATATATATATATATATATATATATATATATATATATATATACATATATATATTTATATATATATATATATATATATTTTTGTGCATGTATATACATGTATATTCATATATATATATACAAATATGTACATACTTATATATGTATATATGTGTATATTTATATATGTATATATATATTTATGCGTGTATATAAGTATATGTTTATGCGTATGTATTTATATATATATGCAGGTGTGAGTGCGTGTGTGTGTGTGTGTGTGTGCGTATATGTATACGTATTTATTTTGTCTCAGAGAAATATACACACATTTTTGTTTCGAATAGCTGCTGTGTTTTCTACCTGATGCCTAACCAAACCCTAACATTAAAAAAAGTTTCATTCCGTTTAGTGTTTCTTGTGGGAGAGTTTGATCAACGTTTTAGTTGCAAACAAAATGTTTGTAGATTTTCCTCCACGCACACATACACACACATGCACATACAATCACACATATACATGTACATATATATGTGTGTTTGTGTGTGTGTGTTTATATGTATACAATATATAACATATACATATATGTATATATAGAGAGATATATGTGTATGTGTGTGTTTATGTGTGTGTGAGTGTGTGTGAGTGTGTATGTCTCAAAATGTAATGTTTTGAGGTAGAAGGGTTCCAGAAGGGGGTCTATTTACTGTGGCAAAATTGAACCTTATCGTTCATCCAAATAGACAACATTTTTTTTATGTATACTTATATGTATAAATCTCTAATTGGTCCAAAGTAAAGGGAAACTCTTCCTCCCTCTCTTTTCGGGGAAACTTTTCCCTCCCCTTAAAATCGAAATGTGTGTGTTTTTGTATTGTATATATATGCATATCTATCTACTAAAGTTAAGCTTTGTTTTCATTTCCTTCATTATTGATCGAATAATCAATTTATGTCTTTTGCAATCTAATTTTTTTCTCCTAAAATCATTAATTTCTATTTGGTAAAAAGAAACGAATCCTTTCCGAATTCCAATCGAATAACCATCTTTTTGCTTTTAGGGGGGATCAGGGAAGATTGCATTTCTCACCCTTAAAATTCCCCTCCTCCATTAGTCTCGACTTCGTCTTTGACAGCCAGCTATTTCGAAAGAAATTACTGGGTACTTACCCGGAGGTAATTAATGCTGATAACGCTCTATAATTTACGAGTTTTGTGGGAAAAGCGCCAGTGAGAAATGTAATGTTATTCAACAGCATAAATTATTCACCAACTTCTCTTGAAATCCTTGCGATACATCTATTGGATTCGCAAAAACTTAAAAGCGTCAATATTTTACACAGTGTTAGGGAAACTATTGGTGTGTCTGTGAAATTCACTCAGTTTTTTATCAGTTAGGTAATCAATCAACATAGTATAGGCCGTTGTCCCACTGCAGAAAAAGGCTCAGTACCAAGATTTCTGTCTACCTAACAATTGTAATATATGGCTGCAAAACCTGGACATGGTATTGACAGTACCTAAAAAATCTCAGATAGTTCTATGTGAGCTGCCTCACCCCCCCCCCCCAACATCTGGAACGTTTCGTGGAAAGATGAGATACCTGACACCGTGTTCTTCGAGCGCTGCCAGATCATTGGAATCGGGGTGTTTCTCATGAGACGATTGCGTTGGTCAGGCCATGTAGTTTGTATGGATGACAACCATATACCCCAGGGACTGCTCCACAGATAGCCCACCCAGGGCCATAGATCCAACGAGACGGGGGCAATACAGAAATGACCTGCACCATAGGCACTGGAGATCAGGTGGCTGGGGCGGCGAGGAGTTGATTGATCGAAGACCTGCCATGAAGACCTGGAAGACTATGAGAGACGTGGAACCGTGGAGAAGCAGCATGCATGCTTCATCATGGTTCAAGACCAGCCAACACCTGGGAATGACTTAATATTCCTGGACTGCCAGTATCTTCTCTGTATTGGACTTGTCAGCCACCACATACACGAGCATCCTAATCTGGATATCGGAATATAATAGATCCGTCGGTTCCAACGGCTCAGTCCATCAATCAACGGTGGTGCATCGTTTACGAGTCTTCGAAAAAATCTGTACGATAAGGAAATGGCTTCCACATAAACTAACATCATTGTTCATCCAATAAATGCTTGTCCTCTTCTTGCTCATCACGGAAAATGGCATGTTTTGACCAGATTCTCATTGTCATGAGTGTGGAAAGAGGGGGCGGAAAATGTTAGTTGTCCTCTGGCGCGGGTGCAATGCAGGGAGAAATTTCTTCTGGACTATATTGTATGTCAATTAACAATTATGCCTACTGAGATATAGCACAATTTCCCGCTGATACTCTCTTTCCCCAAGGGTCCTGTCTTTGTCCTAAATCGCTGTCTTCGGCCTTGGGCATTGACAATCCCTGCTACAACACTGGTTACTATCAATGGAAAATAAATTTATTACAAGAAGAAAGCATTGTTGAAAGATCCAGAATAACTTGTCACTTGTTATCCTAGATGGATTATCGCAGGTTTTCTGGCAAAGGAAATTGACCTCTGATTTTATCGCATGCAGATGTCCTTTTAGTAATTGCAAAAGCAACGTAACAAATTATCATGGCTTAGAACGGGAAGTTATTCCACATTTGCCATATTCTTTAGATTGGCTGCTTTTCGACTATCACGTTTAATCTCCATTTAATCGCATTATTTGGTTTGCAGTTGTAAAATTTTGAAGGTATTGAAAATTCTTTGCAAATCCAAATGAATTAAAACTAGATTTGTTCTTCTATATTGGAATACATAATTTAGCTGATAGGTATCGGAAGGTCATTGAAGGCAAAAGAAAATACTCTAATAGCTGATTGACGATGCCTAGAGTATTTGTTGTGTCAAGATTTTATCTGGTAAATGCTAGTAAGATCGGCATTCACAGAATAGATTTTTTTTCAGATATTCAGCAGGAGCTCATAGGGCGATTGAGGCTCTCGGTCGATATCACTAATTATCTCAGGGTAGTTCAATCACAAAGTATTCAACATCAAACTTCAAATAAAAAGGGATAAATCTGAACTCACCAAATCAGTTCAACCCAGAAGATTAATATAATCCCAGACTCCAACATAAAAATACGACTTAATATTCAGAATATCAAAAACATTTTAAGAACAAGATGAATATCTGCACCTCGTGTACCAGAACTAATTACAACAAAAATATTTTTATAATCATTTATTTTTTTTAGTCTTTCATCCAAAATTATCTAAAAATACCAGCGCAAGATCTGTGCATTGTTGATCCAAAATGACCATTGAGACCAAAAAGCTCTTTTTAGAAGAAAACAAAATGAATGTTTTAGATGGTGCCTAGTGGTGAACTCATACCGATTCTCAAAGTTGTAGTCTCAAAAATGTGACCAGGAGCGTCCGGAGACAAACCCACGTGGAAAAACAAAGACAGAAGAATTGGTAGCTCACTTGACTGTTTGGTCAGACAGGTCACTCGTGAGACCTCGGTGATAGATCTCATAATAATATTTATCCTATCCAAATATTTGAAATTCTTATTATCTGTCATCTTATTCCATGATATCAACCAGTTCTGTTGTGTTAATATTATATGATTAAATATTTCTTATGCTTACACGAGTACAACGCAGTCAAAAAGAAGAAAATGCGTTGCATTAATCTTTCGATTGTGATAAGTACGTTGAGGACAAGTATTCAAAATCCTGATTTGTTACCTTGGCTTGAATACTGACCTCTTACTCTGAAATACACGACAATATTAGTCTCAAAAGAAACCCTTTCTATGTATCTATCAGTGAAAAGTGTTACAGTTGAAAATTCCTTGAGATTGTCTCAGAAGATTCTGATCTTTACAGTAGCAAAATAAAGTAAATTTGAAGAAATCCCTGTGTGTATGCAACGTGATTACTCAACAACTGGTCATGAAAATGATATTCACCAGATGTATCGGTAACTACAAAATGCAGTGCAGTGTCGAGTTTGAAGTTTTTTTTGATCAGTGGTTCTTGAGAAATATACTGGAAACAAATAAAAAAACGGAAGATTTTGAATAATTTTCCATAGTTTCTATCAAATATTTCCTTTGACCTTTCTTTTTTTTTTGAATATTCTAAATATCGATATGCCATAATTAAATTAACAACACTGAAATGAAATTACCAAATTACTTCACATTAGTAGTTTGGTGCGACGAATAGAAATTATTTTACATGATAGGCTGCTCTATACACAATAAATTCGGCACCTTCAAAATTCAGAAATTAAAGGAAGTTGCGTTTCAACATCTTTTTTGATTCCATGATATAAGATGCTCGTATCGTTCATCATTGTTCTCTCTGTCTCTGTCTGTCTCTCTCTCTCTCTGTCTCTCTCTGTCTCTCTCTCTCTGTCTCTCTCTCTCATCTCTTTTCCTCCCTATATCATCTTTCTTTCTTTCTCCCTATCTCTCTTTCCCTCTTTGTCACTCTCGTCTCTCTCTCTCTCTCTTTCTTCCTCTCTCTCCCTCAGTGATCTGGAAACTAAATTGAGCAAATATGCAGACTTAACTGCTTTAAGTAAATACTCGACGTGACTGCATCCCCAAAGGATGAAGCTAACTGGTGGATTGACCCAAGAGTTGAATGGAAATCGTACCTAATAAATAAAGGCTCTGCTTTCCGGTAACTTTTTGATTTCGCATTTGCATAAAAAAAAATACTCCAATTAAGCATGGGTCTCTGTAGAAAAGGCGCAACGAAATCCATCATTTACATTGCAATCCACATCAAGACCAAAGTAAAAAAGAAAAAGGCCGGAAGGAAAAACCAGATTTTTCAAACATGGCTTTCAGATAAGCAAAAGAAACTGGCGGACAGAACGGGCCAATCGTCTTCGAAGCCCATCGGAAATAAACGTGACATGATTGCTCATGCGCAAAAGCAAACATCCATTGACGTTTTGTTGGCGCCAAAATGACGCCAAAGCCAGTTAGAATTCACACCGGTCATTTCTTTCAAACACATTTCCAGAATGTTCTGCTCAGAAAGAGGGTACTTATTTAAAACGTTTGCTGGTTGTTGGTAGTGATTAATGGTGTTTTAGACCGCTTGGGCAGATTGGAAGGAAGTCGTTTGGCTATAGTATATCGGATGCGGGATGTTTGACGAGGTGTGATGTGGTTCTCCGTGCAAGGAAGCTTACGCTCTTAAATGCCTATCATTGTATTTGCCTGAATGGGAGCAGTTCCAGAAAGTAGTCCGACTCTTTCAGTCGAAATGTTTCTTCTTTTTTTTTCATTCAGCTTACTCAACTTTAAGAGTGCTCCTTTTCTTCTTCCTTCTTCTTGTGGCAGAAGAAGGAGGTAACCAGCTAAAATGTTGAGAAAAAATTACCGAAGCAATTCGAAATCTGGATGTAGGAAACACGGCTGAGTGCAAACAAAATACTCAGAAGTCTTTAAAGGATTATAAAGTTTTGCCACTTGAAATGTCGGATTTGGACATGGAGACGTAACAAATTTTTCGGTGAAAGGACATTCTTTTAACCAAAATATGCATATATTAACATTGAAAGGGGTTCATTCTCATCATAAACACATATATCTAAAGAAAAAAAACGAAAAAAAGATTGCTTGTGTTGGGGATGAGCAACGATAAACATACCTCAAAACGCCAGCGTTTCAGATTTCTTCATACGTAAATTCCATTTGTCATTTTTCTTGATTCTTTATCGCAGTCAAAAGACCAAGAGCATTCATTGTTGAATTGTTGATCTTCCGCAATTTGTTTCAATTGGTATTCGTTATAAATGTCCTTGTGTCTTCCTTGTACCTTCTTTTGGATATTCTCTTCCCTTGAACGAAATCTCTGAAATCACCCTTGGTAATTTTCAATTATTTCACCAAAACGCCAATCTGATATATCTTCCACATAAGGTGCATGGCGCCTGGTTTCATCAACAGCAGCAGCAACAGTTTCCAAAAGATCCACCAGATCTCTCAAACATGAGCGTCATGGAGCCAATATCTCAAGAACCTGTTCAAATCGTCAGGTGATCTTATTTTCTGTCGGCCACATTTCTGCGTACGATATCTGGGAATATGTCATGAGTCACGATTTCCAGTGGTTGTCTGACAGTCTTACTATACTGTCTGCCCGTTGCCAATCAAGTTTTTCTAATAGATCCTATATCTTTGGCTCCTGTGGTTTCTCTAATATACTGTACTTGTAATCTCTCCATGGAATCAGTAGTTACAAGGGCATAGCCTGACAAGAAGAATTGAAATAAGGAAAAACTAGGAAATCCTTTTTGTTGCTTCTCATACTTATTTATTTGCATTTGTTCTTGCTCTGATTTAAACTCGTGTGACTGGCGTGATGGGTTGTCTGGAAACATACTTTCAAGAGTGAGAACATATTTCATGATGAATACATCACCTGATCAGTGAGGTAAGGAAGTGAATACTAAATCACAGAATATAATACGCACCAACTCAAATTTATTTTGAAAGAAACAAAACATGAATGGTTGTATTCCTATATTCAATGTAAAGTAAAATGTCTGTCTCTTGAGAAATAAGTCCTGATGAAATGATCTTTATAAGTCTCAAATCTCGCCAAGATCACTCAATCAACTGTTTAGTACGTAGTGATATTAGTCCTAATGACATTCTTCACTCATGTTAAACCTGGGACCTTCTGCGTGTGAGGGAAACGGAACAGTATCTGAGCAGACGGAACTTCATGTACTATCACCCGATTTAGCAGTAAAATAGCCAGATTTAAAATTGCAAACCATACAATATACACCTACTAAAATCTATCTTGATAGCACTAAGTCGCTGTGAATCTGTTATAACATGTACAAGTCTTATTTAGCAGTAGAATAATCATATTTAAAATAACAAATTATTCATGTACACAGAGGCCTGGTTATAAAAACTGTCACGGGATCAATGCTTTTTAGAAGCACTTTGTGTTCGGGGTGATCAGTTAAAAAATGGGAAGAAGGGCATTCAATGAATAAGCTACTTTTTTATTTACTTTTTTGGCTGTGATTACTAAAAATTCGGTATGAATTTAATAGAAAAAATAATAGGAGACAAAATCAATTCAGCATTAACCTGCATTGCATTTACACTACAAAAACATGGGAGAGGTTTAAAAAAACGAATTAAGAGATGAATGTTTAAATCTTCATTTCTCAAACTGCTTTTGCGCAGTCTATACGCAGTATACATATTCAGATAGACCAACTTGAAAACTGAAAGAAAATCGTGTCGACAGTTGATAGTTCCGGATAATTAATCATCATCTTCCTATTATATTCGCAACAAATCACAAACCGCCCTGAACACGTTACTTCATCTGCTACAGCGTAGTTTAAGTGAACTGCTAGTTACGAACTTTCAAGATACGAACTTTCACAGATACGAACGTACCTGTATATACATTCAAATTTATTACCGGGATGTTCATGCGCTGTGACATAGATGACATTAATTCAGACGGTGTCTACCAGTTAGTTATTTCTAACCAATCAAAAGTCACTAATCGATCCACGATATTTGTGGCTTGTAGACCTGTTGCAGACCTTCCCCTGAATGTACAAACCAGCAGACACAAAATTAGCGGACAATAAGATACCGTCACGGTCCTGGATAGCAGAAATAGACCCGGAGAAGTCTTTCAAGAAAAGAAAAATAACAAAGTAGAATTATTAAAAGATAACCTACGTTTCGCCATTTTCCCCCTTCGGGAAATCGTTGACGAATGATTTTGCCTGGTCATGCGAGAAAGGTTGGTATTTGTCTCATCTCACAGTAGATCTACCTCTAATCATACACTGACACCATACAAAGATACCATTATCACGTGATCTATTTACTGACCAGAACCACCCCAGAGAGAATGATGGTGGGGTAGCCATAGGGTAGATCTGAGACTCAGAAGTGATAATTGATAATCCCAGTCGAGTAATTGTCACTTGATGTAAAGTTGATTGGCTGGAGTGTTTGGGAATTACAATGTCTGCTATTTACCCGGACGCTACCCATTCGAGTATCTGGGGAATTTGAAGTGAGGAAACACATGATAAATGCGATTTGAAAAGAGAATGAATTAATAGAAAATGAATGCGATGGGAAGACGGGCTATCAAATATAGATACATGGTGGTGGGTAGATATGAACAGACTGAGAGAGAGAGAGGGAGAGATGGACATAGATAGAGAGATATAAACAGATAGATAAATATGAACAGGCTGAGGTACATAGACTTATACGGATAGACATAGATGGATAGATGTGTGTATGGATAGATCGATATATAGATAGATATGAAGAGGCTGAGATAGATAGATAGATAGATAGATAGATAGATAGATAGATAGATAGATAGATAGATAGATAGATATGAACAGAGATAGATAGATATGAAATGACTGATAGGTAGATTTGAACGGACAAGTAGATATGAACAGACTGAGATAGATAGATAGATAGATAGATAGATAGATAGATAGATAGATAGATAGATAGATAGATAGATAGATATGAACATAAATAGATATGAACTGACTGAAGTTCATAGATATGAATAAAGACTGATATATATGAACAGACTGATATATATATATAGAGAGAGAGGGGGAGAGAGATATGAACGGACATTTATATGTGAATAGAGAGAGAGAGAAAAATAGATAGAGAGAGAGAAAGAAAGAGGGAGATGAACAGACTGGGATAGATAGATAGATAGATAAATGGGCAGAGAATCAGATGATCGAATCGTGAGTGGATATGAGACAAACAATGTAATTTTTAAGTTACATTGATAACTCTAAAAACGAGCATCTACAGACGTACACACCAACTCTGCAGCAAACACATACAAATGACGATAAGTGGCGTTAGGTGATTTGTGTTTTGAGTGTGATGTGTGCTACAGATGTGCATCCATAGTACACGACGAGATACAATGCATATTTCGCCAATGATGACGATCCATGTACAGACAATAAAGAATGCATTCGGCACACTAAGATGCGTTTCTGTTTTCTAAGCATTTCACCCCGTGTATCCATTGACACCCATGTAAACAACACTTCTAAAATTTGGGATGCAAGTCTTCTAATACAATGAAAAGTGCCATGTAACCAATATCTCTTGGCAGCATGTCGTGTTTAGACTGCACAGTAATGAAAAAAATGTGAGAGAGTGGGATCAATGCATAAATAATCTCTCCCAAATTTTGTTGAGCAGTAGTCACTAAGATAAAAAGTCTTAATTTCCTAGCGTGAAAACCTTCAGACACGAACTGAAAAACCAGTGTAGCATAAAATTGCATTGTTAATTGGAGCTTCCACAAAAACCCCTTAGAATAAAACAACCGTTTCTTCTAGTCATAATTTCGAGTTTAGGTGTAGAATAACCTTTACACATGATACATACATGACCAGCCAATCATACAAAGAGAACAAAAAACTATGTTTACAGTTATCTTTACAGTTTTTATTGATGGTCTTTAATAAAGATGAAAATTTGTGATGCTGCTTGGTCAAACTGTACAACTTCTATTCGGATTGATGATGATTACAGCAACTTTTGTATTGTATATGTAATGATCAATAAATGAACATATATGTATTTTCATTATGAATGTATTTATCTAATACATATTGCGTATTTGTAACGTATATATTCTTTGATATGTTGGCCTTGCCAGTTTGGCTCAGTCGGTAAAAGAGCCTCAGACAAATCACTCTATCTTTGTTCATTACGATTTTCGTAAATATATGACTTGACGCAACTTTTCGGTAGATTCATTGTACAGCCCTCTTCAGGTGTAAAATGTAATATCTGTTAGGAATGAGTGTCGAACTTTTTTGCACTGCAATGCAAAAAATAGAATTAATCTGTTTTAAACGTTGTGTCAATAACAAAGATTGGAAGAAGAGTTCAAATTATCAGTATGATATGTTATTGACTCTTCTGAAAGCTCTCGGGAGTTGTTAGTTTGATTCTTATAACAATGTCCTTGTACCAGAATAATCTTGCAATAAATGATCGAGTAAGAAGCTGGTATTGCAGTCCATTACTTCTGTATTTTGCTTGATCCTTCCCGAGTACCTCACATTTGCAGCCTTTTGTAGCACTTAGCAATTCTTCGTAAATAACCCATGATCAACATATTTCGGCTGCATTATATGTGGTAAGAATTAGTGATGAATAGATAAGTTACTTCTGTTGCCTTTTGTTGGGCGATGATCCCGAAAAAAAAGTCAGGATTTTGAAAAAAAATTAATTTCAATCTTCCCGGACACGAACTGAGGGACAAATTCAGGATTAAATTACATCATAAATCGAACCACCTCCAAGAACTTATTCCGAAGGAAAATTCAGGAAACAT
Source organism: Thysanoteuthis rhombus (assembly GCA_963457665.1). Classification (NCBI taxonomy): domain Eukaryota; kingdom Metazoa; phylum Mollusca; class Cephalopoda; order Oegopsida; family Thysanoteuthidae; genus Thysanoteuthis; species Thysanoteuthis major. The sequence continues at coordinate 54,591,871 of OY735212.1, read as the reverse complement.
TTTAGCCGAGATAATAGGCGTGATACATGTATAGATAACCAGCCAGGCAGCAAGGCTGACTAAGAAACTGAAGGAACCTATCCTGATGTTGACTATGTTGATGTCTATAGTTTTGGTTGGGGGTAGCTAATTACCGTAACGAGTTCGATCCTGATGAGACGTCCTGTGCCAGGCTAAGTCAAAATTAAATATCCATAAAGCAATCTCACAACAGTGAAATGGTTACCCAGCTAGTCTGCCCGACGATTCCAACTGTAAAAAATATCAATTCTCAATGCTTAACCGACTCTCGTAATCTTGTGCCATACCAAGTTCAGCCTATCGATAAAATACCTCACCGTAGAATGGTGGTTAGCAAATTAGTGTAGCACTCCATTGCCACTGTAGTAAATCCGATCTTTACTGAGATCCCCACTCGTGTCCTTGTGTCATACTAATTTCATCTTGCTAAATATCTATAAGACACCTTACCGTGGAGTAGTGGTTAGACTATTACTACTGAAGTAAGTTTAATCCTCACTGGATTTGATTCTCTCCGAGTGAATAACACCTGTACCTTTGTTTTTTTGGGCTCGGGTAACTCAATACCGATTAAAAATTGTACCAAATATCTGTACCTGGCACAGACGAATCATCGAAGCCGGCGCGTGTACCAGAACTATTTATATGGAATATCATCAACGAACATATATATTTCATCTACGATTATAAAAGATACCAACACAAGATTTAGGCATTGTTTGCCTAAGATGACCGTGGAGACCAAAATGCACTTTAAAAAGACGAAACAAAAAACAGCAGTTTTTTGATGATGCATGGTTATGTATTCGTGTAAATCAACGAGGTTGATGCCCGAACATTGTAACAAAGAGCGCCTTGAGACACACGCAGATGAGCAAAGAGAGAAAAATCCGTGTCTGGTTGGTCGATAGGGCTATTTGTGGGGTGATTCGATATCTAAGCTTTGCTGTTTTGTCTACCGTTTAGATTTCAATGAAGCAGGATAGTCTGAACCTAGAGGAGCCAAACTTTTTCTTTGTTTCCCTTGAATCAAAGAAAAAAGTTATTTTATCTCTGGAATTTTGAGATGAGGTATTATTATTATTTCCATTATTATTCGGACCATCCTCATCTTTGTTGTTTTTCATACAACGTTTCGGCCGTTGCACTCTACGGCCTTCGTCAGGTAACATCAGGGAGATTTTGGGGAAGTAACGAACTGAACCCTTTATTTATCCGACGGGGGTATATCGACCGTACTCCCCTCTTTTAGCGTTAGTAGTATTGTTATACTGCCTCACACTAGGATCGAACCTAGTACCATCAGATTACTTAACAGTAATTTGTTTGATGCTGTAACCACTGCGCTAATCGTTGTATGAAACGTTGTATGAAAAACAACAAAGATGAGGATGGTCCGAATAATAATGGAAATGAAAAGTTATTTGTTTTAAACTGAGTACATAACAAGAATACTAACAATGTGTAGGTCCGATGGGGATGTAATCAACCCCTGTGAATTAATATTACAAATGATTTCCATCTTCTGGGAATAGCTAAAACTGTCTACAAAGGTTTTTTTCAATGGAGTCACATTTAAATATTCATTCTTTATCTTGTTTATAAAAACTGTGTTTTTGTGTTTTGAAAATCTCAAAGAAATCTCTTTGAGGGGGGCAATCCAATCTTCTGCGTAAAGATATGTTGAATTGGACTCTTTGTTTGTGTCCGGCAGCGTTCCTGTTTGTATTTTAAAAATTCGATCATTTTAGTGATGATGGCCCAATAAAAGGTGGTACAAGTAGATTATTCAAAAAAAATCATTGATCACTCTTAACGCGGCATGCTGCCAAATATTCTCTTATCGCAGGTGCTTGTCACCAGCGTAAGTGCATCAGCAAACTTAACTGGTCTGAATGAATCATTGTATGATAACTACAAAATAATAGTTCGAAGTTATCAGTGGATCAGTCCAGATAGTATTCCATGCTAATGATACCATGTTACCCAATACTACCTGTCGTATATTGTAAGCTTCGTGGCACCGAGAAATGCCATGCAGAATTCAGTGCGATGCTTCTATGATCGATTCGGTCATGCAACAATTTGATTTTTGTTATCAGTAATCCAACATAGTAATCGATTATTAGGTTTCCGCTGTAGATATTTTTTCATAGATTGGACACGTGGTTTGCTATTATCTTTTTTGGAGAGTTGTTGAGCACACGATCTGATCATGTCATCTTCGAAGACATGTTTGAAAAGTGAATGCCTACGAAGTACGCAGGCGCAATGGATTTTCAACTTATAGCAATAACCGAGAGAGAACGAGATGGAGAAAAATGGCCGTCACAGGGAGTTTAGAACAGAAAGGTACGTTTAATACCCATGCATAAATGAATGCAGCTGGAAATACGCACGCATGTACATGCATACATGCATGCACACACACACGCACACGCACACACACACACACGACAGCAGACGCATGCTGGTTCTTTGATCTTCACACAACAACTACAGAAATCAGGTTTACATTCAGACCAGAATATCAATCAATTCATTAGTCGAAATCATCTCCACAAAAGAAAAAAGAGAAAAGAAGAAACTCGAGCATCGATTTATGTGATTCATGTTGAAGTTGCTTATTGATTTTTGTCGGCACCTCTGTGTTAATCTCCTGACATGTCACACCAACCAATCAATATTCCTTTTTTTCCAAAGTCATGCCATTGCAAATCAGCAGACATTTTCAATAAATAAGTGGATAAAATTTGTGCTGGAACATATATAAAATAGGAATAAAATGAGTTTTCATTCTTAATCTCCAAATGCAATTGGTGGCGGGGGAGAGGGCTATATAGTCTTGTTTTTGGGTTGCTAGTGTTGTTTTTTACTACTTCAGCTATTTATCTCATCATTTGTTTTAGTCTTTTTTTTCTGAGTTTCTTCTTCTTCTTCTTTTTCTTCTTCTTCTTCCTCTTCTTTTCTTTCTTCTTCACCCTCTTCTTCTTCTTCAGTGTTTTTTCCATTCTCTTCTTTTCTAGTCCGTCTTCATCAGCTTTCTTCTGCATTTTCTTCATTTCCTGCCATATCTTCTTCTTCTTCTTCTTCTTCTTCTTCTTCTTCTTCTTCTTCTTCTTCTTCTTCTTCTTCTTCAGTGTGTCTTCCATTTTCTTCTTCTCTAGTCTCTCTTCATCAGCTTTCTTCTGCGTTTTCTTCATTTCATACCATCTTATCTATCTTCTTCTCCTTCTTCTTCTTCCTCTTCTTCTTCTTCTTCTTCTTCTTCTTCTTCACAAAGTCTTCCTCCTTGAATAGCAACTCTAATCTTTTTATTTATGTATTAGTTTTTCCATCATCGTCATTCCCCTTCCTACTTTCATTTCCTGTTTCTCTCCACGGGTCAAGTGTCCCTAATTATAGCTGACCTGACTCATGCTTATTTATTGTAATTTGCATCAAGGCTCTGATCGGAGACATTAAGAATGATTCAAAGTGAGGCAAAATATCCTTTATGAAGCTAAACTGCGTAGAGGAAAAAGTCAAGAGAGGCGAAAGGAGAGCGGAAAAGGCAATCATTAAGTTTTATGTCTTCGAATATATTAAATCCCCAGACAGCAATGAAAGAAGTTCTTTTTATTTTAACTCGACAATAAAAGGCAAATTCAAATAACAAATAATGAAGGGAAAATTCAGAAGACCATAATAGTTAGGTTGGAAGACCCTCGGTGAATCTTGACGATTCAAGTAATCGATAATTTATGTTTTTCAAGCCAATATATTGATTTTGCGACAATCCTAGAGTATCATTATTATAATTTTTTGCTACTATTTACCTTCATCTTGAATGTAGTTTAGTGTTGCTTTATATCACACTAAACTCTGGTTGAGTTCCCTTGAGTAATTAATTATTAACTGAATTTCACAGGCTCAATGGAAAGAGTAGTTGTGCGTTGAGCGAGCTACCCAGCAAAATAAAGGTCCGTGAGTTCGATTCTTACCTGGGAGCTGTTTATTCTGATTTGCATTCTTGTTACACTTATTCAATGCTGAAGCTGACACAACCCGAGTTTCGTTGCGATAAAATGAAGCAGCTATGATTAAGATGAAGGTATATTGCAGCAATAAATTGATTTACAAAACTACATGTAATAAAATAAGTTAAAATTGAATATATATCATCTGTTTATATCACGGGTATGATTTATCAAACAAATACGTCATAGTTTACATACACTCTAATGATCAAATATACTGGCACAACGGGGGAGGGGTAAAATGATGCTGTGCTGATTGCATTTTTTTCTCTCTTTTCGTACACTCAGATAGTGTGATGATTAGCATGTTTGTCTCACATACAGAAGTTTCCGGGTTCGATTCCCGATATGAGCTAAGAGAAACACAGAAGCTAATTGTACACTCTAAGCTGTGTAATTAAGGTTATCATGAGTCGCAACCACCGCCTACATCTACCCGGAAGGATAGTAGCTAACGAATGAAGAATCTTCGGGTCGTCTTCGTCTATTTATATATAAATCTGACAGACATTCACTAAACTGAGCTTATTGTAGCAGGGCGGCAAATGAGGTTGGTAGGAAGATTGTTTCATCATCCACTTCGACCAGGATCGCTCCTTGATCAAAGAGAGCTTTTAATTATAGTCATTCTGCAGCTCTTTCCGAATTTTTTCTGTGCCGTTGAGATAATAATTCTGCAAGGCCAGGAAACTTCTAAGGCAGAATTGATTAATGAGTTGATCATGTGAGATGAGCGCTTGAGATATGGAAAGTGACTTCATTTCCCGTAGGAAGCGACTTATCTCTTCCGATTATCCATAGCAAAGCGTAAAGTATACAATGAATACATAATACCAGTTTTGGCTTACGGATGCAAAACATGGATATCAACAAAGCAAACAGAGAATCAATTGAGAGAACAATGCTATGGATAACTCTGAAAATATCAACACGGATCAGAGGGAGGACTACAGTGAAGGATATTACACAAATAATCAATCAAAAAAATGGAGACGTGCTAGACACTTAGCAAGAGCGAATGACTTCAGACGGAGCAAATAATTTAGATTGATGCCCATAAGACAATAAACACCGTAGGAAAAGACACATGATATAGGGATTAGATACAAAGGTTTGCCGGTAAGACACGGTAAAGTTCAGCACAATTGCGTTCGTAATGGAAGAAGCTGGGGAAGACCTTCGTCTTGCATTGGACATATTGGCTATTGATGATGGCTTTAAGGGTCTAACCTTTAAACTTCTAAAAAGTTCCATCTGCGTAAGATGAATTCTGGGTGTATTGGATGCGAACCCAAATCTCATCGGGGGCTAATTCTTTCTTCCTACATCACACTGTTTACTTTAACAGTCCAAAAGTATTCGACCCAATGTGAGAAAAAGACGAAAAAAAAGCAAAGTGAAAATGATTATCCATCATTATTAATCGATGTATGATATAGATGATTTTTTATGTGAGAATTTTGGATGGAAAATATTTTCTTGGAACTTAAAAAAAAATGATATGAAACTCCTCTTCCAATGGTGACGATCGAATAAAAAGGTGGTACATATTTTTTCTTTTTGTTCGTCTAAGAAATTTGGGGTTATTCATACTAAACCATCGTCATTTTTGGCGTGTCAGAAGTCAGAGAGCAAGGAACATTTCTTTGCGCTGTGATTATCTTGTGACAGGTATTATTAGGTTACACTTTACTAGTATCAAGCATTATCACTGACCGTACATCCCCATCAGCCATCGTTGTATTTTTTTTATCAAGATATCTAATGATTATACTGCAAGGAGAGATAGTTTCATTCCTTTTCCAGGGGTATGAGTGCAAAGTGAGCACGAGCATCCCCAGCCAGGACTCAAACTTGCCTCATTGTTTCCTTTTCTATAGTGACAATTGCCATGCCACAAGGCATTTCAGAATTTGATAATGTCCAACAAGCAATCGATGAAACAACAATGTAAACACTGATTGGAGAACGAGCGTTACGCCTTCAATACATTTCCAAGCTATACACTTTTTGTGCTTGTAAATATTTATAATCAAGGTACTTTTGAAATCTTATAACAAGAACTGTTTCTTTTCAATAGATTAAATATTTGGAAAAGTGCGTCTGATGCGGGTGTGTGGGTAATCGTGCAAGTACAAGAAAAAGAACAGAGTCCGTTTAAAACCTACAACATTATTTATGCAATTTTGGACAGTACTTGTTAATATTTGTTTCTGTAGAAAACTATTTGTTTCCAATTGATTTTACAAGTTAATCCTCATCAAACATCTGAAAAATATCCTTTGAAATGCAATATAAATCATTGAGAAATAAGAAAAGTTTTAAAAAATTGAGTGTATATATTAGAACTATGTATTTCTGTCATTTTCCTTTCTTTCTTTTTCAATTGTTCGTTCTATCCCATCTCGAGAATTGATTTTTCAAAAAGATTATATGACGTGATGTGGCGTAAAAAAAGGAAAATATTCTTCTTTCTTCACCCTGTCTCTCTATCCTCTCTTTCTCATGAACGCTTGGGATCGATTTGAATTTGATCTGAACGATAAACTTCCTGTCATTCTCAGGACCATTGACTTTCGTCGCACTTAAAAATGCATTCCCCTTGACTTTACTGGTTATCGTATCTTCATAAGTTACTAATGGGAATTTAAAACCGTCTTCAGAATGGCCTCAGACATCAGGGGACACCGACTACGGGCAAATCATTACAAGAATTTGTCTGAAATGGTTTGAGAATCAGCAGTGCCAACAGTTTAATTGAATTGAGGGAAATTGGAATTGAGTTTTAGAGATTTTTTTCAGTAAGGAGATACTAATTAGGTTAGCCATACGACGAATCATCTTAAGAGTAAATTATGTAGAATGGATGCAAGTCTATAATGTCGTTAATTTCCATCGGTCTGGGTTTGCTCCAAAAGATGTAGAGATGTTTTGGTACGTTTGGCATCCTCATAAAAATTACAGATGCTGATCTATTGATTGAGTGATATCTATCAACATATATATATATATATATATATATATATATATATATATATATATATATATGTGTGTGTGTGTGTGTGTGTGTATGTGTGTGTGTGTGTGTGTTGTTTTAGATGTTACTTCATCTATTGCGATAGAGCTCAATATCTTAAAATGAGGAATAAATATATAGATGAATATGTACATTTTTTGCGGGAACTGATCAGCTTCACGCAGTCGTTGCAAACAAGAGTCAACCCTCTTTTTATCCCAATGGCTGCATGAAAAATGAACACAAGTTGTCTTCGCTGGGATTTGAACTTTGTCGGCCGATTCCATCATGTGTTCCCTTACCTCAAAGATTTCATCTGATTCAATTCTCCAGCAATTTGATTGAATTGACTTTTTTGTTGCTACATTCTGTATCGTCCAACCATTGGCTACTTCATAATATACGAAAGGTCCAGTTTACAAATCACCCTCAGTAGTAGTAGTGGTAGAAGTTACGAGCGATATCCGGGGTTTACGGTCGACATTGCAACAGATATCCTTGAAATGATTTCTTCCATCCACAACGTCACGATTACAATTAAACGCTACTCACTTCTCTAGCTTGAGATCTGTTGCAGCTGTCGTAATTCACGATTTGACCCGTGTGAAAACGCTTTAGCTCGTGATCAGCAGCAGCTGTTGGGGTTGAGGATTTAAATTTTCGCACGGAATCACGTTAGCTTGAGATCAACAGCAGCTGTCGTTGTCGACGATTCAAATTTTAGCGCGAAAACACTATATCTTGAGATCATCAGCAGCTGTCGTAGTTGAGGATTTAAATTTCTGCACGAAAACGTTTCGCTCGGACTAGTAAGTTATAGCAGTCGTAGTAGTAGTAGTTAGAGCAGGGAGAGCTCTAGATCTTAATTAATATCGACCCACACAATTTCCTGCCCAACAACGCTGTCATGAATCTGACGTATGTCAATCGATTCGGTCTTTCTAGGCGATCTGGTCACTTTAATAGATTTACATCCAATGATCTTGGCGTCAATACAAAGTAGATGAAGTCATTGTTTTTCGACGAACCATGAAAAGGAGCGTAATGGGGCAAGCTAACGGTTTATTGCTTCTTGTCAAATCCATCAACGCGCCCCTCCGATTCATATCGTATTTCTCCAGTGTCTTTCTCTTCTGCCCTTATTTGTTCGGTTGCCAAGCTGCCTATTCGCATGATTCCCGATAGCCGTATCAGAGATCAGAGACCAAACACTCAGAGTTATTAGTAAAAAAAAGACTAAGAGTTGCGAGGTTTTGCCGTCGGGTCGATGATGCTTGTACGAATACTTTCATGTCCGAACGAAAACATCCACGAATTCAGATCAGTTGCTTCGTTTTCTGTTCTCATAAAAGCTCCTTTTTTGAGTAGGAGAAGCCGAGAGATTAAATGAATTCTTAATATGAGATTTTTTTTATTGTCATGATTATCTTTTTATTATCAAATCCTGCAGGCTATCGCTCTTATTCCTCGAAATCGAAGATCAAAAGGTTTTTCAATCCTAATAAAACTCACCATTGCAGTCAATAATTGGACAACCGTAGCGTCAAAATGTTCACCTTGTCTATTATTGATCTATGTTTGCACCATCGTTTCTTTCAACACGGATAATTTTGGATGAAAACTGTTATTTGGGCCATTGCCTTATCGACAGTTCTCCAGTTCAATAGTAAGAGCAACGTGACGTTTAAGCGCTTCCTTATCAGTCAGAGGTTCGATTCCAGCGGCACCCTCATTTTATTCAATGGTTTATTCAGTTAGTAATTCATTAACCATGCAATGCCGGGAAGTCATTTCAAATGAGAGATTCCCAAAGATATGAGGCAATTTATAATTTTAATACTTTATATATATATATATATATATATATATATATATATATATATATATATATATATATATATATATATATATATATATATATATATATGATTCTTTACACTCAAATATGTTAATTATTAATATATATATATACACGAGATAATATATATAGGAAAAAGTGAGAATATATAAATAACAGAACAATAATCAGATATACAACAAATGTACGTATAAAGTAAATCTTAGTTTTTTTAAAAAGTGCTCAGTACCATTAGTAGAGAGATTATAAAACGAGTGAAGATTTTATTTCATTGACTCATTTCAGATCGTGCATTGTGTTCTATTAAAAAAAAAATTCATCTCAAGCCTATACACTCTCCCGTGCAGACGTATGCGCAAATATTTGTTTCAATCAAATATTTAGGAAAATCTGATATAGAATAATTTCTGAAAGTAATTTATTCTGTCTTCAATCCATACGACCTTTGTTTCCTTCGGTAATTTGTCAGTTTTGAAAAATATATTCTTCTAGGAGGGGGGCTTCGATTCACCAAGTGACTACGACGCGTGATGTGACTTGGGATTCTGTGCAAATAATTGACTAAAATAAACATTTAATTTTATGAAAATTTTTAAAAAATATTATTAGTTTTTCTGTGTTGTTATATTTGATGCCCGACATCCCAGCTAGTGTGCACACACTCACACACACACACACATACATATATATATATATATATGTGTGTGTGTGAGTATGTGTGTTTGTGTGTGTGTGTGTGTGTGAGTGAATGCTTTTTTCATAAAAATTGTAATTCAACAGACTTGTTAGACACCTTAACAATAATTATTCAAGTGGATTATTTTCACACCTTGTTGGTAATTTTTCAAACAGTTTTCACTCTCTCTCTCTCTCTCTCTCTCTCTCTCTCTATATATATATATATATATATATATATATATATATATATATATAGAGAGAGAGAGAGAGAGAGAGAGAGAGAGGGGGGGGGGAGATAGATGGACTAACAGATAAATTGACAGAGATAGAAACGCTTTATGTCCAGACTAATAGTTTTTTCATCCCAAGTGCCTGTGGACCAAACCCTGATGATAAGCAAGTATTTCGGAGGCCAGCACTCTCTTCTCAGTTGAGAAACGAGCCTAACACTTATTCCTTTATTTTTCTCATATGCAACAAGTAAACTTGGTAAATATCTACAGAGTGGAAAAAGGAAAATGAGAAAGGTATAATACCGACGGAAAAAAGTCAATACCATTCACCTATCGTAACTTTTAAAAGTATTGGGTTGTATTGATTGCTGACTTGGTAAGTGAATCACTTGTACTTTCACATCAAAGACAGGTTCCAGAGGCTAATCATTCACTCAACTTGGCATCCACCAATCAGCAGCAGCAGCAGCAGCATCCTTATAACATTGGACATGACTCTGGGAAGTGATTCCACACTCTAGAACAAAGAACACTCGGTGGAGGATACACTGACGAAACGTTGTAAATACCTGAATGCAGCAGCAGTAGTTTTTTGCGTCGGTTGTTTTGTATAAACATTCCCGAGATTCTCCAGATCTCTCAATTGCGGTGCCAATATCTCCTGAATCTGTCTTAATCGTGACGCTTTCTTAATTTTTATTCTGTCTGGGGATCCATGCTGTTAGTCATGATGCCCAGTGGTTGTCTGATATTCATGCAACCTAGCCTGCCCATTGCCATTTGAGTTTTTCAATGGATTCTATTACATCTCTGACTTATGCTTTCTCTGACGTTCTGTATTATCTCTCCGTGATGTTTAGCATGATCCTCTAGTTAAGACGTTGTCTACTTCTCAGAATGAAAGTTTTCTTGTTATGAAGATATAAAAAGATACATTACATAGGTATTTTTGTAAAGATACGAAATAATCATCCTTGAAACAAAATTAATAATCTGAACCTCAAGAGTAAAGATGCAAAGTACGACAGTATCCTTTTCGATGGGAAAAGTTACCAAAAATGAAAATAGCTAGGTTCCTTAGCGATGGACTTCAAGATTTACTGATGGCAATATTCATTTTTTTATTTACTAAGTTTATCTAGATCTGGAACAAGACCATAAGTAGGGAGCACCCACTGTGCGTCGGAACCACTGCATAAGAAATGGTCTGCTAGACTAATTTACTAATTCACGGTGGGTAACTTAGCCCACTTCACAGTCACATGCATGGGGTACTTTCAACCAAAAGCCAACGTCCATAGTTCTTAATTACGGAAGCCTAGAAAAAACAAAAATGCTTGGCATTGTCTTACCGAAAAAGAACCAACAAGCTGGGTCCTTTTTTATACCCCCCGCCACAAAAAAAGAAACCAAAACTGTAATCCTTAAATATAGAGGGTATCAAAATACTACAGTAGTTGTGGACTGCAAGACTAGGTATCTAACATAGTTCCATGGCAGGATGCCAACAAATTAAAACCAGACTATCAAACATGCCCCAAACACAGAGCAGTAGAAAAAGATGCGAGAATCACTCGCTAGCTCATGCTCCAAGGCGAGCCATTGAGAGGTTTCACCCCAGTCTCTGACTGGAATGAATTAGGAGATAAAATTTCAGAATTATGGCATTTTGCCGAGAGCCGACTGATAACGCTAGAGTTAGGCTCTCCAACGTCATAGCCGCCATGTTGAACCCGATGCCAGATTGATTGACTATGCTTTTGAAATTTTATCTCACATCAAACTTGCTTTCATTCGTCTGTTGTCATGGGTTTCGGATATTTTTTGTCCTTTGCTCAGATGTTGGCGATTGACTGGAACACGGAACTGGCTTTTGTTTTTGATATGAAATAGGCTTCAGATATCTGTCAGGGATTTACCCTTTTCTATCCATTTCTACGGTAAAGGGGATTAGTCATCGGGAATTTAATTTCCCATTTTTCTTTTTTCTCAGGAAAAAATTTTTTTCCACAGCTACTTAGAAATATTGTTGAACGTGAGAGCTGGTTTCGAACGATAATAATTTCACCTCACCTAAAACTGATGACGTAATACGATGGTACACACAAAAGCTGATGTCATGAGTAACAAGAGAAATGGTAGTCAGATTTTTTTGATGCGATAAATAAAAAAAAGATTCTATTCTACTCCCCCACTAAAAAAACAATGGTGAAATAATTTTTGCATTTTTTATTCCGAGGTGAGACGACTGAAAGATTTGAGGAAAAAATGACTGATTTTTGAACGATGTTTCAAAGTTAAAAAGTGTTCAATCTTTTTTTTAAACGTTCAATTTCAAACAAATGGAGGGAAAGAAATGAGATATGCAATTTTAGAATCCCATTTTTTAATCAAACACTCAGATTCCCCTCGAAAAAAAGGTTCGTTTCGGAAGAGTACCCATCAGGAAATCTGCCCATCACGAATTCATCAAGGAAGGAAAACTGCCCATCAAAACATGCTTTTCACATCAGAGAAAATCTCTACAGTTTTATTAAACGCTTCTGGTATGACAAACCGCTGTTTGTTTTTTCCATTATTGTTCCTCATTTATTTTCAATTCTGAGAATAAAACATCTTTTATGAATGTGTTTTTTTGTTTTTTTCACACACTGATCGATAGAATTTATCAAAGGTAATAAGTGCCTTTACATATTATTCTGTTGTATGTTTTCCATGATTTTTCTATTTTTTTTCATCTTTGATTAGTAAAAATGTGTTTTGCTTTGTTTTGCTTTTCACATTGGTCGTCTCAGATCATTTGAGGGAGAAAAAGTGCCTATTTATAGGGATTTATAATGAACTTTTAGCACGTCTCTGCTAAGTTTGTCCCAATAGATATTCTGCGTAGAAAATAAAAAAATAAATAAACAAAGAAAAAGAATTTATTCAAACAACGATACAATTTAGCAATTTGCTTTTTTTACTATCAATCCTCTTATTTCTTTACTTAATGGATGTTGTTGCACGAAAATCTGAGCTTTTTGCTTTCTAGCGAAAAAAAATGAGTAACAACGTATGATTTCGTTTATATTTCGGTTCGTTTTTCTTTTAATTCAACAAAAAGGAAAAATCAAACGAAAGTATTTAATTTCGTAGCTGAACAAATAAGAATATAGATATATGGATATTTGTGGAAGAAACGAATCGAAACCTTTGTTCAAACAAAACGAAACTTAATACCTGTATTATTATCACTACTTTTCAGTTAACAGAATTGTCGGCCCAACAACTTTCCAGCGACAAGAGCATCAATGCTTGAAAACTTATGACTCAAGAATGGAGCTCACCAACAAAACCAAACATTTGCTATTCTGTTAAGTTCTTCTTCCATTTACCGGCATAAAATGAAAGGAGTAGTGTATTCTTTTTAAGTTGATCTCTCATGGCTCTTGTTGTGAAGACTGATCAGAAAATAATTGATTGAGATGTGAAGAAAAAAGTGCAAAGATCCTGCAAATTGGCTCTTTTGAATACAGGAAAAAGCATATTCCAGCTACAGTGACGAAATAATACGTAGATTTGGGGGAATAAGTCATTAATCCACAAGAAAGTCGGATCATCCTCAGATATACGAGAATATACTGTAAAAACGTGGAAATAATGATCAACTACACACACGTTCAAATAAGGACATGAAAATCAGATATTTTGAGGACATCCAAAAATCGAACGAATTTCAAACAATTACTCTGACTCACTTTTAACGGATTCATATTGCCTTCGAATTCACTCCCTTTATTTTCTGGTAATTTGCAAGGCACTAACCAAATGAGCAAGCAGAGTGATTATGCAGACAATGGAATCGCAGCAAAAAGAGATCAGGGAAAATTAATGCCACCGTCCTTTAATAGTAATGAAAATATGCTTACTTCACGCACATGACCTAAACTGTCCTTTATCTAGCGTACTTTTGAATAAAAAGTTCCTAATATTTTAGATTTCTCCATAAGTTTTGTATAGAAGCACATATACTTTTTTCAGCCGAATTTGAGAGGATGACTCGGGAAACAAAGTCTGAATGACTCCTTTTAGATTCTAATGAAGTCAGGGAGTTTGACTCAAGAAGAACCAACACTGGTGACTTAGGAAACGAGTTCAAATTTCAACTTTCCCGCCAAGATTTTTGAGATTCGTGTACTGATGAGTCTTCGCGGTTAAACCGGTTTGGCTTCATCCATGTGTAACTTCAGGAACATTCAAATCTTGTTGAAGTTTTTTAAACAACCCAAACATTTTTATATATGTGTGTGTTTGTGTGTTTATGTGTTTGTTTTCTTATTTGTTTGTTTGTTTCAGCGCTACCGGATACACCGTTTGTCTACAGACTTGAAAATTGTTATCTATACTTCATTAGATCCTTTCTGAATAAAAATCATTTTTGGAAAAAAAAGAAGTTTTTTTTATCTTTTAGGCCACGTTCTAGCGGGTTTATCAATAACATCAACATTCTCCAAAATATGTTCATGAATAGAATAATAATTCTATGAATTTATATAGATAAAATATTTTGGCCAAGGATTGCTGGAAATATTTGCATCAACTTGACGATATGAATAGTTATTGACATAGTAAATATCAATTAGCTAATGTCATCGATTCGTAGTTTTGTTGTCTGTATACTGAATCTGTTCTGGGTGATGTAACCCAAAACAAGATCTCGACTGTTGACATATTATCCAGGAAATTCCTAGGGTAATTCTATATTCTAACTCATTCATATCAGTGAAAAGGAATCACTGGGGGTGTCTATATTGTTATCAGCTATTCTTAATCAGATTCTATTTACGAATGCTCTGATCATTATTATCATTTATCATATCAATGCATATCAACTTAGATTCCTGTGATTATTTGTGCATACAACTTCGTGAATATACACAGGATAAATAAAATGCATCGTGTATGAAAGTATGAAAACTCACAGACTTTCACGTGTAGAGGATGAGAGGCTATTGTCTACCAAATATTTTACTTTTATTGAACAGTCCATATGCTATCAAGATAGAGGCGTTTCACAGAAACAGTGCAAGATCTTCATCTCCTGTTACAGGGACTGAATTCTGTGGCAATGATTATAAACTTCTAAGAGGAAAAACATATGAAGAATCCCTCAAGCCATTGCCCTACCTCTTTATAGAAAAAACACGGAACTTGATTCAAGTATTCAAAAGTGAAATATGAAACATTAGCTTTGCTGGAATTCATCCTTATTCCACTTCCCAAGTCTGATCCTGTTTCACTATGGCAGGACACGCCTGGGCCAGATTCGTTACATGTCCGTCTCGCATTTCCGTCACATGCCAGTCTCGGATTTCTGTCTCATGCTTGTCTTGGATTTGCGTGATATGCATGTATCCGATCTGTGTCACATGTCCGTCTCAGATTTGAGTCACGTGTCTATCTTGGGTTCGCGCCATATGCCTGTGTCAGATTTGCGCCACATGTCTGTCTCAGATTTGCGTCACATCCCTGTGTCTGATTTGTGTCGCATCTCGATCTTGAATTCTCGTAATCAGCCGTCAGGACACTTACACCAGGATTGAAATACTTTTTCAGATTTCTGATCAGAAACAACAATCAAAACAACAGAAAACAGTTTAAAATCAATAACTCGTACGGGTAAGAAGAAAATTTAATGGGTATTTTTACATTTTGATAAATACAAACATTTTTTATGAAATACAGTTACTCACTTTGTCATCATTTTTTCCTGAATTCTTACTTATTTTTAGCCATGGTTATATATATTGTCATGGCTGGATATATATATATATATATATATATATATATATATATATATATATATATATATATATATAATTCTGTTCAAGTCTATCTATTTCACTTCCGTCTTATCCATGTATATCAGTTTGCTCACGTATTTACTATACTCATGCCCTGAGTGACTGGGAGAAGAGACCATAAAATCTTCAAATAAATAAGATTTGAAATGGGCATTAAATCAACTAAAAGAAGTATGTGTAACCTTAACCCCCTAAAAAAGAAAACACTGAACCAATATGCATAAACTCCACTTCCAACCCCCTTATTCCCATCAAATTCCTCAGTCCTTAAGCCACAGACTCTCTGACAATTCGTCAAACGTAGTTATCTCCAATGATTCCAGAGATTAATATGATAAGCTTCGAAAATAATGATTTTCGTACAACATTATCATTCACCCAATGCAAAAAAAGGAAAACCAATAGAAAATGAAACATCATATGACTCAATCCACCGTATAATGAACGTGACAAAATCAATAATGTCAGATAGGCACATCGAACGATCGAACAAACAACACAGAATACTTTGTACATTTTTCTTAAATATTCGAAAAAATGATAGTGAATATATCACAAATTATAAAAATAAACATAACAAAGAATCACAATCGACACATAAACACTAATAACAATCACCTGTACCCGCCAAAAAAATCTTTATGCCAATAAAAAATGAATTGCCTCTAATGCATTATCGTATTTCAAACTACAAACGAATCCAAAGAAAACAGAGAAACACAGAGAGATAACGAGAGGAGCATGGACACAGAGGATTTACTAAGACAAACTATCATTAATGAAACAAATTACAAACACAACATATTCTCAAAATACACGGGAACTAAAAAAAATCATCAGAAATAACATAGATTTTTTAAAACTGTTTTTTACTTCATCGACTCACAACAGGATCTTGTCAATAAGAAAAATTAGCAAACATAACTTTCCCCAATTAAAAACACTTCTTAACGATGGATCTAAATTCATATCATAAATGTTGTCATGATACATTATATACTACATGATTATGACTCTAAAGGCTGAAAAGAAGTCAGAAAACAGAAACATGACAAACAAAAACAGTTAGATAGCCAAACAAGTGAAGAATCAAAGCAGTTGAAAAAATAAAAAATGATTCAATAATCCCCTTACAACATGGACACACATAAAGTAACCGCTCCACTCCATTAGCCCGGGGCCAATGAATATCTAATTTATCTGTTAGATATATTTTGACTCAGTTTATCCCCAATTCGAATCTATGTTTATCGCATTAAATATGATTTAGATATTTACTTGGCATTCAATTAGGTTTTAATTAAATTCAAATTTAATCCTAACAAAAGCTTCCCCATCTTCTCCAAAGATATCTTAGAGAGATTAACATTATATATATATATGATGTTAATATCTCTTTCTCTCTCTCTCCCTCTCTCTCTCTCTCTCTCTCTCTCTCTCTCTGTGTCTCTCTCAATATATATATATATATGTATTATCATTGCTATGCCAAATATACATTTACCCCATTCAATTTCATTTATGAATTTACTTCTTTTACTATTACTTTGAATCTTATTGATATTAATCAACTTTGAATATAATTCTATCTGTAATGATATTTCTCTGCCCTCCATAAAAACCACATGAATCGTTCCCAATTCATTGTTACCTCAAATCTACATCCACTCCCCTTGATCTCATTCATTTATTAACCTATACAACAATTTCATTCGACGTTATTGGAATTCATTCGTTCAAAATTTTATTTTATTTTATCTTATTCAGTTTTATTCATAGCTGTATTTTTAATATGGATTAAGGACATCCAAGTTTTGAATCAAGCCAATGTAGGCAGCGACCACAGAATGGTACGATGTAAAATGCAAATAAACACCAACAGAGAACGCAGGAAAATAATCCACACAAAACTGCAACCTCCAAACATACCAAAAGAGCACGCTCGATCTTTCAAGCTCGAACTGTAAAACAGATTTAGAATTCTTACTGAACAAGACGACACGAACATAAACGGACTAAACAACAGAAAGACAGCATCTATAATAGAAGTCACCACTATATTCAAACCAATGAGCAAGCAACCCATTAGTTAAATCTTAGTTGAAACCAGAAATCTCATGGAAAAATGCAGAAACCTCAAGTCCCCGACAACAAGGAGAGAGAAAGTTGAAGAGACCGAACTTAATAAATTAATCAGGAGAAAACGAAAAGAACACAGAAGAAGACACATGACAGCAGTCATCGAATCAACTCTTGAAAAAGGTTGGGGCTTCAAAGCTATGAACAAAGGCCTCAACTCAGGACAAAAGCAAATAACCAACATACTCGAGGAAAATGGAAGCCTAACAACAGACAGAGACAGGGCTGTCGAACGCACCAAAGAATTTTATCAAAAACTTTATTTGTCCAAACAAGGACTACAAAACAATGAACAGAATAAGCAAGACGTGAGCAATCAATACAAAGACTTCCCAGAAGTAACCCAGAGGGAGGTGAAACAAGCCATTAAATAGTCGAATAAAAGAACGGCCCCTGAACCAGACAACATTACCATCGACCTGAAAAATGGGTTGAATCATCACTGAGAAACTGGCTGTCCTCTCCAACTAATGTCTAAAACCAAGTAAAATCCCAGATGATTGGAATACTGCAATCATAATGCTTGTATATAAAAAAGGAGACCCGAAAGACCTCAACAACTACAGGCCTATAAGCCCACTCAACTATGTATATAAACTTTTCACAAAAATCATCACCAAATGAATCACAAAAACACTTGATGAAAACCAACGACGAGAGCAAGCTGGCTTTACAAGAAGTTACTCGACTATGGACCACCTGCATTTGATAAATCAGCTGAAAGGAAAAGCAGCAGAATATAAGCTACCACTCGCTATAGCCTTCATCGACTTCAAAAAGGCGTTCGACCATGTGGAAATCCCTAAGGTTATGGAGGCCATGACTCGACAAGGTGTAGATCCAGTATATGTCGGAGTGCTGAAACATATATACAATCACAGCAGCTCATTTATCAGGCTACATAAAGACTCAGACTCCCCCAGCTCCAAAAAAGAGTAAGGCAAGGTGATACCAGCTTACCCAAACTTTTCACAGGCTACCTAGAGATGATCTTCAGAAGACTAGACTGGGCGATTGAAGGAATCAAAATAGATAGCAAGTATCTGAGAAACCTCAGATTTGCTGACGACATTGCCCCTTTTGCAGGGAACTACACAACCTTCAACTAATGATAGATGAACTAAATGAAGAGAGCCAGAAAGTCGGCCTACGCATGACGAAGATCATGTACAACAACCAAATCGGGGGAAAAAACACTGAGATCAAAATTGAGGACACAGAATTGGAGGAAGTAGATCACTACATTTACCTAGGATAACGAATTTCCATGAGACCTTAAAAAGGAAAAACCAAGCAAAGAACCGCACTAGGATGGTGAGTCCTTCGCAGAGCGAGCTCAACCTTCAAAAATAAGAATATCCCATTAATTCTAAAAAGAAGGGTGTATAACTAATGCATCTTCCCAATAGTCACTTATGGAGCCAAAGCATGGAACATAACCGAGAGACAGACCCTTAGACTGAGAACCATGCAACGTGCACATGAAAGAATAATACTGGGCCTCACATGGAGAGACCACAAGACAGCACAGTACATCTGGGAAAAGACAAGAGTAAGTGACATCATAGAACCCATTAAAAATTTCAAATGGCAGTGTTGCAAGAATGGCGGACAACCGTTGGACATCGCAACTCACGACATGGATCCTCCGAGATCACATGCGCAACCGAGGGCGGTAGAATATTACATGAAGAGATGAGCAAGACAAATTCACAAAGTACTGGCTCTGCGACTCCCATGATAGAGAAGTGCAGCGAATCCTTTGGAAGGTCTATGTCCAACAATGGACGTTGAAAGACTGACGATGATGATGACTTTAAATAATCCATTTTAATATATTTTGATTATACACTCATCCGAGAATACTAGCATCTCTTACATTGCATCAAAACCAAACTTCTCTCAAAGATAACACATCCACATCCTGGAAGAACTATTCGAGCTCAGCCCGACACCGACATCCTATGCAACTAACAGCCTCTTTTATCATCCTCCCCAAACACGGGACCTCTTTTGCACGGGCTGGACCACACCTCTCTCTACCACAAAGCCCGTAATCACGAATAGAGAATTAAAATCAAAAACGGAATCTTAAAACAATGACAAAAATACCCCTTAAAAACACGCACTACTTGTATATGAAGATGAAAACAGAAAGAACAGATGTTTATCGATCGCAAAATTTTTATTTGTATGCATATAACTTTGCTTTCAAAGTAAAACATTTTATGCTAAATTTGTTTTCTATTGAAACCTGACCTTTTAATCTGTCTGTTTGTTCGAATACTTATGAACATTTACATACGTATGAAAATTGATGCATGTTCGTGCTCAAGCATCTCATCGGTTAATTCACCTTCCTTTCATGTTATTACAATGCAGATTACGTCAGAGAAACTCTTAAGACTTCATGTCTGATCACTCATTGAAACAGCGTGACTTGAGATTTTTAAAATCTTAAAATTAGAATACGTGAATTATCAAAAATAATGATACCTTATAAAATATATTTAGGCTCCTTAGTGTCGATCCATACATTTGTGATTATTTACAGATGTAAAGATATATATATAAATTACCATCAGCTCAAAGCAGAGTGCTTTTAATCTCAGCTCGTGAAGACACGCACTCATCTAAGTGAAAAATTATTGCAGCCTTTGATAGGATTGCAGCATATGTGTCTGAATAATTTTGCGCTTAAATATGCACTCACACACAAGCACAAATACAAGCACTTGTACACAAACACACACAAACTTTATGTAGCCTATATTTGAGTAAAAAATCTGATTTAATCATCTTGATTAAAATAGATACGAAAAACTATACATATCATCATCATCATCAGTCTTTTAATGTCTGTCGTTGGACATAGACCTTCCCCAGGATTCGCCATAATTCTCTATCATGGGCGTTGTGGAGCCAGTATTTCCTGAATTTTTCCAGTTCATCTCTCCATCTTGTATTCTGTCATATATATGTTGCAAATAATTCAAGTAGATTTCCAAATATCTTTGTTGATAGGGCTATTGTAATGAAAATAATACGAGATTAAATAAAATTCAACTGTTACTACATGGAATTTATTTTATAACTCTTATTGCATTTGTCAGATGAAATTCAATTCTGTAGCTCTTGTGACTATCCACAGTTTGAGAACATATTCATTTTTACTTTCTTTTTTTCTTTTGCGTTCAAAATTTTGCTATAATGAAGTCGTTCAAGGCTATTTGGACATGAAGCCATTTGCTCCGTTTTTTCTTTCGAATGTTGGCTACTTTTATGCTTTTTGTGTTTGTGAGCATTTTTATGCGTCTGCTAAGACGTTAGTGAGCAATTTTTTCCTTTGTTTTTTTCTATATCACAGATTAAATTACTCACGTTATTTTGTAGTTAAAAAATCTTTCTTGTGTTATATCGGTATCTATTATTATATGTATTTTTCGTATTTTTTCTCTTTTCGTTCTTTTTTCTCTTTCTTGTACGTCTCTTGGTTTTTAATGCTAAATTTTGAACTGATGCCATATATACATTCACATATCACACATGCATACCTATACTTACAAACATATACACGTCCATATATTGTACTATTGTTAGTCTATTATCGGCTGTTATATTAATTTTTATTTACTTTTTGCGAGTGTGCTTTTCATGCACATTTAGTTTTGTCTGTGTTATTGTACATCGCAATGTATATTTTTAGGTAGTTCTTATTTCCGGATTATTTACTTTCAGATTTAAGGTTCAGTTCATATAGAACTGTGTATGTATATTTTCATGTATATATATATATATATATATATATGTTTAATTCTTTTATACATTGGTTGTTTAGTTTATTCATTGTTCTTTCATTTACGCTATCATTGATATGATATCAATAGAAATGATCAAGTTTTCAAGTTGCATTTTGTTGAGTATCACGTCAGCATTGGAATACCACAACGACGATGGTTATTACGTCTACAAAACCCTCTTCCTTGATGGTCTTACTAATTAAGTGAAGCATCAGAAAAATGTTAGACTTAATCACTATTAAACACCAACAATTGAATGCAACAAACTTTAGAAGACACACTTGAAGCATATATTCATACATCTCAACCTCATCTAGTCGATTCAAATATCAAAACATATTTAGATAATTCTAAACAAATATTTAGCGTCAACTAGTTGAAATAATATGAATATGTAATATTGACTCCGACTTATACTTGAATTTATATAAATTCCATAACTCAATGTTGATACCAATGAAATTGCTATAGAACAGTGTTCATCTTCTTATTGTTATTATTGCTATCTTTTTTATAACCTTTAGTGTCCCAGACAACGTTATCGGAAAAGAAATGTTTTCGTTAACAGTTTTTTGAAACAATTAATTCAAAGTCATACCACACCTTTCATACTTATAAACAACAGTTTCTTTCTCCTGCCTGAACACGTCGAGTGTGTCTTTCACCCTTTCCTTGTATATATATATATATATATATATATATATATATATATATATATATATATATATATATATATATATATATATATAATCAGACAATAAAAGAGAAAAGGAGCAGGGAGTGTCCGAAAAAGGACACAGAAGGTGACCTTTAGAAGCATCAGAGATGGATAGGCATTGATAATGATGATATGATAAGATAAGAAGTGCCAAGACAAGGAAAACTATGCTTTACCAAGCTTTAGAGGAATAATATATATTTGATGTTTTCCTGTTTGCCTTTTATTTGTTCATCTTCCCCTGATGATGACTATAAGTCGAAACTATCTATGCACCTATTCCTGTTTCCGTGTGTTCTATCTGTTCATCCTTATATATATATATATATATATATATATATATATATATATATATATATATATATATATATATATATATATATATATATATATATATATATATATATATATAAACTACTCCAAACTCAGCGTAGTCAATACTAGGATATGGGCAAGAAATATATATCTACAGTTAATCAATATTTGACTTGAACAAAGCGTATTCAATAAATTTTCCAAATATTTCATCAAGTTTTACTGATCAAATCGAAAGACAATGAGAAATTAAAATACGTTTTCACTTTCTCTAACATAATCAAAAATCCATAAGAGTTAGTTTCGTCACTCAAACTTGACGTCAAACATTTACACATACACAGATGCACACGCATATATATATATATATATATATATATATATATATATATACACACATATATAAATATATGTATACATATATATTTGTGTGTTTGTGTGTGTATATGAGTGCGCATGTGTGTGTATCAGGTTGGTGCATAATATTTACTGTTTTTCACTAATCAATTTAGAGCAGTATATCTCAGCTTAGAATATGTTATTAATCTAAATCAAAATCTTCCGAATCTACGCATTTTGCCAACTAAATGCAAGTCAATTTATTCTGGAAGCGCAGAATTTGGGTGTCATCTGATCGACGTGCGAGCTTCTTTGCTTTTCATTCAGCATCATTTCTGGGACGTTTTTGCGTTCCCAATTTGATACAAACGTTAAACAACTATTAAACTGTCAACGTTTAGATTTTTTGTCAAGTTCATCTGCAATGAAATGATTGTATTGAATCTGCTACAATAATTGCCCTCAACTGAATATCATCAATTCCAGTAGAACGTCCACATCTTCAAGACTGACGTCTCTGTTTCGAAATTTTCAGCTCATCTGTAAATTCGCGGACAGTCCCCAGGCCAAATACTCGGTTGATATTGCGAGCAGTCTCCCCTGTATACGTTCCAATTGGAATTCATAAGACAAAATTTTCAAATTCGCTCTTTCTCATTCTTTGATTTGACAGCTTCGGATAAACCAGAACAAATAGTGAGAAGGAAACGCCCGGTTAAATAAATTAGAACTAGAATCATGCTTTAAAATATTGTATTACGTGAAAATAGTTAGATAATAGTTTACCCCAAAATCAAAGTCTAAAATAACAAAAAACATAATTATTTTTGTCTTCACCTGATATATATGGGAAACTGGTGCACATTGGATCGTGGGGCAAAGTTGATCATTATGATATTTCACAAAGGTGAATACATTGGAGATGGTAACTAAATAATATCTCCAGTCAGAATATTCACCATCTAATTTTGTGAGAAGCTCACATTCTTGAGTATTGCTGAACAGTGTGCAAACTAAGGGATCAAAATCTAAGCCATTCGTATTATCCAGGAGTACCTTTACTTTAATTATATAGCCACAATTATCCCAATTTTCCTGTCTTATATGAGGTGAAATTGTGATTGTGTTAAAGCTATTTCTTGTCCACACTGCAATCACTGTATGCTTGCACTTCAAGGGGATGTAAGATTATCCTTCTGAATGGTATGTGTGGGGCAAAGTTGATTGAGGCACATTTGAAAACTCCTGGGATTCCACTGTTTGTATAATTTTACTTGATATTGATCCTTAAATTCATTGCATGTGGTTTACTTGGAAGCTGCTATCTTATAGAGATAACACTCTTTTATCTTCATATAACCTATCTCACAGCCAACCGATTTGATCTTTCTTCTTTTAGCTAATGATATTGATAAAATTAGCATCTACCAAAAATTATTTTTTTCTGATCCACTGTGCCCCGGTTTCATATATATGTATATATGATTTCATATATGCGCTCTCAAGGAATCGTTCATCAGTTGCCATCAACGTTTTGGCTAATCCAATGTACAGGCCGAGCAAGGATTGAGAAGGTCGTTTTTCTAAGAAAATTATAGTGATCAGAAAAGTCAATCCTTTTTTTATGATATTGTTTAGAAGTATGAAAATAGAACGATGGTGCACTTATTGAGCAGACAGAAAGAATGTACTCCGAACTACTGTGAATCCTAAGACCGGCAGCAAAAGGAATCGGAGGAGAGGATAGAAATTGTGGAAACATCTGTGTTACACAGTTTGCTCGATCGATCTCGTAGAGATTGAAGCAACAAACTCTACGAGGAAAGGAAAGAATGTTGAAACAATAATCGACGTTATATGTTTGCAATGACTGAATCTGAACTCAGGATACGTAAGCAAAGTTTTGACTTTTTATCGTTGCCCATCGACTTCACTGCTACTTCATCATTCCCATACCAAACTTCCAATATTTGTGCACTATCGAACCAAATATTTCTGCTAGCAGAGGAAATATCTAATGTTCAAACACAAAGCCTCACAATATTTGACCTGTACAACTTAATACAAGGTCCCGGCAAAAGTTGATGGAATTCAAAAATTGCATGTGTACGAACTTTCTGTTGCAACTGTTTGGGAACAATGACATTTTTATGACAATACAATTGCACACTCACTCACAATACGACTATTACAAAGGGGACAATGAAAAATAAGCGTTAGGATATGAATTTTAGGTAGATAGATTGAATTGATTCGGAACAGTAAGACTGCATCATAGTGCATAACACAGACTGACTATTTTCGTTGTTTGTATGTTCATAAATCCATTACAGCCTTTGTCGGGCGTTCCTGGTTCTAAAATGTACAGTCATTCCTTAGAGAGCATACTCTTTTAGACTGGACAGTTCACATCCGTCCTTTTTTTTTATATATCCTATACGTCGAAAGAGTGTTTTCGGTGTCAAATTCTGAGTTGCTTCCCTTGCATCAGATGATCTTCTCGTTTTTTTTTCCGTGATTTCTTTTGACAAGATGTTTCCGGACTCTATTGATATCAATGCTCAGCCAACTGAATTGTTTGATTGTGGTTCGATTGTTGCAACCTTCAAACGTTGTATTCGCCAATCGTCCCCCTATCTGCAATTTGCACCTCATCCCAATAAGGGCTGGTGTCCAACCGGATCCCTCCACCAGAGTTACAATTAAACAAATAAAAACACTGGGAATATGATCTAAAAAATGATTCAACATTTTAAGATTAGGAACATCCAGGGAACGCTGTGAACGCGTGATCGCTTCAACAGCAGTAAGCCTTTAGCGCCTATCGTGGGAAATAGTTCGTTCGCCATCTTACTTTCTGCCGGCAAAATCTTTACATATGATCGTTTTGGATCGACTCTCTGGGTCATGACGTCACACAGTTTTCTGACATTCCTGCAGCATGATTAGCTCATTGTCATTTGAGTTTTCTACCGGAGTTTACGATATCTCAGACTTTTTTCTTTTCTCTAATAAACTGTGTTTTCTTATGATCTTTTCATGTGAGGTTGAGCATAAAATAGTCCGACGATAACACATAGATGATTAATGCACACTTCTAGCAAAATTTAAAAGATAAATAAGAATGTATGCTTGTAAAATGTTGCATTGCCAAACTCAAATCAATAATAAAATGTCAAGAAGATCGGCGCCACCAACGATAAAACCATGGAAGGAAGAATCAAAGCATATTAATATAAGAGAGAGCTGTTATATATATATATATATATATATATATATATATATATATATATATATATATATATATATATATATATATATATATATATTACGCTTTTATGCAAATGATTAGATATATTGCTTATTCAGCAATACACATATAAGTATGAATTAAATATATAAATAAACGTGTTTGATTTAATCAAAAATGTAATTATTGATTACAACTTCTCTTATTAAAATCTTGTAGACTGTATAAATATGTATATATAAACTTATTTTCAATAATGCTTATTTTGACAGCAAATTTTTTCAAGCAAGTCTTATTGCAAAAAATATACATGTATTTACGTATGTGTGTGTTTTTTTTATGTCTGTGTGTGTGCTTCTATCCAGAATTAATTTATTCAGAAATACGATGGTAAACATGGATCTGTGGGTGCATTTGGCGGGTGGGGAATTATCCTTAGTATGTCATACTATTAGATAAAATAGTCTTTGCATCCAACCCCCAGGACTCTATGGATAGGCTACCAAATTAGTCTTTAGAATGTCCTTTTTTTAAAAAATGGAGGTTCGCGAGAGAAATATTCGGAGAAAACTTCCTCACAAAGAAAATGGCTGTCAGCAAAAGAATCAATAATTTCATATTGCAATTGACATATCTGAGTTCTTTTAGGGGCCTCATTCAGGTTTTCCAGACACGATGTATTCAAAAATATACTACAATGAGTATCTGTAGGACAAGATAAGTTACAATGATTGACACAAAGTAAAGTATGTAGCATTTTAGGGAAGTCTCAAGTACACAATCCCCTCTTCCAAATTATCAGATTAGTTTTTTATGGAAGGATATACATGTGTATACCTATTTGTTCTTGAGGGTTGAGCTGGCTGTACCAGAGGCTAGCTAACGTAGTGTGATACTACGCTTGGTTCCTTCTTTTGGGGATTTCATGGAGATTCGTTGTCCTACGTAGATATTGTGGTCTACTTTTCTTCAGCTCCTCAGTTTCTATTCTGATCGTTGGATCTTTATCTGCTACATGTTTATTGTACATGGCATTTGTTTTACTAATGTTTATGTTGGAGCTCACTTTCTCGCTCTCTTCATTCAGGTTATCTAGTATCTTTCGGAGATCATGAAGGTTGTCTGCAAAAAGGGCGTTATTTTCAGCAAATCGAAGGTTATATTTATTTCCCCATGTATTCTGATTACTTTTTTTCCTAGCCTAGAAGTGAAATGTTTAAGTGAGCTAGTATTGCCTCTCCTTACCCTATTTTCGAGCTGAAGACCTCAAAACTTGTATGCAGTCAGATAAAGGAATTTGCTGTGTCAGGAGATGTGCTGCAAGACTTGGACATGTACTAGATTCACACCTTATTTTATGATAGCACCAATGACTTCGGAGTTTTTTCCTGGATCAAAAGATTTCTTGAAGTCCACAAATGCTACAGTGAGTGATATTTTATATTTTGCTACTTTCTCTTTTTGTCGATTCACCGAAAGGGAATGGTCGATGGTACAGTAGCTTAGTCTTCAGTAATTTTATTCCCTTGGTTGATTCTTATCTAGTGTTTTGGTGATTCGGCTGGCGACCACTTTGGTGAAAGGTGTGTAGATGCAGTTTATTAGGCATATTGACCTTTTATTGTTTGGATCTTTTGACTTCCCCTTCTTTTGGGATATTTCCGAACTGATCACTCGTATATCTGGTTTGCTGTTTTGTGTCACTTGCTCAGGGAAGTGAAGTCTATTCATAGGATTCTTGGGCTCGTTTGACAATTCGGTCTCTGGCTGTTGTTCGGTCATTTTCTTAAAGGGCGCTGATTCTTCCTGAACTGAGAGATCTTTAATGGCTTTGAAACGTTAACCCTCTTCGAGAATGATTTCGATGACTGCTGTTATATATTTTCTTCTATCTTCTCTTCGTTTCTCCGGGCTGCTTTGGTTTGATTCAGTTATTTCAATCTTTTCTCTTGTTGCTATCAATGGCTTAAAATTCCTGCATTTTCCATGAGGTTCTTAGTTCCCCTAGAGAATTTACTAATGGTTTGTTTGCCCCTGCGTTCAAACATAATGGCAGCTTTTATTAGAGTGATTGTTATTTTGTTGGTGAACTCATTGATGTTCCCTCCCGATTCAGTGAGGAGTTCATGTCTATTTTCCAGTTTGAGCTTGGAGGATCAAGTGAGCTCTTTTTGTTTGCTCAGTGGTTGCAGGTTATTATTTATTTGAATTTTGCATCTTATCGTTCTGAGGTAGTTTCTTGCGTTCACTTCGTTCAAGACCTGGGTATCTTTGAATGTGCAGCTTTTGTCTACTAAGATGTCGTCAATGTTGTTCTTGGTTTTGTAGTTGAGGCTTCTACAAACCCATTTTCTATTTGATTTCATTTTGTAAAAGGTGTTCATGATTTAGAACCCGGCCACTGTTGCAAAATCAATACAATATTCTCCTTCTTCCTTTCATATTTTGTACCTGAACTTTCTAACAGAACTCTCATCTCTTTGTCTTACCAGAGCGTTGGAATCAGAGGAAATCATTCTCAACATTATACGAAGGGATCATTACATAATATAACAGAGATGAAACAGGAGCCAGGGATATAGAATACATAAAAAAATTCAGAAAGATTTGGCTCCGTAATGTCCATGATAGAGAGTTTCGGTGAATCTTGAGGGAGGTTTATGTCCAACAACGAACGCTAAAAGGCTGATGGCGATGACGATGATACCTATTCGAAAATACTAACCCCCATTCTCTGAGTGGCACTCACCCTCCTCCAGACTCCTTTCATAATAAATTTTGTTTAAGGTTTAGTTTCTTTGGAGGCTAATTGGGATATGAGCTGATATTCAGATGTAGCAAATCTGTCATTATTCGCTGATGCTGGCTCCATCATGTCGCCAAGAAGTCAGGCCATGCATTTTCATCAATGGTCAAGTGCGCCATCTATTCTAGATCATGCAGTGGCGCGTATTAGCTTGCACTACAAATTGTGGTGAGTATTGCACCTTTCCCCACGGAAGGAACACCTATAGTGTAGAAATGGTGCTAATAAGATATGTTAAGAATAACCCTTTCTACTTTTGTAAATGAATGGTTGCTCTCCTCCTCCTCCCTTGAAAAGTAGCAGCAGTCGCCATGACTAAATGTACACGATCTCTTATCTGACTCTCTTGGGACCAGACACTTTGGGGGGCTTGAAACCTCTGGAGTTAGGCATGGTATCGATATCTAATCAATAATAACAGGTGTCTTCTTTTTCTGCTTCTTATTGTTATCCATTGAGGAATATCTGGCTAATTTTATCGTTTTCAGTCTCATCAGAGCATCAAAATATGAGCTTGATTCCCGTGAGCTTTAATGATGATGACGATAACCTGTAATCACAGACAATAACTGAACAAGCATCAAAAGTTGAAGTAATGCAAAAAAAATCCTTTGAATAGCTAAGCATGGTGTGAATGAATTCTATTTTGAACATCATTGGCGTTTTCCCACGGAAACATCTAAAATGGAGTAAAAACAACAACTAGCAACATCTGGACGCTGGAAAATCTCGTTGTTATCAATAAATCCGTCAAAATAGGGGCCAAAGAAATCAAAAAAGCTTTTTTCCCAATTTTATTTATCAGGGTTTAGTGGAGCATTGATGCCAATATTCAAGTCTGTAAATAAAATGGTATGGCCAGGAGCGCTGGAATACACAAACACGCAAGCACATGAAAAGAGGTAAAACCATCCCAATTTTGGTTATGTGATCAGCGTCTCTTGGCAGCATGCTGTATTAGGGTGATCAAAAAAATTGGTAAAATGGGTATCAATGAATAGATTGATTCTCACCTTTTGTAGGAAAGTAATCGCTAAAAAGTCTGAATTTTTAAATGAAAAAATCAAGCGTGAATGCTCTCGAACACAACTGAAGAATCATAAATTTACATTGCAAATTGAAACTCCACTAAAAACCTATTCATGAGGGTTGATTTTTTAAAGTCTTTTTCTTCTCAAATATAGCAATGAGAAAAGATGAAATTTTTTACCCTCCTTTAACTCAATTGGTGCAGCCTGTACATGCATTTCATAACAAGACACTCATCCAGCCAACCAAAGAGACTGAAGAAATCTTTGTCGAAGGTTTTAGCTAACGTTTTGTACAAATGAGGAAGAGTAGAATTAAAAGGCGGTAACCTACTAAAATAAAGCCTCCAACGTTAATAGGACATTATCTTCAATAAAGCCGAGAATTTGAGTGATGAAGACGAGGTGCAAACACTATCATTATGATATAAAATCATGTTAGAGAAACTTGTCATCTGGGAGTTGACTCCAGCATCTGAAAATAAAACGATATGTCTAAAAGTCAGAATGGCACCGACCTAATTACGAATAAGCGCGCCAAAATGCGCTGAACCTATCATTACGTAACTTTCATATGAACTGGCTGATCATTGACAACGACTGGATGCAGCCAATCATGGGCTAAGTATAAAGCAATATCAACAATAATAATGTGTCAGGTTTTGCTAATATTATTAGTAGAACAGCAGATACGAGAAGTCCACGAATTGCTCTATGGTTACGAGCACATGAAACAGAACCACCAGCCCGAATTCAAATTTCGACTAAAGCTGCTTATATTTACTTGGCAATAGTGCCCTTTGGGGAGGTATAAATCAACATTTCTCAATCAGCAGTTATCTCTACAAAATGCCTCATGTTTGACACGTCACTATAGTTGGTAGAGAAGAGTGGAGTGAGTAAATACTCAAGCAAACCACACGGCCATAACTACCTCAACCCAACAGGCACTAGTGGTTAAAAACTATTAACCTAATAATCAACTTTGATGAAACTGAATCAAGAGATCGGATGAGTGATCACTTTGGCAAACCACTCTAACGTGTATATCATCTGCCACGCCAATAGCAACAAAGAATCGTAATCCCCACCACCCAACTCCACCGAAGCTAACCTTGCCAGAGGCTAATAACAATTATTCCAACAGTTCAGTCTCTGGCCTTTCAACGTTTTACTGCAAGAAGAAAGTAACACAGCTTATACCATTCCTCTATTAAAAACCGGCTACAAAAACTGTCACTAAAAGTGTCAACATGGATTTCTCTCAG
>OY735212.1:54480537-54555537 GCA_963457665.1 Thysanoteuthis rhombus | reverse complement strand
GCAAGTGTGTGTGGAAAAAGTTTTTTTCAGAACTATCCTTATCACATTTTACTGTCCACGAAACCCTGCGACCCAATTTCTTGACCACGTTAAGAAGAAAAAAATGCTGCTCCTCTTCTACATAAATTGTGAAACTTTCTACCATGTCATTAAATTTGACAGTGAAAACCCATTATCCAGAACAACAGTTTGTTTAACTAGCCAGAAGGAAATTCTGTCTGTCTTTGCAGACTTAAGTGCTCTTACCAGCTACGCCATTTTATCAACACAAAAAATGCAGATCACTATTTGGTCAATTTATTGATTAAACAATCTAAAATCGTCCGTTGGTTATTTGACCAGTATTAGGCTTTAATGCCCTTCTATGCGACCATATCCGAATAAAGATTTCCCCAATCGCACAGGCGTTTATGGTTATAGCATATTGCTAGATCATTGGTCGATAGGTCACAAGGTTTAACTTTGAATCTGATTGTCATAGTCAGCTTGAATGAAAATTGATCTGAATGTAGGAACGCCTTGGAAAAACATTGTTTACAAATCATGAAAAAAGCGGAGAAAGCAGTGAAAAATACCAAGGCAACCGACATCTTGGGTTTTATTATTATCCATGATTTCTGTGGTGGAAGGGATGGTGATTGCAATAGTGAGGACGTTGGACATGATGATGAAGATGGTGGTTGTTGCGATGAGAGTTGTGTTGGGGTGGATAGTTGAGATCGCGATGGTTGAGGGGGTGGTGATTGTTGGGAGGTGCAGATAGTGCTGTATTATCTTAGTTGTGACGGAGATGACGGTTGATGTTGCACTGAGGGTTCTGGTCACGGGGATGATGATGATTGCTATGCAGGTTGATGGTGAGGTTAGAATGAAGATGGTGAAGACCATGGTAGTTGTGTTGATGATGGTGTCAATTGTTGTGGTGACAGCTACGTTAGCCATCAGCAGTGATGATGATGATGGTGGTGGTTGTGGTGATTTTTGGTAGTCATGATAGTGGAAGTGTTGGGTGTGGTAGCTGTCGTTGCAGTGAGGGCTGTGGTGCATAGAATCATGATGGTGGTGACGATTTAGGAGATGCTAATGATCATAACGTGGTTGAGGTGGTTAGTGTTTGTGGTGAGAGGAGAGAGCATTGGTGAGAATGTGGTGACAGTGGCCTCGATGCTTGCAATGATGATGATTGTCAATTGCTGCACCCGTTTTCATTGTGATAGTAGTGGTGCTTTCGTGGTGGTTCAGTCCAATTTTTTTGTAATGATTATGATGATGATTATGACAATGATGATGTGAGATGAGAGTAGCGTTGGTTGTGATGATGGTAATTGTGCTATTGTTATGGTACGATCAACGACGAGGAGGACGTAAAAAGATGGTGAGGTCGTTGATGGTAATGACGAGAGTGAAAATTGTAGTACGGATCTCAAAGGCGATCGACTGGGCCACGATAGATGGCAGTCGTAATTATTCTGAAAGTGATGGTCGTGATGATGTTGATAGTGGTGAATATTGGGATTGTGATGATGATAACTATGGAAAGAATATTGTAGTTAAGGATTAGAATTGTGATGATGATGATTATAATGATGATGAAGTAGAGGTTGAAGGTGATGGCAATTACGGCTGTGAGGTTGAGAGTTTATATGTTCACTCATTTAATGTAGTTGGATAACATAGGTCAACTGTCATTTAATAGAAAATTAATCTGTGCTGAAACCTGCTGACCAGATGTGCGTTGAGAATGCAGTTGTTATCACGTGATTGATGTCTTGTTGATGACGGTTATTTTCTCAAGTCAACAAAAACATTCTTTCCTGTTAGATTGCAAATGGCGTCAATTGATAGAAGATAACGCCCGTAACAAAATGGCTGCTACTCACAGAATGATGACTGCTCTACGAAAATGTCTTCCGTAAAAAATACCAACCATCTTCGAAGGCAAGAAAGAAAATTTCTCTTTTTGAAGGATACTCCAATCAGAAAAGGAAATCTGCCAGTTATATCAACATTTTTTAGTATACTTCATAGTTACTGACTGGGGAATCATATTCTAATTGCATGCTTTCTGTGGAACTGATATTCTCCAATAGCGTTATTAGTGGTGGTTTCATGAACGATGATGATGGCGTGGAGACGTCGCAAGTGGTGAGGAGGTTGACAGTGGTGGGGATAAAGCTATGATTAGGCTGATGGTAGAAACGATCTGAGTTGTGACAATAATGATTACAGTACTTAGGGACGGTAGGAAAAAATTGATGCGGTAAGATTGACGGTGGTCGTGGCGTTTGCAATAATGTTAGTGATGGAGGGTTAACGACGTGGTGATACTATTTGTGGTACTTATTGTGCTATAATGATGCCTTTGATGATAATGTTGAGCTGCTGCTGCTTTTGAGGGTAGGGGTGTTGATATCAGTGTTAGTGATAATTATTCGCAGTATTATTACGGGGTTTATTTTCTTTATCGAGAATCCTGGGGTTTATTTTCGCCACGTTCTTTCCGTCTATCTGATCGTTTTTTTCTCCTTTCCTCGCTTTCAGAGCGGAGATATTTTTTGTGATTACCCGATGTTATACTAGCTATACATACACACGTCCTTATTTCTGTTTATTGCTACAATAAAGAAGAAATTAAATTCAACAAAAACGTGATACGAACACTTCACGACTAGCTATGTCTCCGAAATGTTTGGAGACTTTATCTCTAGAATTAAATATATATCGATCTTAAGAGAGAATAAAAAACATTTTTTCTCTTTGTAAACAGAACTTAGCAATCACTGTAGTTCGACCACCACCACTTCACTATTGCGTCCGTCCTCAAAAAACCACGCCCAACCTAACGTTACCAGACGGTGGGAGCTAGGGTTGGGGCCCCATGAACTGTCACTATTTTCCCAGAAATGAGAGTCTGAAGTAATTGAATTAAAGTAAGAATCGGAGAGAAACTCAATTCGCCAGAAATGTAAAGAATATAAAACATTTTCCTCATTTTCTATCCCTCTATCTTTCTCTCTCTCTCACTCACACACACAAACACTCATACTCAAACACACACAAACACACATACTTTAACAAACGTATACGAACACACATACTCATACGAACACATAGCAGCAAACATACTCAAACGAAAACACATACAAACACACACACTCAATAAACACACACACGAACACTCACTTATTTTCACAAACACACCATCTTGTCATGTTTTTCTTCTTTTCGTCTTTCTCTTTTTTCTCGTTCACATTGGCTCTCTCTCTCTCTCTCTGTCTCTCTCTCTCCCTCTCCCTCTCGTCGTCTTTTTCATTAGCACTCAATTTTTCTTCGCCTCACTTCCTTCTTCCTCCCCATTATCTATTTGTTTTCTTCTCTCCATCTCAAAATGCCGTCCCTCTCCCTCTCTTACCACTTTCCCGTCTTTCTCACTCATTCTCTCTCTCTGTCTTTTTCTCTTACTCTCTTTCTGTCTCGTATTACCCCTTTTGATTTCCCCTATCTCAATTGCTTCTTTCTTCCTATCTCTCTCTCTCTCCTTGGTACTATTTATTCCCAACCTCATATCTTTTCTCTCACTTCCTCTTTTGCAAAATCTCTTTTACTTACCCCCTCCCCCTCATTTTTTTCCCTATCATTCTCCCTTTGACCTTACCTCCAAATTTTATTTCCCTTCCATTCTTAGTTTTTATTATTTCTTTATCCGACGCTTTTCGGTCGGTCAGTCGGTCTGTCAACCCTACTTACGTTAACAACAGAAATAGGGAGGAAAATGAGGTTGGATATCATTCATAGCATGACGTCATTGACGCTATGATGTAATGTTAGAATTCAGCATTTTATATTTTGAAAAAGTCATTGACAGTTCTTATCGTAAATAACACTCTGGGGATATTTCCATATAGCGATATTTTTCAAGTATAAGAATCAATCGACTCCAATAAAAAATTTTGCTGTCATCCCCCTTCCCCCGTTTGTAACTACCAAAATAGATGGTGGACGCATCGTTGAACTTATGGTTCTTGTTTTTTTATAATACGAAATACAAGTTCCCCTTAATCACCTCTACGTCTTTTCTCTCCTTGTGTCTTTCTTTCTCTCTCCCCCACTCTCTTTCTGTTTTTGTCTGTCTCTGTCTGTCTGTTTTTCTCCTTATCTCATTGCTCTTTTTTGATCGCATTCATTGTCTTTCGTTTTTCCTCTCTTTTCTTTTTCTCTATCATTCTCTTTTACTGCTATTGAACAGGATTTTCTTCTTTCTATCCTCTAATTCCTAATACCCACCTTTTCTTTTTTTGTTTTCGCCTACTCCTTCATTTATTTTTATGCTTTTGCTTCCCCCCCTCTCTGTCTCTCTCTCTCTCTTTCTCTCTCTCTCTTCATCTGTTCTATTTCATCTATTACTAGCTTTTCTTCTTCTCTCACTATATTTTCCCTATCTTTCTTTCTTTCATTTTTCCTTTCTTTTATTCCCAATATCTTTCTTTTTTTCCCTTTCTTCAATTCTATCCATTTTCTCTTTCCTTACTTTTCTTTTCGTTCGAGTTTTTCTTTCTTTCTTTCCATTTTCCTCTCAATCTTTCTCTCTCTCTCCTATCCTCCATTCGCTTTCCCCTCTCAATATTTTCTTTCTTTCTTGACTCTGTCTTCCTTCCTTTCTTCCTGATTTCCTTCTCTCTTCTCTACATGTATTACATCTCTTCCATCTTCAATTTGTTTTGATTCCTCTCAACTTTCTCCCTCTTTCCTCCTTTTTCCTCATATCTCTCTTTCCATTCTGTCTTTCTTTCTCCCTTCTTCATCTCTTCCATATACCCTTTCCTCATTTTTCCATTTCAACTTTTTTCTCCGAATCTCCTCCTTTCCTCTTCTCTCTGACTTTTTCCAATTAAATTTCATTCTCTTTCTGATTCAGAATTTTCTTTCACTTTTTCTTTATTTGTTTTTTGTTTTTTTTTCAAATTTCTTTCTTCTTATTTTTTTCTCGTTTTTTTTTCATCCTTTTTTCAATTTCTGGTTTCGGAATAATTTAATTCTTTCTTTCATCTTTGTCGTTCCTTCTTCAGTTATTCCATTACCTGATTTTTTTCTCTCGTGCAAAATCATCCTTATTCTTTCTTTGTGTTCTTCCTTCATTAAATTTTTCCCTTACATTTCTCTCCCTAGTGCCATCGTAACCCCTACTAATTTAAATTCAATACTTTTTTCTGTTCCTGATCACTGATATGTAATCAATATCTTTTCTTGATTAAATTCTCCAGGTATTACTAACCGTCAACACAAACTGTCACCACAACTGTCATAATAGGTTTCTTTAGTTTTACACTTGTCTGGTTGGTTCGCTATGTCAAAATCACGCATACCAGCTGCATTCATGGAGGTAGAGGGTTCAAGGTTTACTTATTATTATGACTAGAAAAATCGTGCTTTGATTTTTGGAAAAAGACATTTAGTGCAGGGGTTAATTTGCAATATAAGATCATGCTATATTGATGGTCTAAAAGCATTTACGCTTGTTTTCTTTTCTTTAATCGGCTTTTTTCCAGTGATCACTGCCCAACAAAAAGTGAAAAAAGTAACTATATCATTGATCAACTATTTTTTTAAATATTTTTTCAACTTATTCTGACAAACACGGCATACAGTCATTAAATATTGGTCATGAAACAGTTTCTATTGAATGACCAACCAGACCTGTTTTGTTTTTGTTTATCATTGTTTGTTTGTTTTTTGCTTTGTTGTTTTTCTTGCATTTGACATTTTTCAAAATCCTTATAAAATGTGCGAATTTAATCATTCTATTCTGCTATTTCCGTTACAGAATACGGGTTTGCTTGGGTAGTTCATTGATTTAAATACATTACTCTTTCTTTAAATTAATTTGATTTCTCTCGAACTCTTTTTTCCTCTGGGAAAAGTAAGGCTAACTTTCTAAATAGCTATTACACTTTAAACGGAATAAATGGATTTTTTCTCCAGATTAAGCCCACTTGAATGCATAGATTTTACAAGAAAGCGAATACATTTTCTGTTTTATTCAAAAGCATATTTCTTGAAATTTATCGTGGATTACTAGCATTCATAATAGTCGTATCAAGAGCCAGAGATTGGTATTTTCTCTCAGTTTCTAACGATTTTGAATGCAAATTATCAAAATAAACGAGCATTCCTTACTTCACAATCTTATTTGTCTTTAACGTGGCTTTATGTCAGCATATTCTAAACACAATGAATATCTACTGCAAAACAATGTTTAGCATCCTTACTTCATCTGTAATAGTTAGTGCCAAACAGTTTTGGTGTAAAGCCCGGCTATTTTATGCTTAGTTACGTACTACAGTTGAACGATGTTCAGCCGTTTAGTCCTTTTGTGATACATTCAGAAACCTAACTTGAGAAAAAAGGGCCATGAATGATGGAATCAAAGGATACGACTATCACATTCCGTAACAAAGCGACTTGAGAAAGATATATGATCACGTGGTGATACGTCGCAAATCACGTGACCAACTAAGTATACTCCATGTGCTGATGTTAATAGAACCAGAGAATGTATTAATAAAGTTAAAAGTAAAACTTCACGCACAGGTCCCCACTTCTCCGCCTTTCCATGTGCTCAGAGATTGCTCAGCCAATATCAGTTATAGAAAAATTTTTGTTTGTTCTAGATGATTTCAAATAAAGAAAACTCATCCCGTGATAAAAAAAACCTCTTTTCTTTCATTATTCTACGTCTAAATAAAAAAAAAAGGCACTTAACTATATAACAACTGATTGTGTTCTATTTTTCCCATTCCTAGGCCGATGCTCAGCTTTACACTAATGTTTGACCTTCAAAACCTTTATAATTACATTTGTAATACCATTCCTAGCCAGTTTGTTCCTCACTTGGTGATGTATTTTCCTTGAACTAGAATAAACTAAGTCCAATTAATATCAACCATAAAGTGATATTATACGTCATAGTTTTGACTGCAGTATGGGTTCAAGTCAAGGAAAAACGAGAATTTTGTTTTCTATTCAATTTCTTTTTCATCATATTAAAACTATAAAATCCTGTTTCCGATCTCGATTTTTCATTCATATTGTAAAACCAGGATCTCCATTTTGTTTTTATTTTTTTGTTCATGATATTTGGTCTATAAAACCTTGATTGTGATTTCTGTCGTTTTTATGATATTTACACAATGAAAAATTCCATTTCTATTTTAATTCACGTTAAAAAGTCTGCATTTCGATTTCTGTTTTTGTTATTGTATTCACATGGATATAGATTTCGGATTTTTGTCCTCGATATTCACACTATGAAACCTAGATTTCGAATTCTGTCTCTTCTTTATCATTTCTCACAATAAAAACATGGGATTGGATTTCTTTTTTCTTCCATGATATTCACACTTTAAAACCCAGGTTCCAATTTTTCTTTATTGTATTCAAACTAAAAAAAAACTCATTCCGAGTTCTGTTTTTATGAGCACTACAAAACCAGAATTTCAATTATTAATTCATTTTTCCATGATTTTTAAACCTAGGTTTCGTTTTACGTTCTCTCTCTCGTTCTCTCTCTCTCTCTCTCTCTCTCTCTCTCTCCATAATATTCACTCTATAAGACAAGGATTTCGAATTTTGTCTTTTGTTTATGATATTCACCATATAAAACTTTGATTTCGAATTCTGTTCCTTTTCCATGATAATGACGCAGTACATTCTTCAAACACACAAACCAACAGTACTCCAGTGTAATTGCAAAATATGGAAAGTCTCTACCAATCTATTCCGTGCACCTTTCTCCTGACGCCCGTTCTTTCTCTTCCATTCCATGTTATAACCAGAATTTCGTCGTTGGTACACTTGTAAGATTGCTTGTCCGCAAATAATTCAATCACTTAACAGCAGTCACATTAAGCCAAATTAAAAGAGACCTGTTATGGAGCCATGCTTAACAGCAAGCTAAAGTTACATACTCTTGCAAATGGATGCGATCCATTCTGGGTACCCAACTATTCTAGGCCCTGGTCAGATCAGTATCAGCGTAGTCAGAATTCACTCAGTAGAGGGCAAATATTTTTTTGTCATTGAAATATTTAATTTCCCTTTACTAGAAGTGAGTATAGGCATTTACAAGGCCGATCACGGAGGATCAGATCTGAAATGGACATTTAGGATTGAACTCACTACACTAAACTAGTAATGAAGCTCTAGGTTAGCTTTCCAACCATTATCCCATGACGAAGTACCCCATGTCCAGCTGATTCCAACGCAAATAGGTATGGAGTAAACAGGACGGAAGTCACGGCGGTTGTAACACTTTACTAAGGTAGCTCTCCAGTAATTACGTCGCAGTTAATGGCGTTTTTATGCTTTTTCTTACAAACTCAGACATTATGTAAGGAGCATGGAAAAGGAATGTTAACATTCACTAAGGTTAGTTTTGTACGTTACGAAATGTGGGGGTGAAGAATGTGTTACACCAATCTTTTAAGTGGGTAAAGTCAACCCGCCTAGAGAATCAGCATTCCAAATCCTTGTTCCTACATAAGCTTGAACACCGGAATCTTGATCTGCGTAACAATTTTTCCAGGCACGAGACATGATCGTGGTATAATAATGTACCTGCACTGTTGGCAATTGAGCACTTTTCGCGCTAAATTCAGCTCGCTTCTTGTTTTGGCAGTGTGAAAAAGTGCTAAATTGGCGAAAGTGCTTGATTTTTTTTGGCTATTCTTTGGTGAGCTTTTGACTCATTTTAGCATCATTTTGGTGTTTGGGCAGTTTGGAACTACTTTTTTTTTTTAATTCAGAACTTTTTGGCAGTCAAATTAGCGTGACATTTCTGTTTGAGTTGGCCACACTGTACTTGTCTCCTCAATATCTTTGCTTATACGGTATCTCAAAGTATCTTCCTATTTATTCATGTGTCTTCGTATTCAATATTTGTTTTTATTTCTTCAAGTTCTTTTTTTTCCAATGATTATCTCATCTTTCATTACGTACATTTTCTTTCTTTTTTTTCGTCTTAAATCTAGAGAGGTGCAAATTTCAGGTAAAAACAAAATATTCCTCTTTTTTACATTTTCTTTTTGCAGTTCTGTTTTTTTTTTTTTTTTCGCATTCCACATTCCTAAATTTCAATGTGTCTACAATTTTTTCTCACGCTTTCAGTATTAATACTTATCATTTCAATGTAGTACTATGTTTTTTTATCAGTTACAAACTATCAACAATTCACAACTTCTATTTTCGTGCATGTATCTATGAATCGAAGATAGTTTTGCAGACTTCATTTCAGATTTTCGGTTGATAAAGCTTGCATTATTTCAATCTTTACTGTTTATTCATGGAATAAACTATTATTCAACTAAGTTCATGAAATATGTAAACTTAAAGAGAGAATGTCGCCCTATTTATTTGAGCTGGAAGTTTTCTTCTCTCTCTTCATTTCGGTTTATTCGGAGCTGTCAAATCTAAGGTATCAAAATAGCAAATTCGAGCAATCCTATTGTTTGAATTTTAAATGTGTCTTAAAGCTGCAGAAACTGTTTGCAATGTCAACTGAGTATTTGGCCAGTAGATCACTTACGTACATACAACTCAACCTTAGTTCCAAAAACTTCAAAACGGAGATAAGGTCCTTGAAAGAACGGATGTCCTTTCGGCGATCGACAACATCAAACGGAAGGCGGAAATCCAAGCAGACTCACGCAAAACAACTCGAGAGATTGCAGTGGAACTAAACGATGACCATTCAGAAGTTTTTCAATTTTTGCACCGAATAAGAAAACCAAAAAAGCTCGTCATGTTATACAAATGACCCTGCAGAAATTCAGCCAAGTGGCTGCTGACCCCTACCTCATCTAGTTTACGCAGTTGACCTCTCTCAGACAAATTATCACTTTTCAAGCATATCAATCACTTCCTGAAAATGGAGGAAAATCTCCAACATCCAAGCAGTATATCAAAAGAATTCATTGATTCAAGGACCTCACAGTTCTATGTTTCTGGAATAAATAGACGTTTCTTGTTGACAAACATATGTAAGCTCTGGAGGTGCTTATTTCGATGAATAACTTCTGAGCTGAGTAACACTCCTTTGAAGTTGAAACCTCTAATTATTCTTAATATATTCTATACACACACACACACATATACATATATATATATATATATATATATATATATATATATATATATATATATATATATATATTATGTATACACACACACACATATATATATAAAAATATATATATATATATGCATATATGTGTGTGTGTGTGTGTAACTGAGGATAGGATTCATTCAGAAAATGCATCAAACCTTCCAATCACTTTACTCATTGCATTTCTAGTGATACGGGGTATCTCTCCGATAAGTGAAAATAATTAGAATTGTAATTTCACTACAACTGCATATGAACCCCTTCATACATAGGTAAGGACTCGGCTTTTTTTATCACTGTCCACTGACAGAATCACCAGTCCAACATCTCCCCGCCTCACTTTAGCAATTTTAAAAGTAAAGAAAAGTACCGTTCCAATGGATATTATAAATCACTGCATTCATATATGCTTCTTTTAACCTCGTAAATTAAGAAGTGGTGGTGGCAAAATTATGTTACCTCGAGGGAAATGTTCCAAGTATTGACTGAACCATAAATTCATCCTTTAAAGAGAGAATAAGATATAAGATTACGTTGTCAGCGTTCACAAGCATGGGTTTATGGATAAAATAAAAAACTTGTTTTTATATAGAAAATATATCATTTATATTCTCCATTCTAGCATTCCCACTTATCCACGGTTTCTCTTTCAGTGTTCTTCTCTTATCCGCTGTTTACCTTTCAGAGCATCCCCCTTATCAGCAGTCTTTTTCAAGAGCCCGTTATCCACGGTCTACCCCCTCTCTCTCTCTCTCTCTCTCTCTCTCTCTCTCTCTCTCTCTCTCTCTCTCTCTCTCTCTCTCTCTCTCTCTCTCTCTGTGGTACGTGGATGAATCATCATTCTTTTATTCTTGCTATTATTTTTTTCTTTT
The DNA here is from genome assembly GCA_963457665.1 of Thysanoteuthis rhombus. Taxonomy (NCBI): domain Eukaryota; kingdom Metazoa; phylum Mollusca; class Cephalopoda; order Oegopsida; family Thysanoteuthidae; genus Thysanoteuthis; species Thysanoteuthis major. Next base: position 54,544,506 of record OY735212.1, on the reverse strand, counting down.
TTTGCGTGGGCAGGATATTTTTGGTTCTTTGCTATTACTCTCTAAATCCATCATTTTTATTACGTCGTCAGAACACAAAATCTTATTTTACCAAGACAGTTGTGTCCCAAAAATGAGGACAAACACACGACGCTAATCATTAGAAATTGTTTTGTCATTAGATAATATTTTTGCATAAATATTGAGTCTTCCAAACCTTGAAGCGTGCATCGACCATGAATCCATTTGAAGTCCACGTTATAATCTCGTTAGTAACAAAACCAAAGTTCCATCAGTAACATCATTTGATAAAAACAGGTGGCTTACCTACAAAAAGAAACGAAGAAAAAAATCGTCAATTTTCCATCAAAAAATTAAAAAAATATAACTATAAATATCTAGATTCTGGATAATGTTAATGTTGTTATCAAACCCATCAATGTGCAGCTCTCGAAATGTCAAAGAAGCTTTCTATCCAAAAACAAAAATAGTATTTTCAGAAAAGATCTAAAGGAGTACTGATGTCAATTTTCAAGGTATGGCCAGAAGCGCTGGATCATATTGACACATTAACAAACAAACACACTCACGAGAAAGTTAGAACTTTTAGCCATCTTTGATAGCTATGGTTGTTCAATCAAATCAGGTTGATACAATAGTTTCCAGAATTATTTGACAAAAATATTGAGTTCGTATAAACAATAAATTGTGAAAATGGACATAATTTCTTCGTCCTGTTTGTAGACGTTGATTTCAAAATTATTTGAATTTAGAATTTTATTAAAAAAAACTTAAATTTGCATAAAATGTTGGTCCGTCTTGCGTATCAGTTTATAGACTGATACTTTTGATATACATGTTACGACTTTTCAGGTTATTTTCAACAACATTTTTTTAAGCATCAATATTTTCCCTGGCCCCATATGACCTTACGCAACCTTTACCCTATAATGTGTCAACCATAAAAGAATGATTACGGTTTTGATCCAGTTAATACTTTGGGGAATTCTTCGATATCTTGGAATTGTTGGAGCTATTGAACAGACATTGATTGATGCATCAGGCGAAATTAAGAAATATTAAGGATTAGTTTTTGAGAATACTCTTCCTATCGAAGCTCCATGTTCTTTTGCTGCGTAGCATTAACAAGAGTTTCATCTATCTGTTCCCACGCATCTTTCAAACGAGTCATTTCCTCACTGTAGTGTTGTGCTGTAACAGTTAGTCCGGGTTCGAGCAATTTGTAATTAAGAAAATCCTTTGAATCCTAACAACTCAAGATAAACATTTTCCACATTAGATTCCGTTTATGTATAGATGTAATGAATCTAGACACGATATTAATCTATTTATTTTTCAATAGAAACAAAAAAGATAGACAGAATAGGAGAAAGTGCTTAACATAGCGTTATTGCACTAGAAATATATTAGACAATTTAGGAGACAAATTCACTTCCTAAAAAGTATATTTAGATATGTAGGACGAAAGAGAGCAAACAGACAGATCTATCTATCTATCTATCTATCTATATATATATATATATATATATATATATATATATATATATATATATATATATATATATATGTATATATATATATATATATAGAGAGAGAGAGAGAGAGATAAGTCTGATTAGCTACTCAATAGAACATTAATGTAACCAACATCCTTTAGAATCATGTCTTGTTTTGGGTAGTTAATTGAAAATTAGAAGAAGGCTGATCAATGAATCTCGCCATTTGTTTGGGCAGTGATCACTAATAAGTCTGCATTTTCAAAAAAAAAGGGATTGATTTGCATCAATCTACATTGTACATTGGACCTGTATGCATGATAAATACATACAAATCCTGCTGGACCATCTTGAAAACTGCAAAAACCCACGTCAACAGTTTTGTTTTATAATAGATAGATCAATAAATAGACTCGCCATCATAGTCAATAATTGAACGACCGTACCGTCAAAATTTGTCATGTGAAAAAGTTCAATTGAAGAATGAATAAGGTTATAACGTATTCTGTAGATAACATCACTTGTTTCACTCTGAAAAACATCAAAAATAGAGTAAAAGAAACGTCTAGATTTTTATGTTATTAATAAAACCGTCAGAATGAATCCCCTCCCTCGAAAAAAAAAATCAAAGACATGAACATACGTGCATAAAGAAAATGGATAGAACCCTTTACAATCTTTCATGGCCATGGCTGTTCGATAGATTTCTGTCAGGAGATAATTTGGTTATTGATGATCGCACACAAGAAAAGGGTTTTTTTTTTTCATTTACAATGCTCAGCCTGATGGCAGGCATTACTAAACTTCTCTCATCTTCCTCACATCATTATACGAATTTTCCCCATTCATTTTCTTTCCTTCAACGAAACTTCCTTATCTGGTTGCATTTTTACACTGGATGAGATCCTCTCTCACTGAAATTGCTTTTGTAAAATATTCACCTTTTTTGTCAGGCGAGTTTTCTTTCCCACACCAACCAGATTCAGGTGTTTTTTAGCCTACTGAGATCTGCACAGTATTCATTATTCAGTTTCGTTTTTCACCATTTCCAATCTCCATTTTCACAGTTCCATTCTGCGTCTCCCTACTACGCAATGGAATTTCTCATCATCTCAGTCTCTGCATTTTTTTCGATACAAATCATTAGACAATTCTGGAAAGAAGGTCTGTGTCTACGAACTGCAGTATCGTTTATTTGTTAACCAGATTAATTCTTTTGCACTAATGAATAGATAGATAGATAGATAGATAGATAGATAGATAGATAGATAGATAGATAGATAGATAGATAGATAGAGGAATAGATATGAACAGACTGAGATAGATAGATAGATAGATAGATAGAGGAATAGATATGAACAGACTGAGATAGATAGATAGATAGATAGATATGAACAGATTGAGATAGATAGATAGATAGATATAAACAGATTGAGATGGATAGATAGATAGATATTAACAGATTGAGATAGATAGATAGATAGATAGATAGATAGATAGATAGATAGATAGATAGATAGATAGATGGATAGATATTAACTGATTGAGATAGATATGAGCATATAGGGATCTACGGATAGATTTGAACAAACACTTATTAATCGATGGCTAGATGTATATATTGATAGATTGATAGACAGATATATATGGGCAGAGATAAATATGGACATATTGAGATCAACGGATAAATCTTGATGGATTTGGATAGATTGATTGATATTGAGATTTGAACAAACACAAATAAATAGATAGATTAGTAGATAGATTTGAACAAACACAAATTGAGATAGATAGATAGATAGATAGATAGATAGATAGATAGATAGATAGATAGATAGATAGATAGATAGATAGATAGATATGAACATATTCGGATTAACAGATAGATTCAAAAGGATTTGGATACATGGATAGATTTAAAACAAATACAAAGAGATAGATAGATACATGGATAGTTAGAATTGAACAAACACAAATGGATAGATATAAAGATAGATAGATAAATAAACAGATATCTTTTCAGAAATAATTCTATATGATACGCTAGATCTGATTTGAAAAAAAATCGTGTTGATTGATAACACTGCGTATTCACGGACTGGTGTCTGTGTTTTTCTATCCATTTGTTCCTGGAGTGGGTTGCATATATCTTGTAGGTGGGCAATAAAAATAGAGAAATATCAGTAGGTCACCGAATTTCCTGGCATCCAAGTTACGAGTCGTCAGAGATAAAAGCATTAATTTGTAAACAACACGCCTTAACAGACTCTCTATTCTATCCCTATCGACAATGTCGACTCCATATCCAACAAGCTCCGCGAGACCGTTTGTCTCCGTGTAACCTTGGCACAATGTACAATGATGTCGTTGACCGACCAGTAACTCTAACTGGGGTCAAAAGGCTCCAAGAGAAATTTGCAAAATGTAGATTAGTTTTTTTGCTCACTTGTATATCGTGTTTACTTCATTATATTGTAATTATATTTCATGAATTTTCAATTCGCTTTGGCGCCGGATGTAGTCAATTAGAGATGTTTCTCGTCTAGGATAGACAAAATGCAAGAGAAAACCTGTAGAACAGTCACATTATCTTTGAATTATCGGTCTTTTCACCAGCTATATTTCATAAGTAAAAGGAACCACACACACGCACTCACATACAAAAACACACACATATATGTTTATATATAAATGTTAATACATATATATGTGTGTGTGTGTGTGTGTGTATGTATTAGTGGTTGCGTGTATATACCTGTCTGTCTGTGTTTGTGTCTCTCTGTGTGTGATCTTTTGCATTATCCAAATAGATAAAAATAGATAATTCTTCAAATATGTGTTTCCCACGCGTTTAGTCTGTTACGGCGCGTTTCCATTTCCTAGAAACAGTCAATCAGAACTGTCACCAAAACTCTCAAAATAGCTTTCTTCAGTTTTCACATCGGTTTGGCTGGCTATCAAGTTATACATTTATGCACGTACGTATCGTGCGTACAGGCCTCTCCACTGGAGCTAAAGGGCAGTAAAATTGAACAGATACTACCTGTGTCTGCAAAACCTTCATATCAATCCCCCCGGATAGGCTTTGAGTGGGGGTTCTATTTGCAATACAGGTTTATGCTAGATTGGTCCCTAATTTTTTTCTGACTGAGACTTTTAGTAAGTACTCCGCAACCAAACGCAAGGGAAATAACTTATTCATTGATCACTCCTTTTTCCAGTTTTGTAATTGATCAACCCTAACACGACATGCAGCCAAAGAGATTGATGGCATGACAGTTTTCATTGGGTGACTAACCAGACCTATTATCTGTCGTTTATTTTTAATTTTTGCTTATACATGTTCATGAGCGCACTCACCCTCTCTTTTTTCTCTCTGACTCTATTTGTCAGCCTCTCTCTCTCTCTCTCTCTCTCTCTCTCCCTCCCTCTCTCTCTCTACATATATCTCATGCATATGTGGATCATCATCATCAGTCTTTTAACGTTTGTCGTTGGACATAGACCATCCCCGGGATCTGCCACATTTCTCTATCATGGGTGTTTAGTTCATCGTTCCATCTTGTATTCTGTCGGCCTCGGTTTCACATATGATCTCTGGAGATCCATGTTATGAGTAATGATGTCCATCGGTTGTACGTCATTCTTGCAACATCGCCTGCCCATTGCCATTTAAGTTTTCTAATAGAGTATATGTTGTCTCAGACTTTCGTTTTCTACCTTATATACTGTGATATTTTACTTAAGTTCATGTTGAGACCAACTTTTTTGCCTCTTCGTTTAGTTCATCAATCATTAGTTGAAGGTCGTGTAGGTTTTCTGCGAAAGAGGCGATGTTGCCTGCAAATAATAGGTTGCTTAGATATTCGCCGTTTATTTTGATTCCTCTATTCTCCCAGTCCAGGTTTAGGAAAATCATCTCAAGGCAGGCTGCAAAGAGTTTGGATGAGCTGGTATCACCTTGTCTTTCCGCTTTTCAGACTCGGAAGGGTTCAGAGTCCTTTTGTAGCCTGATAAAGGAGTTGCTGTGATTGTATAAATGTTGTAATACTCTGACGTATAAAGGGTCTACACCTTGTAGAGTGATGGCCTTCATGACCATGGGAATTTCTACAGAGTCCAATCCCTTCTTGAAGTCTATAAATGCTACAGCAAGTGGCATTTTGTATTCTACTGCTTTCTCTTTCAGCTGATTTATTGAATAAAGTCTGTCCCCGTGGTTGGTTTTCATCTAATGTTTTAGTGATCTGGTGGGTGATGATTTAGTGAAAAGTCCATAAATGTAGTTGAGTAGGCTTATAGGCCTATAGTTGTTGAGATCTTCCGGGTTTCTTTTTTTTGGCAGAGACATTATGATTACCGTGTTCCAGTCTTCCAGGACTTTACTCTGTTTTAGGCATGAGTTGGATAGAATAGCTAGTTTTTTGTTGACCAGCTTTTTGAATAGATCGATGGTGATGTTATCTGGTTCAGGAGCTTTTCTTTTTTTTTTTGTCTGTTTGATGGCTTCCTTGACCTCACATGGTGTAATTTCAAGGAAATACTCGAACTGATTGTCAGCGTCTTGCGTACCCTGGTCGTTGTTTTGTTGTCCGTGTCTTGAAGAGTAGTTTTTGGTAAAAATTCTTGGGTGTGTTAGACAATTCTGTCTTTGTCTGTTGTTATGTCTCTGTTTTCTTCTAGTATGCTAGTAATTTGTTTCTATCCTATAACGAGAGCTTTGATTATTGCTTTAAAAGCCCCGGTGTTTTTTAGAGTAGTTTTGATGATTGCTATCGTATACCTTCTTTTGTCTTCTTTTAGTTTCTTTGTAATTGTTCAATTTAGTTCGGTATCCTCTATTTTTCCCTTGTTGTTGGTGGTGGTTTGAGGTTTCTGCGCTTTTCAATGAGTTTCCTGGTTTCGTCTTAGACGTAACTATTGGTCTGTGTCCTTCTTGGATTGAACAAAGTGGCAGCTTCTATTAGAGAGGTTGTTATTTTGCTGCGGAGTTCGTTGATGTTGATGTCGTTTTCATCGGTAAGGATTTTACTTGACTTTTCAAAATACTTTCTTCTGTTTGGTGAAGCTCACTCCCATTTGAATGAATTTCTAAACGAGCAAAATTATTGCAATGCCAGAAACAACTTCACAATTAATTTGCTGAACCACTGTAACACAGTGTGCCGAGAAAGTCAGATTTTTATATAAAATTGTTCTCGAAACGTCCACCGTGTAAATGCCACAGAATTTATTCTAATGAACATTTCTGCTGCTGTTTCAACTATCGATCCATGAAGACTAAACTCCAAGCAGTGTACTCTTAGATTAATTAGAAGCAACTAGTGAACTCAAGCTATATCGTGAGAAACATTTTAAAAAGTGTCAGGTGTTTCTGCTTTACTCAATATTGTGACATAAAGCCCAGAGCATAGATAGATAGGTTAATGTTAGTACAATGGAGAGACTGAGAATTTTATCTATTGTCCATCCCTAGTGTGAAAGGCTTTCGGTCGCAGGTGGAAAATATCGTATTTTGTGAATCACAATTGAAAAGGACTGAATTTGATACATGATTAGTTTAGTTCTGTGCATAGCTAAGTACCAATCAACCAATCAGGCCGTGCGATATTAAATCTCCACCGTTTAAACCCAATTATAGATCGACTGAGACAAACTTACCGAACGTGGTCTCACGCTATATATCCAAAATGTATATAAACCTTCACTTAATCTACCTCTGATTTACATAATGTGGCACCTAATGAGGAACAAACTCACTCAGTTAGCAATAATATTTTGCTCACCAGTAAATCTAAGTAGATACTCTAAAATAGTGGTTCTCAGTGGCCCAGGGCTTACTTCTCCCCTTGCGATCCCAGGTTTCCTCAATTCCTCCCCTTATTTTAGATTATCATTTAGTATTTTTTTCTCTTTTATATTTGACACTATACGTACCATCCCTGACTGAAAATTCCCCCCAGAAGGTACCCCCGGAGGAAATGTATCCCCTTGGTACCATATACCCCTTTTTGAAAATCAATGATCTAAAATGTAGTAAATATGCATTTTCAAAATAGGTCTTCAGATTCTAATCAAACAAAAATTAGTCTGACTTAAAAAAATATGCTTTGTGCTGACTGAACTCATTTATCAGAGACTTGCAGGCCAAAGCGAATAAAAACCGAAATAATGATCGTACGAGGCTATGGAAAAGGATTTCATGTTTATATGTCCACACATCTCTATTAGATGCTTTTCGGTCGGTAGGTCTGTCAGTTTGTTCCAGTTACTTTAAACGGAAGAAATAAGAGGGAAGAGGTGTGACGTAATCAAAAGATCTCTATTCCGATCAAATTTATAAAAGTTGCCAATGGTGCCATAATAGAATATCTAAGGTCTGCATTTTTGTATTAAAAAACAGCAAAGGAACGACTTCAAAACGCAAAAAAAAAATGGCTATTTACGATTTTTGCTGAAAATAATATTCCTTGGATATTTCCGTATCAAGTACGAGTATGAATATGAGAATTGATTGATTCAATGAAAGACTACATGCTCCTCCTCCTCCTACTACTACTACTACTACTACTACTACTACCACTGGTGGTGGATGCATCGTTGAACTCGTGGTTCTTGTCTGATTATTTTAATGTTATTTCATTGCAAAAGATTAGACCAATTAACGCAGTGGAGTAAAACATGGCTTTTGAAATTCAATCTGGATAAATGTAAACATATGTATATAGGATGACACAACCTGAACACTGAATACAAATATTTGCATTTGAAGAAGAGTCTAAAAATGCTGAAGGAAAAAAGGATATAGGAGTAATTATGGACAATGTTTTGATATTTGAAAAACATTTTTGAGGTTAAAAAAAGATAGGAATCGTAAGAATATTCCAGCGCCTGGATAAGAAAACATTCGTATCCTGGTGCAAATTCTTAGTTCAAATCCACCAAGAGTATGCAAGTTCACACCATACGAAACAAAACACATAGAGCTAATGGGAATTCAAAGGAGAGCATCAAAGCAAATACATTGAATGGCGAATCCAACTTGCGAAGAGTACCTCTGTAGAGTGGGGCTACCATTTTACAGAAGAGTATGATAGTATATAAGATCATGAACGGAAATTGTGGCAAGAGGATCAATAGCTTCATCAAAAAGTGGGAGGAAAATAGACAATGAACGAAAAACAAGGGGAACAACCCGTAAATGCACCAATAAAGAGCCTGGCTGGATATACGAAAGTATGGGTACAATTTCTGCCGATATTGAATAGTCTATCTTGTGAAATAGTGTGTTCAAAAATGTGAATTATTCCAAAAACGGACTTGATGAATATTCGGCTAGACATTCTATACAACTGCAAGTCCACAATATACATTTCAGAAGACATTTAAAAATCTAAAATGATCACAGAAGTCTGGGAAGAAGATTTTTCATATACATTATTCCAGGAAATATCAGTAAGCTAAGCTAATAAACTTTAATGTACTATCAATCAATGAGATCTATAAAAATCACCTTCAGGACTAAATAATGTTGAATTTTGGTTCAGATTTTTATATATATTAATAGAACAGCAGGAATGTGTGTTTTTAAAGATGTATTTTTGCCATAAAGCATTAATTTGTTTGAGTCCACTGCAAAATGAGAATCTATTTTTCAGACTGAATTTTATTGTTCACTAATCAAAGATTGGTTAAGAAAACAAAAAAATTTGTCTGCAGCATCACAAAATCAGTGAAGTCGGTGGGCCAGATGAAATGAGGCCGCGGGTCAGATTTAGTCTGTGTGTCGTAGTTTGCCGACCCCAGTACTACAATAAGCTCCCAGACGACAGCGTATGTCTGTCTTTATGTGTTTTGGTGCAGGAGCGTCTGTCTGTCTATATGGATGTGTATAACATCAAACAAACAAGTCAACAATCAATCATTTTATACATCGGTCTGTTTATTTATTCGTGAGAATGGATGGATGCGTCTGCTTCTAGACGGCTGAATATTTCATTGTCCGATTGGTGAATTTCCTAATGAATAAAAGTTTCGTGAGGTGTCGATGTCTGACATATGAACAGTCATGTCTATCCGAGGATAACAGTTTACTCTCATGAAAGAAAAAAAAAGATATCAAAACATTTTTCATAACATTTTCTAGTTAACGAGAGAGCCCAGTATATTGTATGGAAAAGTTAACATCACCATCTTTTGCACAACGTTAAAGATATCAACATATTTTCGATCAAATATCTAATTATAAATTCATAGCATCATTATTCACTCATCAATACATTTTCCCTTGCTTTCTATGACTGCTAAATCTAGCGGGTCTTCTCGTTCTGGTAAATTCAAACTTCCCCACTATTTTGACCAATTTTCAGCGTGATTTATAAGCAATTTTAACCTATCTTAGGCTATTTTCTAGCCATATCTGTTGAATCTAGCCGTTTTCAGAAGTTTTTGACGCTTTTTCGAGGTCAATTTGGATTTAGTTAATCATTCAATAGAAATTTTCACACGATCAAAGTCTTTTGTTAGCATGTTGTGTTGGGGGTGATCAAATAAAAAATTGAAAAAGGACCTCATCAAAGAATGTTACTTGTCTCGCCTCTTGTAGGGCAGTGATCACTAAAAAGTCTGAATTAAAAAAAAAAACAATTGAAAACGCTGCTGGAAACTGAAAGCCAATGTAGTATAAACTCACATAGTAAATTAAACCACGATCCCTCCAAAAAACTAAGGAAAGACGTTTTTCTAGATAAAACAAGGTGTGACTATCTGAACTTTAACCCACTAGCTCCATTTGTTCGGCAGTTACCTGTGATACATATACAGATAGCCAGCAAGCCAGAATCTTCCTAAAATTGAAGAAATCTGTGTTGACAGTTTTTGTTGATGGTTTCTAATAGATTTGGGTTAAATAGTTCATTAAAAACTCTTTCTTGCAGTATATTTAAAAATTATCTACTTTTGCCTTTTTTCCGAAGATTACACTCAATATTTTGATATCTTTAACGTTGTACAAATGATGGCAATGTGAACTTTTCCATACTATATATTGAGCTCTTCCGTTAACCTAAAAAGCTTATGAAAATTGATAGATTATCTTAAAATAGTAGTCTAAAAAGTGAACGTTTAACGAAGGCTAATCTTTTGTGTGGAGTATAGTAACGTCGGCTTTGGGCACTCCACTGAAATCTGACTAAACAATAGTTGATAAAAATGATACTAAATTCCGTGTAAACAATGGAGTAAGTAATAACAATAAATGCATCTTATATTTGATGAGGCCATTCATCTCCTACCAAAAAATAAAACAAAAAAATGTAATCATCAATTTGACAGATCGTATCAATCTATGTAAAGGTAGATCAGTATTTTTTTGTATCTCTGTGTTATGTTTATGGATTTCAGAATGTAAATTAAAACTAATTGTATTTGCACCGTTTCATTTTATTTTTTACAATTTTTCTATCGCTCATTTGATTCTTTGTTCTTGCTATACGTCATTGTTTACTTTCCTCTCTACTTGTCTGCCTGTTTGACTTCTATTCTTTTTGATTCCTGGCAGAACCCCAAACAATAACTGAGCAACCGAACTGTTAGTGTTTAGATTTGGGGTGAAACAGTGTATTAAAAAAACTATTCTTTTGAAGCTGTTTTGAAAACGATTTATTTTTGCCTTTCTCTCGGAAGATTTCTCATCATATTTATTATCATCGTCGTCTTCCTCAATATCAACTTTTCAGCATCCGTTGTTGGACACAAACCTTTTCCAAGATTTGCAAGACTTCTCTATCATATACACTGCAAAACCAGTATTTTCTGAAATTATCTGATTCATCACACCATCTTACTTACTCTTGGTCACAATTTCGTATATGATTTTAGAAGATTCACATTGTGAACTGTTGTCTGATACCCTTGCAACATTTCCAGCTCATCGTCATTTCAATTTTTAAAGGTTTCCATGATATCCAAGACCCCTGCTTTTTCCCTAATATACTGTGCTGTTTCACGATCTTTCTCTTTATTTTCAAAGTAGTTTTAAATCAAGCACTATTAGAGATAGATATATATATATAGATAGACGGACTGTTTTCTGCTCAGTAATACGTATTCATTACCTGTTATGGATGGACATAACATAGAGAGTTATGAGCAGCCTGCGAATAATGAATCAATGTAGACGTACATGAGAAAATGACTGCTTGCTGGATAGATGGATAGATAGATAAGACCACTTCGTTTTTTATTGACCGTCACTCGAATTTTACTTACAGCATCTGGATCCCTTGGTGTGAAAGGTCTTATTGAATAAACTGAAGTATTTAAATGTCATCATAAGAGGACTTCCAATCGGCTCAATGAGCAGCTTGTCGTAGCCAAAAGATAACGATACTACTTCTAATCCATTTGTTTGGGGAATTAAATCTAATCAAAAAACTGTTTAACTTTGCCCAGCGTTGGCATATTTTGTGGAACATGACCTATATCATTATACAATAAATCAATAGATTGATACAAAGGGTGTCTCAAATCAGACTGAAATTCAACAGTACAGCAGTAAATTCCCAACAAAAGAGTGCATATTACTCTTAAAAAAACAGGAAGGAATTGGCAGAGGTCTTCTTCAATACTTCTGATATGTTCGATGCAAGCGGCACACACCAAGTGAGCTGTACACAGCAGATTTTATTATGCAGCAATGGGAATATTTACCTCGTTTTGTTGAGTTTAAAGGCTGAAATATTAGTGAGTTGTGATATATATTGTCTGATACTCTTGCAACACGACCAGGTCATTGCCATGTGAGTTTTCTAATGGATTCTATTATATCACGGACTTTCTTTAAACTACTGTACCGTCTTATGATCTCCCCATGTGGTGTTGAGCACAATTCTCTACTTTACTGGTTCATGATTCTTAGTTTGAGTGGCAAGCTTTCGGTAGAGCAAACTCATTTTCCTGATAGTCACTTATGGAGCTAAAAAATGGAAGCTAACGAAAACATTAACCACCTGGCCTCGATACCGTCTGTTATAGAGCTATCGTAAAGGACCTGATAAAATCGTCCTCTCTGATCTGCCAAAATAGATGCAGCATTCTCGATAGCATTAAACGCTAATGATTATTTTCGGGGAAATCGAATGTCTACTAAGTGATATTCATGGATTGTTTAAAACTATGTAAAACATCGCTCTGGTTTCTGTTATAAAATCAATTTTAAAAATACTGATACTCTGTTGATTTTGTTTTGCTTGCAAAAATATTAGCTTCATTATGAGATACACCTGATGATGTTATAAAAAACCGAAATAGGGTCTACTCTACCGGTTTCAGTGACAGGATGTGCATGAATGGAGCTGAGTAATTGATAGTCTCAGCATACATATACCTATTAGGGAGTATTAGGACGTTGAGTTCTGGATATATGCTTGTGCGTCAGCAAATGAGTATATATATATATATATATTTATATATATATATATATATATAATTAGCCACCTTAACGTAGCATCGCTCTAACCATTAAGTTAAACATTCTAGGATGGCTTAATGGTGAGAGCGACGCTACATTAAGACGGCAACCTTCTGGTCGCAGATTTGATCCCCGCAGCAGCCCATTTTACTTTAGTGTTTCATGATAAAGTCATTTTTCAGAAGATTTAAAAAATGCTTGAAGATGAGAAAACTTTACGTCCCTATCTTTATATGATTATGATATTGCCCTGTTCCGGTTTAAAAGTGACATATATATCTAGCAATATTTTGATAAAAATCAACTATTCTTTGAAAAATCCTTCTTTTAAGTAGTAATATTGGTATATATATATATATATATATATATATATATATATATATATATATAATATATATATATATATATATATATATATATATATATATATATATATATATATATATATATATATATACATTTATATATGGATACTGTATGAGTCTGTAGCACGACGCGTTGATATTATGTGGCTTCTGATCTAAAACTGCCATTGTATAATGTCCACTCCATATGATTAAAATTTACCATTGAATTGATTTCATCGATAAGGAATGAGGGTATTGGAAAATATATGTTGTGTAAAATAAATGAGGTACTCATCATCAGATTACAAACTAGTTTATGTACCTACCTATACATACGAGGGTGGAACATGAGCTCGTAGCCTGACACGTAGTTATTAGCTAAATTTCCACCATATAATGTTCAATCTAATTCACCAATGATTTAAGTGCATTGATGAAGGAGATTATGTTCAAAATAAATATCTGTTGTGTGAAATGAATGGTTTCTTCATCATTAACCTTCGTAAATTACTTATCGATGTAACCCCCCCCCCCTGTTTATGTATTTCGTCTTGTGTCTCAGAGCGACAAGAGGAAAGTTGATTTTCTTCGATTACAAAACCATTGTAAACTTCCAGAGCCGAAGTAATATCAGCGACAGTCCATAAAAATGTCGTAGACATCCTGGCCAGCCTGCAAAGCAATCAAAATTCAGAAACTACTTCCGTTTTTATGGTCGTTGCCACGTATTGATAGAGTTGGTTGTTGAAGCATAAAAGATTCATTGGTTACATCTCATTTACTCTACCAGGGTCTGTTGTATTCCCAAGCCCCTGTCTCCCCTAAAAGCTGTAACCATTGCAGCGATTAATCAGTTTTGGGAACAACCCAAATGAGACCTTTGTCTCTGCTATAAACTACTGTAATTGCAATATCTAGCTTAAACGATTTCTTTCAAATATAAACATTTAAGACCTTTGTCTTTGCTATAAACTCGTGTAATTGCAATATTTACCTTAAACGATTTCTTTTTATTTAAATATTTTACTATTTATAATGAGTCTGCGGTAGATATTTAGCTGCTTGGCTGTCTTGGTTGTTTTAATGGATGATCGTTCAAACCACATCAGGTCTATTTGCCAAATATCAGGAATCAGCCAAGTTATTCTCAGAACAAATATTGACGATTTTGTATATACACAATACACCGAGTAACTATGAGTAGATAATCCATATAAAACGGACAAATATAAATTGCATGTCAGCTTGCTTTGCTCTACTTATGTTTATATGATATTTATTCACATCATCTTCAGAGAAAATCAGAGTAATTGTTTATAAAATAATTGCACAATTATTCTCATTTTTTTTCGAATTTCAATTATCTGATAAAACATAACATACATTATGCGTGAACTATAAATGGAATTTCATATACTTATATATTGCAGCATATACCCGACCGAAATGGCAGGATTATTTATAAATGTATCAACACCAAGGAGCCTAAAGCTATTCTTAGGTAATTCATTTTTGATAAATCAAGTATTCTAGTTTTGAGTCTTTTCTAAGTCTTTACTCAATTGCAGAATCTTGATTATGTCCACACACATACACACACACATATGTATATATATATATATATATATATATATATATATATATATATATATATATATATATATTGTATATATATATATATATATATATTGTATATATATATATATATATATATTGTATATATATATATATATATTGTATATATATATATATATATATTGTATATATATATATATATATATATATATATATATTGTATATATATACATATATTGTATATATATGTGTGTCTGTCTGTCTGTCTGTCTGTCTGTGATTTATATTCATATATGTGAACAGATTGTGAATATAGCTTCCAGATTGATTAAAAACGAAATCAAGCGGCCGAAGAAGAGTGATACCTCTGGACCTGGTATTTACGTAGCGTCATTCACGGACTAATACAGGAATTCAAAGAGCGAGACCTGTGAAAAATACATCTGTAAACATCAGAGAACATTTCCACTTTTATCAAACTCACATGTCTCGATTTTCAGCACCTTCCAAAAAATAATTTTAAATTACACAAGATTGAGATTTTCGCTTCTTTAAGTAAATTGAGTCATGTAATATCACACTGCGTCGCATAAACGATAAATATTTTAAATTACGATGGGATATAACAGGGAGACATGGATTCATGCTTCTCCCAAGGGCATTGATATAAATAATAATGATAATCAGCAACCACTTTTATCGCAATTACTCACATCGTCATTCTATGGTCATTGGCAGACAGTGCAGATCAGAAATTTTGAAAAAAAAGCTCTCGGTGAGACTCCTAATTTTTTCCCTTCCGGAAGCATGTCCCAGTAAGCCAGCAGCTCTACCGTTCGAGCTACAAAAGTCTATGGTCGCAAAATACTGGATTTTTCTCTTCCATTTCTCTTTAAAATCTGAATCTTAAAAGGCATTTTAACAATGTACTTAGTTACTTCAGCAAACTGATAAAAAAAGCATTTATTTTACGCTAGAATTTTTTTTAACCTAATCTCTATTCACTGAAATAAGGGCATTGTGCCGATGCCCTTAATTCAGTGACGAATGTTAATCACATAGATTGGACATTATACATTGAAAATTTTACATCAAGATTCAATTAGTAATCAAGTATAAGACTTAGGACCAACTTCGTAATAAACGTTAGTGATAACAGACCTCCAAACTAGAATTGTAACCAGATAAACTAAACTTAATTATTATAATGAAATGAGTTTGCAGCTAAAGGTTCTGAGTAATTCCATTAAACCAATTATAAATGTCTAGACTGAGAAAAAAGCAGGAATTAGATTAGGCTAACTACCATGAAGTCAAGTTTACTTTGAAGTGAAAAACAATAATTATACAGTTCTATGTGAATACATTTGCAAACATCTACGTATCAGTATTAATATTCATATGGATGACTCTGAAGTTTTATCAGTATGTATATGTCATACGTAGGTGCATTGGTATGTATAGTTATCTATATTAGTGTATATGTTATATTTCTTTACTAAGGCTTTGTTCTTCTCTCTTCAAATCTTTCCACTGAAATAACTTAGCTGAAATGACATGGCTGAAACCGTTATTCAATATGAGTCAGTTCACAACTTCAAAAAGGCGGAAGAAGAAGAGGAAATACGTTATCTCTGAGTGATAAGATCTGTTGAAAGAAGACACAATTTCCTCACGTTGTGGCCGGCTTTAAGTGCAATGCGTTCGCCCACCACAACACGGACAGTAGGAGCGTTAATTAATGCTAGCAGATATAAAGACGGATTGGCCCACCTGTGCACTGGGAGACTATGCAGAATGAGTGTCATTTCTCCAAGAAACAGGCGATTCTTTTTTCTCATCACGGGATATGGCGTCTTGCAGACGCAATTATATCTGTTAGAAGAAGTTGTTAAACTAAGAGATATTAGTAGCGATTGAGAGAACGTTTGGTAAACTTAGGGTTCCAGAAGTTTGGCCCGAGAGATGGGGGCACCAGCAAATATGAATGGGCATATTAGAAGGGTAAAGACGATGTGCTAGAGAAAGAGATTCACAAAAACACACAGACTCAGATATTGGACATGACTTTTTTAGAGGGGCCAAAGACACATACACACATACACACAGCAAGATTCGACATCATTCCAGAATACTAAAGACTAGAAAACATTGATGGCATAAGAAGGATAAATAGAAAAAAACAACAAAGTCGAGGGAATTTGTTCAACCAAACCTATACAAAATGATTTAAACATCTCGTCCATAGCAAATATTAATTTAAATATAAATCTTTGTTCACCAGACTTCACTCATTCCGTAACAAGACCACTGCCACTGTGCACCCAGTGAGGATCGAATTTGTTACAACGAGCTTGGAGACCATTACACACCTGCAAGGCGCCCAGCAATGGTTATCGATTAGGCTTAATTGAGCTAGGTACAAGAACACAGTAACCCTGCTCCAAATGAGGATCGAACCCACAAATTGTCTACTAGACTATTCCAATAACTGTTATATCAGCGAGATGTTCAGTTGTGGTTCTTTAGTTTTGCTTTGTTTGATACTAGGAACCTATTTTGCTAGTTTGGGTTTATGGTTTCTAATAAAAACATATCGAAAAGTACCTTAACATAATTTTTAATACGAAATGTATAGTGAACGTATATTGTCAGCTATGACGTATGGGTATGAAATATGATAAGGAAATGCACTTGAAAATTCACACTGAGTGAACAAAGCCATAGATTACTGGAAAGAGCGATGATAGGAATATCTGAGGGGTAAAAAGCGCTCAGTTTGCATCCGAGAGCAGATAAGGGCCAAAGATATGCTTGTGATTAGGCGTCAAAATGGAGCCATTTGGGGCATTGGATAAGCAAGGCTGGATTAACTTAAATGCAAATTTCACCACAGTGTAAAGCCCAATACAATGAGTGGGGTCATAAATACAAAGGCAATATAGAGCTTTATTAGTATTTCTTTGAAAAGATCATCGTAAATTGAAAATGTTTAAACATATTTAGCAAGTGAATGAAAAAAACATTTCATTGGTATTTAACCCTTCTTTTAGTTTATATATGGGAAACCTTATTTTAACATTTGTAAGTAACTGTTATGACTACATTCGAAATTTATTGATATGTCTTACATTCTTTAAACAATCTTATGATGAACTTGAAAATGTGACTTATACAAATTCTCATTTATTCTAAATTGAAAATTTGAATTTATTAGATAGTAAATCTTGATTTCCTTAAAAAATCTATAATATGGACCTCAAAATTACGGGTGCCGTAGGTCCTATTATGGCTTTAATCTGGCTCTGATAGCAAGAAAGAAGGTTAACAGATGTTGGAAAAGGCATTGAAAAAACAAAATAAAACACATGAATCGACGGAGAATCAATCGCAGAACAAGTTACGTTCATTCAATACTGGAAAATTTTCACAGAAAATTATCCAAATTGATTTCAATGACATGGTAGCAATATGATTATTTTCCGATTATGTTTGTCAAGTGACTGACAACCCCAATTATATGGTAGATTAATTCCTATACATATGTTGAATGTTCGGTGAGATGAGGTAGATGACTGATTGATCAATCGGGTTAGATACCCCAAATATAGCACATCACACACACACACATACACACATGCACACACACACATACACATATATATATATATAGTAGCAGCCTCAACGTGGTGTTGCTCTTACCACTGAGTCAAAAGGCCTAAATGATTCAACTTCAAAATCTTGTTCATTCGCAGTCTATATATCTGCTCCGTTTGTTTTTTGGGGTTTTTCTTTTCAATGCAACAATTATTTTAAGAGATTGGAAATTGAAGTTAACAGTTATTCTGGCTTTTTGCCTTACCGTTGACAGTTTAGCTCAGTGTTGTGTGCAACGCTACGCTGTAGCAACTACACTATTGGATGCTGGTTTGATTCATGCAGCAACCTCATTTTCTATATCCTATTTATGCTGTCTAGGCCAGATGATACATTAACCGTGTAATAATGGGAATAAATTAAAGGTAATTTCAATATAATATAATAAAATTAATAATCATTCTGTCTGATCATATATCCGTTTTTTGATGACATGTATCAAATTGAGAGAAACAGATGGGGCAGATATAGACCGTGAATAATCAAAGATGGGAATCTGGAATTAAACCAGGTATTTGAGCCTCTGCATTTATATATATATATATATATATATATATATATATATATATATATATATATATATATATATGTTTGTGTGTGTTTTCTGTGATTTAACAGAATGATGAGAATGACAATTGAACAGTTGAAAGAAAAACAGGTGTTACATCTTCAAGATTTCTATCATCATGTTGGCATGTTTCGATGCATTTCGATGGTTTCCAACCAACTTATTCAGAGAAACCTGCAGCAGCGCAAAGAAAATTGTAGGCTGTTTAGTTGTTACGGAATGAGGAGAGAACAAGCATGTATACATTTTTAGAAACTATAAAGAAATTAGCTTATGAAATTTTAATTTCAGCATCAAAAAATGGAAAGTTCACACATGTTTATTTTGCATACATATTTACTGGACATTATATTGGGAGAGTGAAATTCCAAATATCGATATGCATCAAATGTAATATCAACAAAGAAAATACTTTGGGGAAATGAAACATAAAACAAATTGTGCCCATACTTACGCCCTTCCCAGTTTCCACACTTTCTAGGCTGGGCAAATCTATTAAAGGATTCTGGTCCCATGAGGTGTGGCTGCCATTTTTTTCATTTTGCATTAGCACATTAAAACCAACTTGACATTTCCAGTATATTTTGTATGAAAAACATGTTAACATTTCCAAAAATATTTGAGTGCACGCTAAAAGATAGATAGATAGATAGATAAATAGATAGATAGACATGGTGATACGATAAAATGTTCCTCAGATTGTGTTGTGTCAATCTACCAACTGAGGGGAGCAATATTGCCTTTGAACTCAGCATTTGAAATATTGAATGTTTCAGATCAAACAGCCATAAATGTATACCCGGTTAATTCTGGAGCCGGACAAAATGTTTCCAAATACATTGTTTCTAAAAAATATCTGTATGTGTCTACATATTCGTTTTCCTCTTTGCATACATATTCTATTGGATTATATATATATATATATATATATATATATATATATATATATATATATATATATATATATATATATATATATATATATAATTGTCTTATAAACATAACCGATCACAAATTTAAATTTGCTTCGTGTGAGACACTCATTTAGCCTGGTACTGAATCTTTTACTCTTTTAACGTTGAGTATTCGAAGATTGAATGTAGTCTCATTTGAATTTGAATTCTCCGTAAGAATAGAAAATCGAAAATATTTTCTCAAAACATATTTGGTCTAATATGTATATATTTTATAAGTCTCTGTCTTATAGATTCATGATAATTGATATTTTATTATATCTTATTATATTTTTGTTAGAGATAGCAGTTATACATGCACCGTCTTTTATTCAGCTATATGTATCTATGTATGTACAATAAGCTGTGAATTTCTTTGCATCCATTGCGAACCCTGACAGGTGCCAACAGCATCATTACAATCGATATAATAGACTCATTTGTATTAATCCATCTATTCACATGTATGTCTTCATGTCTCGTGCATTACAATCAATTAGAATCTAATCCTGTTTACGTTCAATTCGTTCAATTTCGTATTTGCTTTGGTCCGGTGGAGAACGGGAGTAATACGGTGTAGTGTGAACAAAGTAGGGTAAATATTCTACGAAGTGAGAGCAGGCAAATAAGAGGCGGTGCCGTTTGGGTTCGAAGCCAAAGTTGGTTGGAAGCTCCTAGAAACTGCGTCAGCAATCACCAATACGATTCTTGCTGATCAAACTGGCACGTTGGCCACAGCATAAACTGCAACGAACCTCGTAAAAGAAAATCGATTTTTGTCATCTTTCTTCTTCTTCTTCTTCTTCTTCTTCTTCTTCTTCTTCTTCTTCTTCTTCTTCTTCTTCTTCTTCTTCTTCTTCTTCAATCATTTTCTTTCTTATATTCTTTCAATTTATATTTGGTCTCTCTATGCATTTTTATTTCGTTGAGATCTCGTCTCTCTCTCTCTCTCTCTCTCTCTCTCTCTCTCTCTCTCTCTCTCTCTCTCTCTCTCTCTCTCTCTCTCCTTATTTGCTCTACCCTTTTTCCTCGTGTCTACCTATCCTTTTTTTTCTCTCTTTCCATTCGCTGCATCTTTTCCTATTCTCCTCTTTTCTTCTCTTTTCTTTCTTTCTTTCCTTCTTTCATTCTTTCTTTTTTCTTTGTCTTTATTGCTTTCTCTTTCCCTTCATTCCTTCTTTCTCTCTTCTTTCTGTCATTTCTACTCCCTCCTTCCCATACTTGCTCTATTTTTCTCTCACTTTCATCATTTTTTCTTCCCCTTTCTCTTCGTTCTCATTTTCCTTCCTTCCCTTTTCCCTCAAAATCTTTCTTCGTCTGTCTGAGTACAAGCATTAAAAAAATCTTCAATTAAAGTCAGGGCGCTCAAGATTCGCTGTTTCCCCCTCCATACAAATTATAACTTCGAAACTAGCATAGGTCAGCGATCAACTGCAGGAACAATTTCATCTTTCCAACCAGGAAGGATTTTTTTATGAACACCACATGGGAGTCTTGAATTAGAAATGAGCAGACATTAGCTTTAAGGCTCAAAAAACCCATTTCTTGACGTGACCCAGTGGATAAAATCGCTGCTCAAGCTCAAGTTCCTTGAAAGGCGTAGGTTCAATATTCCTTTGAACCAGTTTTTCTGTCTTTATTGCCTTTATTACAGAATTCCAGTTGCTGTGTTCTCGACCTTTTCTTAGAACATTTGGCAATCTTCCAAGAAATTTGAACAAAACCCATTATTTCATCTACATTCATTCATCGGTCACGTCTTTTGTCCATCCTAGGGAACTTTATGACTCCTAACCGTCTATTCTTTCTAATGATGTCGATATGCCTCTTCAATAAGCAAGTATATATTCTGGAACTACCCAATCCAGATATTGAACCCACGACATTGTCTCAAAAATTTTAAACTCGGAGAAGAACGTGGAACGGCGGTCAAAATGTCATAAGATGATCCAAAGAGTTAATGTAAAATTGTAAGAATGTCTCATTTCAAAGATTCAAGCAGAATGTTAGATACTGCCGGACAGAACTGGTTTCTTAAGTTTATGAGTTGGCTGGCTGGCATTGCATTTGTATGTACCACACGTACAGGGGGGACCAAAGGAGCTACAGGGCCAATTTTCCCAACATTCATATCTTATCGTGTCTAAAAAAGACTTTGTTGAGTTTTTTCCGGGTTTTTTTTTGTTTTTTTTTTTTAATCACTCTTAAGTTTGATTGGGGGTTCAGTTCGTCGTGCAGCTTTTTGCTAAATTGATCCCAAATTTGTGCCACGTACATGCTTTCGAAATTTCACACGTTCTTGATTACTGCCCATTAAAATGCAAGAAAAGTGGTAACTTATTCATTCATCGCCACTTTTCCAATTTTTTTTTATCACCCCTTACACAGCATACCACCGAAGTCACATCACAGTTTCTATTGAGTGACTAACCAGACCCATTTCTATTCTCTTTTTTCTTTTTTACTTTCCAATTTTTGCCCATTTTGTCATCATTTTACATTTTCATTCCCTCCCACTTTTTTTCTCCTCCCTTTATTTGATCAATGTTTTTGTTTTGATTTTTTTTTTTTTGTTTTCTTTTTCTTCCATTTTTCTATTCACATATCAGTTTCCAAATTACTTTCTATTCAAGAATTTCGTGTTCCGGTTTAGACGAACAGATCTAATTGAATTTCAACGCCCGCTGCTAGGGACTGAAAGTTTCCTCGACGACTGCACTAATCTGAATAGTCAGGGCTCAACCTCAACCGACGTATCTTTGAAAGGAACCTTTCCTTGTCGAATAGCAAACCACCAGTTGATCTTTGCTTTCTATCATGTTGTTCAATTACAGACAGTTTTGAACCCAATGAAAGAGCAAGGGACTTTTTTTCCCTTTGGGGGGTCAAAATTAAGGGGAACATTTTTATTTCACCTCCAAGGATTCAAGTTCGAAAGATTAACCTCTTTTCTTTTAACATTAACCTCTTCTTAATACTACCCTTCCAACACACACACACACACACACACACACACACGCACAAACGAGTATCCACCACAAGCCTCTTTTTTTACTATTGACCCAATTTTTGACATTAGACTCTTTTTCATAACATTAATCCCCGATTTAACATCGTGCCCATCTTTTTAAACTTTTAACTTGTTTTAATTACCCCACTTCTTGGGAGGATCAGCCCATTTTTTTCCAACATTAAAATCTATTTTCAACTTTGGCCTTTTTTGACCTCTTTTTTTTTACATCAATCATTTTTTCATTATCCGCCCCTTTTCCAATGCTTATTCAATTATTTTAGCGTATTTTGGAATTTTTAGGGTCACTGCTCTTAAAATGATTGGGTTCAATTTTCTAAACAGGAACTGCTGATACCGTAGCCAGCGTAAGGACCTTCATCGTTCTATTTATTCAAAAGTAGCATTGTGTCCAAAAGTCTCCAGTACCAAATTTCAGCTCAATCCGACAATCAAAAAGGCAACTTCGTTTGAAGAAACTGCTAATGGTGCTCACTCCCATGCCAGATGGGTTCTGTGTGTAGATTTTTGCTTTGCTCTGATGAGAAACACACATGAACTTCTTTGGTTGCCTAATAACTAATGATGACATCAGAACTGGCCAGAAAAGATCTTTGAAGAAGCCCAAGACCACCCCAACCCTGTCCGATCGATAAATATCTTGAAAAATGTCTACTCACTGGCATGCTACAACGTCGGAAAGCAAACTAATTGGGTGAGCAAGCAGTCGGCTAAACCTCTCTCCCATTACTATATTTCAAGCTCATATAGAGATGATAAAAGTTGTTGCACCTGTTGTCAATAACAAATTGTAACAGACATCAAATAACTCTTTTGTGGGCAAGGAAATGGACCGGTGATGTTGCGGCAACGGTGTACATATTGTAAATACAATGCAGTAAGGATTATTGGGATGGAAAATTATTCTACGTTTGGCATAAACAAAGTCTAAGCTTTAGGTTGCTACTTATGAGTGTGTCTTTTTTAGAATTATAATGGTTTCCCTGTTATTGAACCATTCATTATGGATAAAATGTTCAAAATGCTTGTAAAGTGATAATCTGTTGGAGAAGTCAAGTGATAGTAAAAGATACTGCAAGACTTCGTATCCTGATTCTGCAAGCTCAGAGATGCTTAGAGATGTGGGTCTGGCACTGAGAATTTCATTCAGTTCAGGTGGGGCTAATTTTTCCACCATTCATAGTGCCACGTTAAAGTCCTCAAATCTCCAAAAAGTACTTTTCTTCATTGGTCCTTTTCCTCTGTTGTCGATAATCCTTCATAACTACGAACTTTCCGAGAGATTTGTTAATCGTATCCTTACTTTCAAACCTTAACGCTGTACAGTCCGCACTGTGATGTGAACGCGTGCAAAGTTGAACGGGTATTTTGGTAGGTCAAGAGTTCAACGCAGAGACGAGGAGGAGACAATATCCAGACTACCCAGATGCAGACAGCAGACAGGATATGTATGAGAGGGGGGGTGCTTACTTACTTTGAGGAAGAATCAACATTGTATCATACAATAGACACTTGAGGAAAACTCCGCTCTTGGAACAAAACAATAAAGACGGGGAAATTAGTCCGAACTAATCGCATACAATGTTTAAAAGACCTCGACTAACAAAATCCAGACGAGAGAAAGAGGCGTTAATTTGAGTGGTTATACAAGCTTGTTACTCTTCGTATAAATATCAATGTGCTTTGAGAATCTTTAGAGTTCTTGAAGTGCTTTTTCCTCAGCGAAACATTATCTATTTATTCTTGTTCAAAATGTGAGAAAATATTCGATACAATGGACATCGTCTTTCGCTTTTGTATTGTCCGGAAAGAGAAAAGAATCGGATGATTATTCGTAAAAATTATCGATTTTCCTATAGGACGGTTGTTTAATTATTACATGGGAATGTGATTTCGTCACTCGTCTGTTTTTTCCTCTTACGCCTGTATCTGTTTGGTTATGTTAGTGCCACTCATTTCCTGTAATTCAAAACGTAGTTTCCAGACGATCTTTAAAACGAGGCGCCACCCCAGGCAATGTGCGTTTTAAAAGATTTCCGCGAACCAGTCACGTCCGGTTAACAGAAAACGGAGAGAAAGAGAAATGTATCTATGTGTAAATGAAGATTAATAAAGATTGACAGATCCCACAGATGTTTACTTGTATTTTTCCAGTCTTATTTTCGTATTATTGTTACGCTATCATTTCTACGTTTTATGCGTCTGCATGTTCACACCAGATATCTGGGTGACAACAAGTCTCCTCAAGTATTCGGTCTTCCTGTAAGCATTCCGGCAGCCTATAGCAGTGTTGTGGGTTGCAATTTTTTCACCCTATGTCTGCCCGACTGACAATAAGTATCTCCAGCTCTCCAGCCTTCTAAGCGTGCTCCTAGATCAGAGAAGCGCTGCGTTTTGCATTATCCCAACCACCTATGGCTTTTCTAACACATATCATGTTAGTTTGGGGGCCATTGCTAACGACTGAGGGTCGTTAGTCTCAGATTTCTAGTGCTCTCCCCAGTATTTTTCAGGCTCCAGTAGTGCAGTGTTCTACATCGTCTCGATTCTTCCTCTTATCTTTACTTCAATATCTGTGGTACAGTTCCTAGTGCACCAACTACTATCGGCACTACTTTGACCCTAATTTTCAACACCTCTGATAGCTCGCAGGTCATGTCCCTTTATTTTTCCAGCTTTTCACTCTTTTTTGCATTGACTCTGTTGTACAGGTACATCCTCATCGATGATTTGGCAGATCTACAACATCCAGATCCGGCTTTGATGGGATGGTGAGTTTGGGTATGGGTCTTCATCTCACCCCTTTCTCCACATTTGGAGGTATTCGCTGTGTTTTTTTCGAGCTCTGTCGATTTTTGCCTTGACATAGTTTTTCCTGATGTATTTCCATGGTACTTCTGTTTCTCTTTTCAAGTGTCCTTTGTGTAGCCATCTTTATGATTGTCAATTTGCATTTGTTTTTCTTTTGCATTCTATTGTCAAACTCAAGTCTAAAACTAGAATTGACTAGTCTTTCTACCTTGACAAGAACAAGATTCAGCAAATTTGGGGAGTAAAAATCAATATCCACATACCATGATTTAAAATTATGAACGATGGCTTGGTAGGCTGGTGTCTCACCGACTGAACTATACTGACAAGTTTTACATATCAACGAAATTTATCTCACAGATACACCAGGGCTTTTTTAATGGATAAATTCATTTTTACTTAATATATTTTTATATTCCCTATTTTGTATGTGTACTAAACAACGTTTGCAGTAATCATCTTCTATCGAAATAGAAGTAAGTGTGGAAACTGACCCTACAACAACCAGGCTCAATATTCTTATATTTTTGTACTATTGCAATTTCACATTATGTCTGGTTGTTCTCACTGAGGACTGAGTGACAGTAAGTCACCTTAAATCTCTTGTACTCTTTTCTGTTCTTTCGCTGAATCAAACACTGCTGTATTTGAACAATCTCGTTCATCGATCGATATCTGATTCAACTAATCTAGTTTGTAGTATTTGGAAAATGTGTTGAAGTAAGCCAATCAGAAACCAAGACAACATACTGACATCATTTGGAAATATTCACAATGTTTCAACAATGGTGTCTCTGAAACATTTAGAACATCTCGTTGGGGAGACAGAAAAACGAAACTCAGCATTCCGAGTGAAACCAGAACGAGAAATAAAACGCCCATCATCAAGAACCAAATCAAATGGGATGGCTATGTTGTTTGGAAGCAAGGAGATCATGCTGACAAAGCAGATTTTCAACCCTCAAATCAATTGGGGCAAACGTAAGAGCAACAGCAAGTAGAAAATATACAAGGACGCCTTGAAGGCTAACATGAAGGAATGTGACATCGACTTCAATAACGCCAGAAACAGGAATCTCTGGAGAACTAGCATTAAGGAAGAAACGGCAACATTTGAAGCCAACAAATGGGCAGAAATGAAAGAAAGGAGGAGGAGTAAAAGAGGGAGGCAACCGAAGACTGATCCTCCAACAGAACGTATCATCTGTCCAAAGAGCAAAAAGACATTGACCTTCGGAGAATCCACATAAGAAATAAATATCAAGCTGAATTAATGGGGGCCATCATCCTTGACCTCGAGGATAGCCTCGACAATGATTATGAATACCAAGATAGTCCAATATACAGCAAATAATTATCAAAACCAACTATACAGTGAGTCAGTAATGGCCAACAAAAATATCATTTGTTCATGTTGGCCCAATTAAACGACTTAGTGACCCCAATAAACGGGCAAAAAACATTACGAGTACACTTGATTCGTTTTTTTCAGCATCCTGCTGGAATAAAAGGATGCGCCGATTATCTGGCGAGTAGATAAACCGAAATGTAGTGTATATATAAGATTTTATAAGCATATATATTTGTTCATACATTTTATCAAATCCTTTTTACAAAATTCCATGTCTTTTCAATTTTTCGCTAACCCTTTCAAAACTCATACGAAGTGTCTACGCAACATAATGCAGCAACTCCTAAGAAATATCTTGTTTTGCTCACCAATAGACTGATCTATATATTGACATTTACTAAGTCTAGCCTTGTCAAAGCACAAAGTCACAAGTTTGAAGCACTTCATCATTCAGCTCAGTCTATTAATATCTATTTCATTTAGTTTATTCCGATCTAAATCGGGATCAGTTACAATCTTTTTATGCTATATTCAATTCAGTATCGAATTCTATGCCAATCTATCTATCTATCTATCTTATTCTATTCCTATCCATCTCTCTATTTATCTATCAAATTATGTGCCTATCTATCTCGATATCTCTTCATATTTATCAATATCCATCCGTTCATATCTATCAGAAACCATCAAACAAAACTGTCACCAAAACGGTCTCCATCGGCTTTTCTAGTTCTACGCTGACTATATGTGTATGAATATGTCACACGTAAAGGTCACTCCAATGGAGCTACAGGGATGAAAATTTCAACATCTACTCTGATTGTTCTTTAGAAAAATCTTTTTTTGAAAGTCACAATTCTGGATAGTTTTTTTAGCGCGAGATTCAATTTGCAATGAAGGTTTATACTAAATTGATCCCTTATATTGTGTAAGGCAGCATTCCCGCTTGTATTTTGAAAATTCTGTCCAACAAAAGGCAAGAATAGTGACTTGTTCGTTGATAACCACTTTTTTCTTGTTTTTAATTGATCATCCCGAATATGGCAAACTGCAAGAATACGCTGATCACGTGACGGGCTCTGTGAAGTTACCGATGAAACCTATCTACCTACCTCAGTATCTTTCTATTTCAATCTGTTCATTTCTATCACTCCATTTTTCATTCTTTCTTCTGTCTGTTCTTTTCTTTTTCGCGTCTTTCTTTCTATTTTCCATCAGATTTATATTTCTGGATTCTCTCCATTCCTCTGATTCTTATAATATGGTCTTCTTTATTCTGCTTCTCCATTGTTTGTTTGTTTTATTATTATCTTCCCCCTTCCTTTCTTCCTTCTTTTTTTTCTTTCCTGCTCTCCTGTTTTTACTACCAGTGTTTCTAACTATCATCCTCCTATTTCCCAGCTGCAATTCCATGCGTAGAATTTTCGAGAAAGTTATGACATAACGTCTCCAAATAATTTGCACCTCACTGATTTTCACCTGAAGTGATTCGCTGAAGCGTCCTTAATTAGAGGAGTCTCCGATATTGTATGGAAAATTGAGACGTGGGAAATGTGTTCCAAGTGAAGAAAACCAGGATATGTTGTCTTTTAACAGCAAATTTCTACAACGCAGCCGAACATACCAAGAAAGATAATGGCGTCGTTTATTCAGCCAAATGTGAATATGCAGACAAATTTCCGTATATATGCACACACACACACACACACACACATATATATATTTGTTTAGTCTTTTAAGCTTTGCAGCCATAAATTCTAAACATGTTGCAAAAAAAATTATTCATATTGAAAGTTTTTCAGTTTTAAAGCATTTAAGATGTTACTACGGAAATTTCAA
This sequence comes from Thysanoteuthis rhombus, assembly GCA_963457665.1. NCBI lineage: Eukaryota > Metazoa > Mollusca > Cephalopoda > Oegopsida > Thysanoteuthidae > Thysanoteuthis > Thysanoteuthis major. Next base: position 54,515,408 of record OY735212.1, on the reverse strand, counting down.
CTGAATATTTTATATGTAAATCTTCTTTCCTTTCTGTTTACTAGTTTATTCAATTCATGTTATGAGAATCAATTATCCACTGATAGCCGTTGGTCAAAAGATATTCAAACAAAGTTTGTTTTCTTTTCATACAGAATTTGATCTTATAGTACTATAAATTGGATTTTCTCAAAGGGATCAGCTGTTTACTATGGAATCGTTTAGGTGTATTTAAAAACAGCACAATGGCTCCCCGGCATTTCTGATCATAATGTTTAGCATATAGATTCAAAACAAATAAATGGACTTATTTAGAATACTGCTGAAGGGGAATCAGTAAATATCAATCAGTAAACGGATATATTGCTGGGATTGTATAATATAATATATAATGAGAAAATGAGATGTGTGCATGTGCATATGTGTGTGTATATGTGTGTGTACAAATATACATAGTTTCATTAATTTTTTCAAAAACATCACTTTTTCGTGTAGTATATTTAATAATAAAATGAACCAGTGAAAATTCTCAAGTGGGGAATTACGCTTAATTTGGTCAAATTTTTTTTTTTTTTTTTACAGCATCTTGTTGGGAAATCGATTTTCTTTTGAATGGTACATAATAGTAAGACTTTTGAGAAAGATATCTTTTGCCTGGCGCCGTTAATATATAAGGTATAACATAGAGTGAGACATTGGCAGCAGTAATATTTTTTATCAAAAAGTCTGTTTATATCATTTAATTGTTGTATATTGTATAAATATATTATGTTAATATTTCATGCAAAGTATTATTAATGTACTCTTTGCCTTATATAATGTGGAGTGAATAAATATGATATTGTATATGAGATTTTCTGCTAATAAGAACTCAAACCTCGATTTTTCCAATACTATATTTTCAATATTTAGGTGAGCTTTCCTCCTTCATTTAAGAATCAATTTTCATGAAACAAATGTCATTTTGTGAGGAAATGTGTTGACATGGCTCTTCTAAAACTACTTTTCTGGGTTCATTTTTCCAATGTGTTTTTGAAATAATTCATATTTTTAATGTTTATTTTACTATTTCAAGAAACTCTCTTCAGAAAATATTCTTCAGGTTTGTCTCGCATATATTCAAATTTCAAATCTCTATCTTTTTGGTAAGTTCTAAATATGCACATCCAAAAATACCCAAGAATTGTTTTATATATGTATATATATATATATATATATATATATATATATATATATATATATATATATATATATATATATGAGTTTCTCTTGTAGGCATTATTCCTTCAGACATTTCTTCATGATTGTCGCTACTCAAAAAATAGAAGTTTCTAGAATCTTTTCTGACAAGTTTTGGCACGTGATCATTTTTTCTATTCTTTGGTGATACTTACACTCACTTTCTATTTTTCCTAATATATACACGTTCGTGCATATTTATATGAGTATATATACACACACATATATACACACGCATATATATAGATATATATATATACAAGGTGTCTGGTTCAAAAGATATAACATTTACATAGGCGTCTGTTTGGGAGCTGAGAAAGTGGTGTATTTCTCACCATCGCCAGACTACGCATTGTGAATATCGATTCAGCATGTTTCTATAAACATTGATTAATAAGATCAACATATGAATGACAATTTTTCCAAAACAATGTACATCAACCATATCCATATGCATGTGTGTGCGTGTGGGTAAATGTGTGGATGCACCCATACACATGCAAATATATCCATATATATATATACATTATACAATCATCATCAACAGCACCCGCAGCAGTAGCAGCCTTTCAGTGTCCGTCGTTTGGTATAGACTTTCTCCAAGATCCGTAAGACCTCTTTCTAGCATGTGAAGCCAATACTTTCAGCTCGCTCACCGTGCCAACTCTTTTTTTGCCGGCCACAGTTTTGGATATGATCTCTGAAAATCCCTGATGTGAGTCAATATGTCCCATTGTTGTCTGTGTTTCTTGCAATGTTACCTGTGCATTGGTATATGTTTTTCCTGTGATATACTTGACCCCTCTTTGTTCTCTAATAAAATGATCTCTCCATGATATATATATATATATATATATATATATATATATATATATATATATATATATATATATATATATTTATATATATGCTCGTGTGTGTGTATGGGTATATATACTTTTATCGAAATGCACACACACACACACACACGCACACACACATATATATATATATAAATATATAAATTAATATATATATATATATATATATATATATATATATATATATATATATATATATATATATATATATATATATATATATATATATATATATATATATATATATATAAAGGAGCACTTTTTAGTTTTTGGAATAAGACCACAAAGATTTGCTAACCGGTGAGCATCGAATTCACTATTCATTATGTCTAGTTTTTTCAAGTATTTTTCCTCCCTGAATTGTTTTTTAGTTGGATATTAAATTTACAATGAAAGTTGATGCAACATTCATCCTGTAGTTCGTATGCACTTGTTTTTTTTGTTGGGGGGGGGGTATTTTCTTCGAAAAATAAAATTTTTTAGCGATCTCTACCCAAACAAATGGCGAGTGAAGTAACTCATTCATTGAACACATTGAAGCGTCTTTTACTGTTAGCGATTTTTTATTGAATAAAAGTTGTGAGTGTTTAACCCTTTATATCATTTAATTTCAATGTCTCTGTAGACTTGCGTGCACGTATGGATCGATTGTTTGGGGTTATTTTTTCTGTTTTTAAAAGTGAGTACACATCTTTTCGGTTGGTCCTTTGTTGGTCAGTTGTTCGTCCCCAGTTAAGTTAAACAACAGAAATAGGAATGAAAGAAGAGATGTGATATTGTAAAGAGAAATCTATATCGATCATTTCCTATCAGCTGCTAATGATGTCACAACATGTATCCCCAGATATCACATGCAAAGCCGTGGCCGGCAAAATGTATGGTGGTGTGACGATCTAGAAGTACAGAAAGCTCCAGGACGCCCACGATAAAGAGGTCTGGCAAATCTTAAGGAAGGTTTATGTCCAACCACCGATCCTAAAAAGGTGATGATGATGATGCCATAACAGAATATCCGACGTCTGTATTTTCAGATTTCAAAAAAAGCCAAAAGTTACCAAAAATAGCAATTTTTTATCGAAAATAATGCAGAATACTTCCATATTGCAATTTTTTGTTAGTATGAGAATCAACTGACTCGAAGAAAGACTACTTCTCATTCATTTCATTCCTCCTCCTGCTACTACCACGGACGGTTGACACATCGTTGAACTCATGGCTCTTGTTTTTGTGTGGAACATATGTAGGTCTGTATCAACTCAAATTCGTCAATGTCGGTGTGTCAATAAAGAATAGTTGGAACAATGGGAACCCATACCTGTGTCTATCTTTCTGGCCTTTGTGTACGCAATCAACATCTTCTGTACGGAAACATCGCTTCATTTTGCCGTCCGTCAAATGGTTTCCAACCCAATCCCTCCCAATCTCCCCCTCTCTCTTTTTCTCTCTCTCTCTCTCTCTCTCTCTCTCTCTATATATATATATATATATATATATATATATATATATATATATATATATATTATTCTATGTCTGCTACTTTAGGCATCCTCTTAACACATTGTGTGAACAAAAAATGTGCCACGTATCAACTTCCCGCCCCACATCAACCATTTCTTCCGTCTTCTTCGTCTTGCAGTTTTTAATATAATAACGCCTTCTTGTCATTTTTAGCTAATTTTTAGACGAGTTACGAGTTCAGTGAAAATATCGGACATAACAAAGAATTACCTACGTACCTGACTACGGACATATTGTTCCACCCTCCTGTATGCACATATATATATATATATATATATATATATATATATATATATATATATATATATATATATATATGATCATGAATTGCATTATATTATATAGAAAACTTAATCGAAATGATCTACCGTCGCCATGCAGTTGATCTATCACTCACCATGAACAAAGTAAATATGCACAATTTAAGAAAATGGGGATTCTGCAGGAATCAAACCTGCCACCGATAGGGTAGCTGCTTCAACGTAGTGATACTCTTACCATTGGGCCAAACATTAGCTGGTCATGCAAGAGACGAACAATCGCTTTCAACCCGAATTCATATCTCGTTTATCTTTGGTCTATTCGTCATTTTCAACGCGACAGTATCTATTCAAAAAATGGACATTCAGTCTGACAAAATGAATTATAAATTATATTATATCATATAGAAACTTATCTGAAAAATTTTACCGTTGTTACACGGTTGATATATCACTCAATTAAGATAACATGAATAGAATTAACAATTAAAGAAAATGGGACTGGTATTGGTGGCAGGTTCGATTCCTGCAACAACCTGATTTTGTTTAATTGAATATTATATTTATGTTGTCCAAATTGAGTGATATATAAACTGTGTGAGGAGGGAAGATATTTTCAAAGAAGTTTATATACAATATGATGCAATTATATTATGATTCATATATATATATATATATATATATATATATATATATATATATATATATATATATATATATATATATATATATATATATATATATATATATATATATATATATATTTGTATAAATATATATATATGAATTTCAAGGATATAAACCCGGTAAATGCAAACTTTCCGTGTCTGACGCACTCATCAGTAAACCAACAATATGTTTTGTTCTTGTAGTTATGCAAATAGTCCATTTTCATTTGAATAACGTACTTTCCTGTTATCCCGTCAGGTTTAATTGTTTTTGAAAACCAACGATTCATACCACTAATTACTATCTATATATGAAGACGATCGATCAGAATTTTCTCCCTTTACTTTAAAACATGAAGAATGTATGCAATCTCTTCGCCAATTTTTATTTTACTTCATGTTAATCTCGAGTTTGTTTTTGTTTATTTCCTTTTCTATTCAATTCTTTCTCTCCTCATTTCCATTTTCATTCCTGATTGTATTATTTTTATGAAAAAGGTTGGACCGATGTCGGGTTGTAAAATTATTATATTCTATCTATATCTTTAAATAATCCAGTTTCTTATATATATATATATATATATATATATATATATATATATATATATATATATATATATATATATATGTATGTATATGTATGTATGTATGTATATGTGTCCATGTATGTGTATGTGTGTGTGCGTGTTCGAAAGTCTGGTATCACATGTCATACTCGTACATGCGAATATTTATTAGCATAAAAGAATTGTTTTGATATTGGCTACTGGTGCTTTGTAGGGCACACAGTCCATACTTCACTCAATGAGACGATATCTCAACTTCCTGATTCAGCCTGTTATTGTCAGTCGGACAAATATAATTATTGAAGACAGTAATCAGTGAATATGTGAATAATAACAAGGGAAAATACGGTAAGGCAACATCAGAACTTATCAGAAGAAGAAATATGACAATATCAACTAGAAAGGACGAAGCCTAAAGAGCCAAACTTAAGAAATTGATAAACAAAACATCGAGAAGGATAAGAAAGATTTTGAAGCACCCTCGAGCTGCAGATTGAACTGATAAACAACAGATACTTGCACCAAAAGACAGAAATGGCAAAATTATCAAAGGTAGGGAGATATTAAAAATAACTGAAGTATACTATGACAATATAGACGTTTCAAAAATGGAAGTACCACGAACTGATTAACTAATAGATACTAATGATATCCAAACATTGCACTACGAAAGGTGAGAGTGCTCGAGGTAAGAATGGCTTAACGACAGACGTTTTATTGGATGCAGGAGAGATCTTTCACAAAGGTTTTGGCACAGCTAGAAAAAAATAATTCAATATTTCCGTTTAGGAATAATGATCCTACTCCACGAGAAAATAGATAATCATTACCTCTGCACTCACCGCCCTATTATAGAATTACCTGAAGTATTTAAACATTTTTAATGAAAATCGACCAAGTAAATAGACGGGCTTCAGAAGTGGCTATTCATCAATAAACCACTTACAAGTGGGATACAATATCACCTAAACTATTTACTGCGAACCTTGAAACCGTCTCTCCGGATAACTGACTCGGTGGGAAAGTAAATAAAAATGGAGAATATTTAAACCACTTGATATTCGCTGAAGACATTTCCATGACGTGAAAAATAATGAAAAAATTATCAAACGTTGATTGATCTAAAAAGGGAAAATGAAAAAGTTGGGTTGAACAGAACAGAGCCAAAAGTAATATTAGACAATATAGTCCTGAAAAGAGCATAAGAATAGAGAGAGTGGCTTTGGAAAAGGTTCACGGATATGTTTACCAAGTAGAGATAATGAAGTCAGAGAGAGACCATGAAAGCGAAATGAAATGTCACATGACTTTTGGCCGGAAAACATTTAGTATGGATAGACACATATTGATAGCACTTTGGCAATGTGCTCAAAGCATAAAGTATACAATGAGTACATGATTCCAGCTATGACTCATGGTTAGGAAACATCGACATCCACAAAACAATCTGAAAAATAACTTAAAATCGTACAGAGAAACATAGAGAGCAATGCAAGGTTAATTGTTAAAGATATAAAAAAGATATCGACATGAAATCTAGAAAAGGACTAAGGTGAGTGTAATTAAGTAACAAAAATGGAGACGAGCTGGTCACTTATCAAAGAGGTATAACAAGAAAGATGCTAACTGGCTGGTGCCCATAGGAAAGTAAATGCAGTTAGAAAAAAGACCACACAAAAAGTGGAGTTATGAGATGGAAAAGTTAGCCAGTCTGATATGTCTGAGAACAGCGCAATAGCAGTGGTCATGGAAAAGGCTTTTGTCCAGCAGTGGACATATAATGGATGATGATGATGATGATGGTCAGCATTCCCGGTAAGCTACTATGCAATAGTTCTACTCTTGTTGAAACCTTCCACTTGGTAACTGCTGGAACTAATATTAATCATAAAAAAATACTTTCTCGTCTTTTTTAATCAAATTTATCTCTTATTCCATTGGCACACTTTTTACAGAACTTCAGGAAAAAAGATCAAATCATATTCTGGAAAGTTGAACGCAGACTGTCGAAAGTCTAATCGCTAAATCTATCAGAAAAATAAATCTTCACGCATGACGTATCTTTGTCGAGAAATCGACTGGGAATTTTTACTTTGACGGAAGCCAGTGTTTGATTTCACATGAAAGAACAGAATTCAAACAAAAAAATGTCTGGCATCACATTACACCAACTAGCTGTGTGGTAGCGCACCCTTATAGTGCACCTTCGAAATGTTTTTGTTGAAGATCCGGTCCATCTTGTTATCGGTAGTCGTTGGTTCTCTTCAAGAAAAAAAAAATGGAAGGGTTGGTCATATCGAAATATAACGCAGTTTTTTGCTTTGATTTTTTTTTCTTCCAAATCGCCCGATCGAAATGCGAAGGAAACAAAGCGAATAACTGTTTGCTATTTCTGTCCTTGGTTCTCTCTTTCTCCCGTCTCTTGTGATCTTCCTTCATCTTTCATACCTTCGCCGACGAATCTCCTTAGCAGCAGCTGCATGTCCCAGGGGCTTTCCACCTCAAAGCGGTATGTGGCTAACTAAACAACTTAAGATTCAAAACTTTCTTTTGCCTCCTCTCGGCCAATCAGCGCGAATGATGGCTAAATCATACTACTCTCCGCTTCTTTCACTCACAGTTATTTAGCGAATATAAAGTATTTCATTTGCCCCTTCCTTTTTATTGTCCGAAGCCTTGCTAGCTCCATGACCCAAATCCTTGAAGAACAAACTCACTTAGACGATCAACTCCCGTTTTGGGGCTATTATTAAAAAAAATTCTAAATCTCTCCTATTTACCCTCCCCGCTCAATATCACTCTGTCATATCTGCTGTTACACAGTCTTCCGGGAAAATTACAATTAAGTAGTAATTAACACATTGGCATAACAATTACGACCATCTACTGTAAACTATATTGCTAGTTATCCAATGTAAATATGAACACAGAGTGCTAGGTACAGTAGTTCTCCCATTTGTTGAGTATACTAGCATAATAACGTTATCTGCAAAATAAGTCTTTAGATTCTTGAAAGCCTTATTAAAATATCTCTAAGCTGAAAATCTAGATCTGAAATATAATCTGTTGAAATCTGAAGAAAATTTAATAAGACCTAAATAGAAATCTACTAAGCATCTTAAACTTTGGTTCCACCTTGATGTGGTAGTATTGCAGCCTGTGATAATAATCGGGAAGCAAGTGATAAACTTCAATGAAACGAAAATCGGTCAGCAGCAAAATATTGCTAAAAATATTTTACTTTTGCTATAAACGAGATTCGTCTGTACGTAAGAGTTAATCGAACACTCAATTTGATAGTAGCACTGATTTGCCTAAATCTAATTTCTAGCTCCTACAATAAATTTTATCAAGCTCGTCGCACAGATTATCAATAGTACAGGTAGTTCGATCCTCATTGGGTACTCCATACTGTTTTTATATTCCTTTTGAGTTACCATTCAATTTTAATGTGTTTCACAGTTTCGTTATCTCTCAACAAAGTCGTCAGTCAATGTTTTTGTGTATTCTTGATTCAAGATAATGAAAAAATCCATTCTTCCTTTTCTGATGCCCTCTTCATAACCATGTCCACGATTATTCGTCTACAATAGTTTCCATCTGCTTTATTCTTCCACTTTTTATTCATTGTGTTCCTCACTGTTCGCACGTTAGTGTTCTTTTCATATTCCCGCCATTCGTATTCTCGCCACACTGTTGTGTTTATTATTCAAATCCATTTAAATACAATCCTCTATGCTAATGAGAACTTTTCTTTCTCTTATTTTTGCATAGAATCTATCAACTTCGTTCCAGAGGGATGGAGCCTTGTGTTGATATTATCATACCAGTGGCGTTCGTTGAAAACTGAGTGACAGCAGGTTTTCAGTCTTCTTGTCACCGTCCAAACATATCCCAGCAGTGCTATGGTTTGTACCGTCTCAAACTTTGCTTAACATGCCTTATTCGTCTTTGCTGTTAGGCCATTGCTGACGACTTGAGGTCGTGAGTCTTATATTTCCAGTGTTCTCCACGGTATTTGTGCAGACCCCAGTAGTCTTGTGGTCTGCATAGTCCTAATCCTTCTTATTATCTCCCACCATATTGCTATCAAACTGCACCAACTATCATCAGTACTATGCTGGCCTCCATGTTTCACATTTTTGGGGGGCTCCTTTGCTAGGTCCTGTTTTTTCCCCACTTTTCACTCTCTTTTGTGTTTATTCTGTGATCTGTTGGCACGTCTACTATTTTTCAGCTTCTCTTCCCTTTTTCTATGACTACCAGGTCTCGTCTTCCAATGAAATGGTCATTTTTTACACGTGTATTCTCTTATAATGGATGAAGGCAATTAAAAGACGTCCTAATCGCTTAGAGACAATCTTTCACTCTATTTCTTTTGATTTCCATACTCCTCCATTTTTTTTTAAGTTGCCAACCGATGATTACAAAGATCACTAACTTCATGTACAGTTCTCACTTCGATATTATATATTTTTCAGAAGCTTTCAGACGATGTCTTCTTATCTTTATCTACCAACCGTTGTGCCTACCTGCACCATTAGAAACCGTAAACCAAAACTTTCAAAATATGTTCCTTCAGTTTCAAAGTTGGTCCGGCTGGCTATTTATTTATCACATATAAAGGCTGCATATATGGAGCTAGAGGGTTGAAAGTTCCAACATTTACTCCTTATTATGTCTAGCTAAAGCGTTGTCTTTTGTTTCTTGAGTATCCCCTATCTAAATAGCTTTTATCGGGAGGGAGTTTCTAATGAATGTTTATGCTAAATTGATCCCTTACTTTGTTTTCAATACCACTCACACCTTTATATTTGGAAATTAGGACATTTTTACTGATTACTGCCAAAAAAGGCGAGAGATATAAGTTATTTATTGATCATCCTATTTTCCTGTCTTTTAATTGACCGCCCCGATTCTGCCAAGAGATTTTAGCGATGTGACAGTTTCTATTGAGTGACTTCCAAAATCTATTCCTATTTAATTGACACTTCATTCTTGGTCAATATTAAATCTTTGGTGATTTGAATGAAGTGGTTTTCCTGTCTGTGTCATCACAGAGTCACTTATTCCTGGAGGATACTTCATCAGGTTCACTCAAATCTATTTTAAATATTTTGCACAGTTCCAACACAGTCTATATTCCTATCCATTATTGTCAGCAGTGGTACTTTCTTTACATGGTTTCAAAACATCGGGATTTCTAGAGATATTTCTGGTTTTTTAAGCAAAGGACGTTTTGATCAAGTAAAACCCCGTCTTTAGATTGACTTTTTACTCTCTGGTATCTTATTTTGTGCTTCGTTGTTTACTTCTTAACAAAACATGACAATACCACAAATAACTTTCACGCCTTCCACCGGAAATTAATATGTCGTCTGTCCCCGGTTTTTCTCTCCAACAATCATTAGCCATTCGTTATTTGGTTCTATAAGATTGTCTCAAAAGCAGAGCAAACACGAATCGATATTTTTTCCTACTGGCTATTACAATCAAAACAAAGCCACATAGTAGTATTGTTATAATATCAACTTATTTAGTTTTTGCACTAGTAGAATCGGGTGGCTCTTGCTGTAAATCAAGTGACAGCAAGCTTCTCCAATATTCTAGGACACTCATCAGTATTCCAGCTGATTTCAGTAATACTATTGTCTGGTGGGTTTCCACTCTTTTTGCAAGACTCTTCAGGAATGTTTCAAGCTCTTCAGTAATCGTAGGTGTAATGGTCACCTTCATATATCTTTTTTTTTTCAGGTCTCTGGCAAGGATAAAGTTATAATTACCCTGTTTAACACTCATTTTAGATTTCGCTCTGTGGTCTGTGGGAGTGATGAAGTCCACCATTTTAAACACATCCGTTTTAAACACCAACAACGATAGACACTACTGCCGCCTTGTTGTTCAACATTTTTCTGTTGTCGTATTCATTTTGCATGTTCTTTTCAATTTTCTCCTCGGGTCTGCTGGAATAGCAAAATCAACTATCATATCAACGGGCATATTTCCTTCTTGTTTAACTAAACGCAAATTGAGTGATCTGTTCTATCTAAAAACAGATTCTAGATTTGTGCATATACCGTTAGTTTTTATTGTCAAATCTTGGTTGTTTGCACATTTCAATGTGAATTACCCTCCTAACTTGGCCATGCCTATTTGTGTACTGTTTCTAAGCCAGTTTCCACAATCAGATATACGATTGATGGTGTCATCTCTCCACTGTCAGTAATTGTCTATCTTGGCCTTCATCTAGTTGATTCTTATTAGTGGTAATTGTATCTTCAAACCAGAAGATTCACATTCATGTTGTAATTACAGGACAATAATTGATATTATGTCTTTTTTACTGCCGTCTCAATGGATTATTAAGTCTTTCTCGGGACTGTAACCCCTTCAGTCTCATTGCAAGCTCTCCAGAACGATTTCCAAAACTACAATGACTATTGACACTATTTTAACCTTTATGCTACACAATCTCTTCTTTTGAAAAGTCTCTTTACAAGTTGAAGAAAATTATTAACACGCCATGCTGATTTTTTAATAGGTTAGTCATATTTACTTCAAGTAAGTATAAGATGGAATGTCAAACTTTGAAAGAGAAAAGAAAAGTACTATATTTCAAACCAAAAATGTTCTTCCTTTAATCAAAGTATTCATTTTCCAATTATCGTTAACAATTTTTTGATTTGTTTCAAAAATTGGTGTTCAAGGCATGAAGAGCATCTGCCAAAACAATTCAGTTTCTGATTTTCTGACAATTTATCTAAAATCCGCAAATTGTTTCATATCTCCTATCATAGCCAAATAATGAGACTGAATCACAGGAGAAACCTTAGGTTTGTTGTACTATAAATGCATTCACACATATCTCTATAACAAAGTTTGTAAGCCACCAGTTAACTGACGTCATCAAAGAACAATCACTTGTACTTTTTTTAAATTGAAAGAAACAGAATTATGTCATAAGCGTTCACAAGCATTGGGTTATAGATTAAAATTGTTTTTAGAGATAATTTATAGTTTCCCTTCTAGTGGTCCCCATTATTTCCTCTTTCAGTGGTCCACCTATCCGCAATTTCCTTTCCAGTAGTCCCTATATCTGCGTTTCCCCTTTCAGTGTATTACCTACACTTTTAGCTTTCAGTGTTTACCCCTATCCACAACTTTGCTATTAGATGCCCCCCTACCAGCAGTTTCCCCTTGAGTGCCCCTCTATCCACAGTTTTTCTTTCAGGGGAACGGAGTCACATCATTGGAATTCTGCCCTAACTTTAATCAGTCGTCTTTGATGGCATCATTGTCGAGGTTTATGAATGCATGCAAGCAAGAGTTAAGACGGATTTATGATAAAGGAACCATAAAACTAGTAGTTTAAGTGTAGCTATAGAATCGCGAGACAAGCAATACAAATGATACAATCCAATAGACACTTACCTAAATCCAAATTGAAGGCACCGAATCAAGAATTACTAGGAAGCCGACACCGTATGTCATATAACCCCCCATACCACGGTAGAAAAGTCAGAAACCAAAACCAAATGATAGATTATAATAGACAATTGATGAAGACGTATATTTAGAGAGGGAAACAGAGAAAGAAGAAGAAAAAAGAGGAAGCAACACGCAGAAAGAGACATAGAGAGATAAAGACAAAGACAGAGAAAAAAATTGGGTGGAAAAATTTTTTTTTAACTTTCTATTCTTGCAGAGAGAAATAGAGGCATTCAGAATATCCGTACATCGCATACATCAATCACCGTAGGTAATGGGTGTACAAGAAATAATTACCCTCACATTTATCCAGAATTATCTAAGAAAAAATAGTTATCTCATCTAAAATTATCTAAAGAGTATCTCGATGTCATTATATTTAGATTTGGGCTTTGTTTGTCCAAAATGAGCATGGAAACCCCCAAAAGCACCTTCGAAAAAAGAAAACCGCCTTTTTTAGATGGTGCCGAGTGTAATAAGCAAATGTTCAAGGTTATGTCCCCAAAAACGTGACCAGGAGGGCCCCACACACATGCAAATACAGATCCTTGGACAGTCAAAGGAAGAAGAATGTGTTGTCCACCTGTCTTGTTGGACGTGCATGCCATTGCGAGGCTACGGTGACTTGACATCTGCATTTAATGATTCACACATTATTTCCAGTTTTAACTGTAAGTCATATGATTTTCTGGGCTATGATTATAGATTTTTTTTTTCAAAATTACAAAAAAATGCTACGTGCTATTTTCCCGGGCCAAAACAAGTAAGAATATATGCTCTTATTATTGTTCTGAGTAGTAATGGCATTTGAGATATCGATGGCTCTGGTTCTATGACAACAAAGATATATGAAGACAAAAACATGAGAACTGTTCACTTCTCGTTACCGGGCAACACTTGAGAGATCACGCGTGACTTGTTGGTGTTTAGTCCATTTCTTGCTTGTTGTCCTTACTGCGTATTACGTCTTCCGCCATTATCGTCTGTTTGATGACTGATAAATGCATTGCCCAGGGGGCCAACAACGTAAAGAAGCTACACCAACAGGCCTCAGTCTTCAAGCCCTTATTTGATTTGATTTTAGGCACTCCATAATGGACAATGCTTTACTTTATGGAAAGATTATTTTCTTTCTTGTTATTTTTCTCTGATGATAGTGATGTTGAAAACGATTATATACATACGTGCATATATACATAGCACACACACTCACACACACACAAACGCATACATTTATCTTGTAAGTATGTGCTAATCTTCGAGATCATCTTCCAAGTTTATATGCATAGCTGAATACATAAACTAGTTCGTGATGATAAGTAAATCAGTTATTGTCAACAAGAAATATTTTCCAACACATTCTCCTTCCTTGATAATGCACTTAATTCAGGTGTGAGTATTGATCGAACATTAAATAGTGGAATTTTCAAATAAAAATCCATGATATCAATGTGCCAGGCTACAGACCTATTGAACCATACGCGTACTGGGAGAGACAAACACACACACACACACACACACACACATACACCTTCCAACTTAGAAATAGAGCACTCTGGTGGTTGGGGAATATATGCATGAGTAAATATATCATTTAGATTCAACCTTACTGAGTAAGATGCCAGCTTCTGGGTCTGAAGCGAAGGTTTCGATCCTACCCCGTGGTACTGGATGAGATGACGGATTGTTTATACATGCAACGAAACAGCTCGCTGTGGATGACACAATTATTTATATATATATATATATATATATATATATATATATATATATATATATATATATATATCGAAATCACTCCCGGAAGAATAGAAATCTCATGTGATCGGAGTGGTTTTACCAAGTAATAATTCATACATTTTTTCCATTAAGTATAACGGCATGCCAATGACGAGACACTCTATCAAGGTATATGGTGATGTGTTTCACGGAGCACAGAGATAAGTGAATATAAATCGCATCATCCAAAATTCTAACTCTAGTCGTCAATTCATATACATATATAAATGGAAACATAATTAAATAACAGCAAAGTGAGAAATAAAAGATTTCGAAAAAACAAAGGAGACCAACATATTTTGGCAGCATGCCATGTTAGGGTGATCAATTAAGAAGATTGGGAAAACGGATGATTAATGAATAATTCCCTTCACTTTCCGTTGGGCAATGATCACCAAGAAAATCTGCATTTAAAAAAAAGAACAACCCCGAAAAATGCTGGATTCAAACCAAGAGATCAATTCAGCATATGTTTAATGTTTAAATTTTCGGCCACCTAGCTCCACTGATGCAGGTTTGTACGCGTGATACATACATACATACTAAGTCTACCAGCCAGCCGGACCAACTCTAAAAATGAAGAAAGCTTTGTTGACAGTTTTGATTGACGGCTTCTAATATCGGCAAAAAGGGGAAGAAATATTTCAAAAATCAAAAGCGATTAATGGAGGGCAAGATTGAGAAAAGATTGAGTTAAATATAAGTAAATGATAAGTGTATAAGACGAAACAATAAAACGACTGAACACATCATAGTAAACAACAAAAAGAGCTCGTTAAGTAGAGAGGGTGAGAGACATAGAAAGGGAACGAGGAAGAGAAAGAGAAAAAGAGTGAGAGTGGGGGGAAGGGTGTGAAGAAGGGCAGGAGATGGCTTTTTATCTCCATGGCAACATAATCACCATAGTAACAACACCGCCTCGATTTACCTGATTAGAGACAGTGTCCTCTTGTTAATTGCAATACAATCATCATTGTGAAGGCACTGTCCAATTAGATAAGATAGCTTCTCGTTCACTTTTTATTGCTTTCTTCCTCTTTAATTGTTTCTGTACTCACATACACACACGCACATATATATATATATATGTGTGTGTGTGTGTATACGTGTGCATATATATATATATATATATATATATATATATACATATATATATGTATATATATATATATATATATATATATATATATATATATATATATATATGTATGTATATATATTCAACATTACAACGATAATCAATATTAATATGTTCAATTTTTTATTTATTTCATTATTAGAAAGTTTGTTATCAGAGGAAAGTAAAACATACTTTTATGCTGATCATTTCTTTTCATTTTTCGATTGAAATAAATGCACCAATTCAAAATATGGTAAGTCAACACATACATACATAGTAGGGTTCTCGGAAGGTAATAACGTATTTTTGTTCAAGAAAAAGGATTTTGTATTTCGCTGCTATAAATCGTAAGCCATCGAACTAACGCTGTTAAATTGCACGAAATAATATTTGAATTGAGAAAACCAGCTTTCCCACCCGACAGTGAATCGTTCATAGTGTAGAGTAAAGTTTAACAGCAAGAAGGATGGAGACTTTAAAGAGCAACAGAATCACCATTGCTTACCTCTCTGAAAAATGAAACAATAAAAAAACGCTAAATTTACTTCGACGTGGAATCGAAAAATTGATTCCCCGTTGGGTAGCTGTAATTGATAATGATGGTGATTACATTATTGATAAATAGTATTCAATTAAACTTCACTGGGATTTGTTTTTATATTTTTTTCAAAAAAACATCATTACTTTTTGACCCCACCCCCAAAAGAAATAGAGAGAGAGAGAGAAAGAGATTGATAGATATAGAGGATGAGAGAGAGAGGGGGGTGAGAGAAAGGGAGAGGGAGGGGCAGGATCTTCTTAAAAAATGACATGAATTTCAATTTTTAAGAAAATAATGGACATGCTATCTCTAGTTTACGCTAAAACTAAAAATAAAAAGCAACCAAAAGTAAATATGGTTCGACTTGTTTCTTGGATTTTGATTTTGTTTCTTGTGAAATATTTTTGAGGTTAATTAGCGTGAAATTCTGGAGACAAGCAAGTAACGAGAATTTTTTTTCTGTGATTTTTGTGCTTTAATATCCAGCTTGGTTATAACGAGATTTGTTCACGCGGGAAAGCAAAACGTGGTAATGGTGTTTTCTTGCTTCCCATTGTATTCTGACTATCTGCCATAGCGCGCATGTTTTTTGATTTAGTAAGATTAACGTATTCGAAGCCATCAACCAAAACTGTTACAAAACTGTAAACTTAGGTCTCTCTCGGTTTTTAAGCTGGTCTGGCTGACTAGTTGGCCAGCTATGTTTATATCACGCAAGCAGGCTGCATCAATGTAACTGGAGGGCTGAAAATTTGAACATTTATTCCTTATCATATCTAGACAAAGTGTTTTTCGGGTTTTTTTTAATCCCAATAAAGTAGATTTTTAGTTGGGGTTCAATTTGCAGTGTACATTCGTGCTAAATTGATCCCTTAGTTTGTGTCTTCCTGCATTTTTGAAAATGAAGTCTTTCTTGCCGATCACTAACCAAAAAGACAACCTATTCATTGATCACCTTTTTCCCAATCTAATTGATCGACCCCAAACATGGTAAGCTGCCAATATACATTGGTTCTATGACAGTTTCTATTTAGTTACTCACCAGACCTTGTATTGTTTTCAGATTTAGAAATTGGAGATGAAAGAAACATGAACCATAAGGACAACGATGTGTCCACTGTTCATACGTTCATATCTGTGATTTCTGATTTTGAAGGGATTGTAAACAGAGTAGTAGTTGTGGTAGCATTACTAGTAATGATAGTGATAGCAGAAGGAGATGGAAGAGGGAAGTGAGAATGGCTAACCCGAAAACCAGCGATTAAAAAACAATTAGAAATGTTTAAATTGAAGTGTATAACTTTTATCAATTATTTGTTTCGAGACTCAGTGTTTGGTTCTTCTTTTGATAAGTGGGATTTAAATGAATATATACAAATTTTTTAGCTATACAGTTATCTGAAAATTTGAGATTTTAGCCGATTTTAGCTACTATCAGCACAAGATACTTGGCAGCACCGTAAAATAACCTTTGGAACGTCATGTATGGTTTAAAGGTGTTCTTTTTATGACATCACACATTCTTCTTCCCCTTCCTGTTATTTACATAAACAGAACGGACCGACCGACTGAAAACTGTTCAATAGAAATATATGAATACATATCTATTTTTTAAACCAACATTTTCAATATCTCATGAAGAAGTTACTTTGAATGTCCGAACGTGTCAAAAGTTGTTTTCGAAGTTTGGTACTGAAAATCCCAAAACAAAGTTCAAATGTCGGGCAGACATCATCATCATCATCATCATCATCAACAACAACAACAGTTATAAGTCCGCCGCTGAACAAAGTTTCCTTTTCCATCTTGTTTCCAATCTCTTTTGATTACAAACTAAATTGCACCAACGCCCGCCATGTTTTACCGGCAAACCTTTCTACCAGATCTTTCCATCTTGTGTCTGGTCTTTTCCTAAGGCATTTATTGTCCGACGGGTACCAATAGGTTAGCCTTTTGTTCCATCTGTTCCACTTTCCTCTTGCTCCATGTCCTACCCATCTCCATTGTTGTTGTCTGATTACTTTACAATAGTCCTCATCCAGTCCCACGCTGATCTTTTTCTATCGCTAAGTGTTATTCCTGACGTTGCTCATTCCATTTCCTCTGTGCTGCTCAGAGTTGGTTTTTTGATTGGTTTTGCACACATTCACTTGACGTTTTAAATATATTGTCGGCAACGCAGGGAAGAGCCAACATACAATCAATATCCGAATCAAACTTAGTTATGTTAGTCGCTTTGTTGTGTGGCTTCCACATGAGTTACTCGGAGACTGCTGTGTGATTTGCAACATGAACCTGACAAAGATATTTCATTTTAAAAACATGCAGTGAATACGTGCCAACAAAAACGCAATGGGTTTATGGAATGACCCAGCACTGACTGCACCAAACATTGGTATTCATCGAAAAAGTGAGGCTATATATATGATGAGATTGAGGGGAGTCATCAACTACGAAATTCAGCTCGAGAGACAAACGATTCATTCGAAAAAATACTGCTCTCAATTAGACCAACTTGATGCAACAGCCGGTGATGAGTGTCCGAAATGATTCAACAAAAGGAATATAAGATTCCATCAGATTAACACTAGACTGGCTGTGTATTTGGTGACCAGGTAAAAATGATTACTGCTTATCTGACAAGATTTCACTCATCCACTATATTCAGTGGGTAATGGTTCAGTTTAACACGCATGCATACCAAATTTGCTTTAAAACTTCCCGCAAGGTTCTTTGTGTATGTATTAATGCCAGATTTAGTTGAGCTTCACCAATGCTTGAGGGGGGCAGTGACAAATAGAACTAGTTGTTCTATAATAAATAATCGACGGAGCCGATTGTTTTATAAGTACTGCTTTCAATTGGATTAGCCTAGGGCGACAACCGGCAAAAAATCCGAAATGATTACACAGAATTGATTTAATGTTTCACTGGGTTGACCCTAGACTGGTTATGTGTTTGGTGATCAGGCAAAAATGGTTACAGATTGGCTGTCAAGATTTCATTCATTCGCTGTTTTCACCAGATACTGGAGATTTGAATCACCATCTATTCTA
Organism: Thysanoteuthis rhombus; assembly: GCA_963457665.1. Classification (NCBI taxonomy): domain Eukaryota; kingdom Metazoa; phylum Mollusca; class Cephalopoda; order Oegopsida; family Thysanoteuthidae; genus Thysanoteuthis; species Thysanoteuthis major. The sequence continues at coordinate 54,496,334 of OY735212.1, read as the reverse complement.
GTTTTTCCAGAATTTTCTTATGAAAAAACATCAGTTCCCTGAAAACACCAGATCACACCTGGGGCAGATTTTCCTGGGGCAGATAAGAGTAGAACAAAACGGTAAATATGTTGTTCTATCAAGCTAATGTCGAAAATGGGAGAAATATCTTTAATTTTGCTAAATTAAACGAGCAAAAATGAATATAGAATACATGCATATTATTTCATATATATATATATATATATATATATATATATATATATATAGATAGATAGATAGATAGATAGATAGATAGATAGATAGATAGAGAGAGAGAGAGAGAGAGAAAGAGGGGGAGAGAGACAGATATATATAGATAAATATATATAGAGAGAGGGGAGAGAGAAACAGACAGACAGGCAGACAGACGGAAAGTGAGAGAGAGAAAAAGATACTAGGCGAACACCATCCAATCCTATATACATATATATATATATATATATATATATATATATATATATATATATATATATATATATATATATATATATTGAATGATCAAGTTCAGCATTATGGGTACCTTTTAAATTGACCTGCCACTTCTAAAACTTTTCCATTTCCTATCCTCAAAACCTCTGCAAAAGTCCGTTGAGTATGGGTACCAAATTTCCTCTACGGTTGAGCTCCGTTAAGACAGACATACTGACAAACAAGGCAATTACTACCGAAATAGATGTTAGAGCCGATTGTTTTATATGAAGTAGACCATAGATTTTGAAAAAAATGTATGACAATCTGTGCTGGTTGTTTTATGATAAATTATAATCGATGCAAGTTTTTTTTATAAAGATATTTTCAAAAAAATGGACGCAACATACAAAGGCTGTAAATGGGAACTGGAGAATGTTGCCTTAAATGGTGTAACAACTCTTTTGTTCTTTCAATATTAACAGAAAGAGGGGATCAGAGTGAAATGAACTTCAGGGCTGATCTTCTGATTTGTTTCTGTTTGCGAGATATTTTTCCGTTTTTCTCTCTTTCCTACAATTCTGAATTTATTCTTATCGGTCCATATCTAGAATCAAAGTAATCTCGTGAAAAGGTGAGCCACGGGGTAAGGAAGAAATCATTAAAATGAAAGATACTTTGCATTTTTATTCAAGTCTATATCTCTTCCTTTCCGTCCCCATTATATCGTCAAAAGTTATCAATGAATTGTAATGAAATTTTGTGGAATTGTAGGGAACGTATCAAAAGCTTATGATAAATTTTAGGGTGGATCCAGAAATTCCGTTTTGATTGAAAGATATTTATCCGGGGTTTTGTACTTTACGATGTTGAAGTGTTGAAGCATATATACAATCACGGCAGCTCATTTATCAGGCTACATAAAGACTCGGGCCCCTTTCAGCTCCAGAAAGGAGTAAGACAAGGTGATACCAGCTCACCTAAACTCTTCACAGCCTGCCTCGAGATGATCTTCACAAGGCTAGACTGGGAGAGTAAGGGAATTAAAATAGACGGCGAGTATCTGAGCAACCTTAGATATGCAGACGATATAGCCCTTTTCGCAGAGAACCTACACGACCTCCAACTAATGATAGATGAACAAAATGAAGAGAGCAAGAAAGTCGGCCTACACTTGAACTTCAGCTAGACGACCACATCGGGGATAAAAACACTAAGATCAAAATCGAGGACACACAACTGAAAGAAATAGACCACTGCATCTACCTAGGACAACGAATCTCCATGAGACCCTCCAAAGAAGAAGAAATCAAGCGAAGAATCACACTAGGATGGCAAGCCTTTGGCAGAGCTAGCTCAACCTTCAAAAATGAGAAGATCCAATTAATCCTAATTGAGAACCATGCAACGTGCACATGAAAGAATAATGCTGGGCCTCACATGGTGAGACCACAAGACAGCACAGTACATCCGAGAAAAGACAAGAGTTAGGGACATGGTAGAATCCATTAAAAATCTCAAATGGCGGTGGGCTGGCCATGTTGTAAAAATGGCAGACAATCGATGAACATCGCGACTCACAACATGGATCCCCTGAGACCGCATGCACAACCGAAGCCGGCAAAATGTTAGATGGAGAAACGAACTAGACAAGTTCAGGAAGTACTGGATCCGTGACGCCCATGATAGGGAACTGTGGCAAATCCCGGGGAAGGTCTATGTCCAACGACGGACGCTAAAAGACTGATGATGATGATGATGATGATGATGATGATGAAATTATTTTCCCGAGAACAAAAAAACCCTTTTCTGTTGGCATTATCCTTACATGTGAAGAGAACCATACCTCTGAAACCCTTTATATACACACATACATGCGCATATATATGTGTGTGTGTGTGTGTGTGTATTCATTACTTCTCTATTTCCCTAATGCTGACTAAGGTATTATTCGTCTCTTTAAGGGCTTCCAAAATCACAAGTTCCTTTTGTCTCGACCTGCAATAGTCTTAAAGTCAGCATGCACCCGAAGTGGCGTCACCATTCTGACCTGCGACACCTCGTATATATATATAAATATATATATATATATATAAACAAACCGACAATCAGTGCTTCGTGGTAACTCCGCATTTAGCGCAGGTCTGATCGTTTGGCCATATCCCTGATATTGAGCACTCTCTGCTCATGGTTAACTCAACTTTAAAAATAAAACAACATATATTTATAAAGATATATATATATTTGTGTGTGTGTGTGTCTGTCTGTGTGTGTGTGTGTGTGTGTGTGTATTAAATTTGATAGCGGAAATTCTTCTTTACGATTTTCCATAGGAGATCAGAAGCAAAATATATTTCCTTTGAAGTAGCATGGATTTGATTTTAATTTCTTCAAAAAGTTCAGTTTAAAAGATTTTGTATCTGATCTTTGAAATATCAAGCTATTTTGTGGACAAATAAAATGAGAGAAATATAAGACATAACCGAGTCAGATAGAGAGACAGAGAGACAGGCAGTAACAAAGAGATAGGCAGAGGGTCAGAGGGAGACATATGAATATAGACACATAGAATTACCAACCGATTTAAACAGAGGAAAAAATAGGAATACACTAAGAACGAAAGAAAGAAAGAAAGAAAGAAAGAAAGAAAGAAAGAAAGAAAGGAAGGAATAGATGTGAACAGAATTAAATAGATATATAAGCCTGCTTAGCCACTCAATAGAAACTGTAACTAGGCCAACGCCTCATGACAACATGTTGCGTTGGGGGTGATCAATCGAAAAACTGGAAAAAAAGGTGATCAATAGAGTTACTTCTCTCGGCTTATGTTGGATCGCTAAAAAGTCTGATATCTTAAAAAACAAAAGGTCCCACCAATTTAGCATAGAACAATATAGTGAATTGAACCCACACTGAAAACCTTTTTAAGAGGGGCGTAAATAAACAAGAAAAAAGTTTTTACTGGACATAAGAAGGTATAAATGTTGACCATTTCATCCCCCAACTTCTATGGTGCAGCCTGTATGCGTGATACATACAGAGCCAGCCAGCCAGCCAAACCAACCTGAGAACTGAAAGGAAAAACCATGTTGACAGTTTTGGTGATTGCTATGGCTGGCAGTTTCAAAAATACGTGAAAAGTCTGAAAAAGATAGATAGATAGATAGATAGATAGATAGATAGATAATGAACAGAAGTTATTATATGTAGACCGACATTCAGAGAAAGTTTCCCATCGATTGAGAACTCACAAGTCACCGATCAATAGTTTAGATCGAAATCCTATAAATATTTGACTGCATTTAATGTGAGGTGTCGGCAAAGATGAAAGGAAAGAATGAAAGCATCGATCATTATGAACGGGGACAGACATTCACGTCACGTCATTTTATTAAAAGCGTTTATGAATTGGAAGTCTCGTTCCCCAGAGTCCAGAGGCGTAGAAAAATTGGCCTTAAACTGGCGATTTCTTGGGTGTGGGGGCATTGTACTAAGGTGAGACCAAGTGAGGGTGTCGATTGTTCGAGGCGGTAAGGAAACCAGACTAATTACAAGACTATTTTATCTTTATTGAGAAATCTAGAATAACCGGAAAGCTCACATTTAATACTCTAGGTTCATGAAAAGTTTCTGTACTTCCACCCAGGTGGTTCAAAGTTCTGATTGATTTACAGAGTCTGGTTGGAGGTAGATGCTGTTAGTAAATGACTCAAAATCCTAAAGATTTTATTAGATAGATAGATAGATAGATAGATAGATCGCATAAATGAATCACCATGGCCTGCGTGTGTACCAAAACTAATTTGCTAAAAATTTATCTAAAATTTTCGGAAATGTATCTTCCATCTGAAATTATCAAAAAGTACTAGCTCGAGATTCGGGTATTTTGGGTCCAAAATGACCATGGAGAGCCCCTAAAACACTTATTTTAATCAAAATAGCAGTTTTAGATTGTACGTAAATGTATATTCATTAAATATCCACGGTTGTAGTCCCAAAATGTGACCAGGGCGCCCCGACACACGCACATACACGCACTCACAATATATATATATATATATATATATATATATATATATACACACACAACTTAACAAGTTAGTTGGGAGGGTCATTTGTAGGGTTACGGTGATTAGATATATAGATAGATAGATATAAACAAATATTCATGTATGTATATATACATACCTATACCATGTATACATGCATATATATATTTAAAGGAGAGACCAGAGCTATTTTGTACCCTTTTGCTCTCAAGTGTGGAAAAAATTAAACCAAGTTACAGTGACCATTCATGGTCTGAACTCGGCATTGATATCTTGTCTGAATCTGCGATATCAATAAATGGCAACTATAGTGACATAACTCACAGTTGTCTCATAGCTGACCCAGTGATGCAAGATCAAACCAGCCCCATGTCAGGATAAGCTATGGAGCTAGTCAGTCCAATATTTCCAATTAGCAAAAGTCGATTCACAAGAACGCTGAGTAGCGCAGTTTTTGTATCTTGTTATTTCGGGCCGACCAAAAAAATCCAGGAAATAAGAAACAATCATCGGTGATGTTAAAAGCACCGAGATTTTTACACACAGTGTAAGAACATTAGACTATGACTTGAAAATAATAAATCTGCATAATTTCTTTGTGACCAGGATACGTGATCAAACAGACACAACCAGGAACGAGAAAACACTTTTGGTATTAATTTGGCTCCATATAACTAGAACAAAAAAATAAAAAAGGAAACAAGTCTTCATAACAGCCCATTAGAATACCTTTTTAATTATCAGCAAATAAAATGAATATTTGAAACTACAGGGCTAAGAAGAAGCAGGGACCATAACGAAAGGGCCAATTTGCCCTGACACAGACATATTTATTTTGGGTGGTTGACAATCATCACTGTCACCAGTTAGAGCAAAAGTGTCATTCCCCTACGATACCTTCGATATGTAAGTTTGTTCACAGCTACGCATATCTGACTGATACCATTCACTTTCTAGTGATCCGAACAAATCTTCTACGATTTTATTTCTAATGACCCAATTCTGTTTTAGCAGCCACCTCACCACTTTGCAACATGGACACGCCAGATATCCGGTGCAAGAAGGCTGGTGATCATATGATTAAGCCATGTGACCAAAATGACAGTAGACTTTTTAGGATTCAAATAATATATATATATATATGTATGTATATATATATATATATATATATATATATATATATATATATATATATATATATATATATATATATGACGGATTTATTACTCTGTTGATACGTATCAATACATGTACATATTTTCATAACTATACATACCCCACACACAAAGAATAAGCAATAAGTAATTGAACGTTTCATACAAAATCTTCTTTCATGTGTGCTCGCGTAAGTTCAAATTACGCAATAACAAAGATAAAATACACGCGAAGATAGACACTGAATATAACGTAAATAAGTTTTTCGTGGACTGTTATGTAACAATATTTGAAAAACACTGAATGTCTGATTGACTTTTTGTTGTATGTTTCTAAATATTGTGACATGACTCCGTCAATGAAAAACCAATTTACTCCATTTTTTCGTGTACATATTTGCCTGTGTTATGTCTTACTTGTGGCGTAATTTGAACTCACAGCACCTAAGAAATATGTTGGATTAAACTTTCAATATTTCACACCGTTCAAATACTTATAGTCCCTCAGCACACTATACACTCAGTCGAAAGTTCGTTTCTCACCAATTTTCCCCAAAAATATGCCTGTCTACCTTGAAGCCCTGATTTTTATCTAAACTCCAAAATAAACCTGCGATAATGATGGGAAATACCCAACTCTGTTCGGAAGCCTGGAGTTGATGTTCGCACCTGATTACAACCGTCGGATAACTGGCGCTGTACATTCTCTGTTCTTTTAGTAATCACTACAATCTGTGCATTACAAAATCTGCATTACTTTGGGGGTATAACTATATAAATAAATCATCGTAAGATAATCTTCTAAATCCCTAAGTACACGTGTATACATCTAAAATCAGTAATAAAAACATGATTTAAATCTTGCTAGCCATTCCTTTCTTCTTTCGTTCTTTCTTTCTTGAAATTTCTCCCCGAAAGTAAACAACTCCGGAGCAAATATTCTCACTTCGATTTTTGAAATGTCAAGCCGGGATTCTCTTTTCTTTCAGGCAAAATTTAATTAGATTTTTCCCAAAATATGCGAATATAATCGCATCGCCGAAACTCGATTCCATCTTTAAATACAGACGGGTATTGAATAAGTAAACAAATAGCATTATAAATTAACTAACAACAACCTAATTCTGAAGAGAACTACTCCGAAGGTGTTTTTTTTCTCAATTTCTGAGAGGTGTTATTAGTTTCGAATCACAGTGGCCCCCCCAAATGGCTCGAGCACCCAGCCAACTGGGCTACACATTCTGCTCTCTTTGCATGTCTGTGCGTAGGGGAGGCGCTTCTGGCCATATTTTAGGCTGAAATTTTGCATGAGTACACCACTAGACTGCATCTAAAAACGATTGTTTGTTTTTCTCCAAAGAGAGCTTTTTTTGTCTTGTGGTCATTTTTGGACATCTATGCCCAAATCTGGTACTAGTGTTTTTTAGATAATTTTAGATTAAAGATCTATTTCCTGTGGATTCCTCCAGAGAATTTTTTACAAATTAGTTCTGGTATACGCACTGGCTACGGTGATTCATTTATGCAGAATCCGGACATTACACATTGTTTCTTTCGGATCGGTTTCCTCGTTTTTAACACATTTTACCTGCTGTAACCTCCAGCCTTGTTTCTGTCGGGATTTCTGGAATGAGGTCTTGTTTGTATTATACCTTGTTTGTTTTTGTTTTTAATTTGTTTTGGGTTTTTTTTTATTTTGTTTTTGCTTGGTTTGCCTTCTCTCAGTCGGATTTCTTAGACGAGCCATCTTAGTATTATGCATTAATTCTTTTGTCCTTTTAGTCGTGTTTTTTTCCTGTTTTTGGTTGCTGTATCCTGCTCCCTTCATGTGGATTTCTGAGATGATATGTCGTTAATATCATACAACAATTCTTACGAACCAGTGCCCTCGTTTTCCTGTCTTTATCAAACTTTTCGGTCGCTGTACTCATCGGCCACTTTTCATCTTGATTTTACTCAGAAGTAACTGTTGTTAGAAACCGTCCACCAAAAACTTTTACCAAATTGTCAACGTAGATTTCTTCAATTTTGAAGTTGATATGGCTAACCATCTACACATGTGTGTATCACCCGTACCGGCCTTACCAAAACAGCTAGAGCACTGATATTTCCAACTTTTATCACTTACCATGTTTACAAAAACGGTAATTCCAGGATATTTCTCGGCATGTGACACTTTAAAAGTTAAAAAGTGATTGTGGGGCAACATCAAATGCCTTACTATCATCTGTCATAACACTACCCCATTGTTGCTATCTAGACTGTTGGTGATGCTATCTATGACGTCAATAAGTTACGTGACTGTCGAGAATCCAAACCTAATTCCACGTCGGCATTGTGCGAGTATATTGTGTGCAGGTAGATGTTTCATAATGTGCTGTGTTACCTTTTCAAATATTTTGGACCATATTGAGGTGAGCAAGACTGGGTGATTATTGTTATCTTCATCCTTTTTTAAAACTAAATGGTTTGTCGCTGGTTTGTGATATCTTAGTAAGTATAGCTGCCAATATGTAGATGATTTCACATTTCAGGCTTTTTAATAGGATAGGAGAACTGCTGTCTGGACCAGCTGACTTCTTTAGGGACCCAGCGCATTTCCTTATTGTATACCTGATAGAACTTCATTAGTGTCATGTAAAGTATCTTTCACTTTTACTCGTCGTGTCCTTTATGTAAGATAAAGTATCTTCCATTTTTTACTTATTACATCCTACTCTTTAGATAAATTTTCGAGTAACTCCAGGAACGAACCTCCGATTCCATAGTTATGGCACTTTGGAATGAGTTGTGGTATCGAGGTGTTTATAGATTCTCCTTCAGGTTTGGTTATGTAACTTTAACGCCATTCACTTTTAAAGAGGGTACATTTCCACCACCATTTTAAGCAATTTTATATCATATCAACTCCAATTGTTTTTATCAGTTAATAATTACCACATTGTCTATAAAAAATCGGCGTGATGTATTCATTGCTTTATGAGCTCCTTTTCTTTTTACTCTCTAGTTCTCCCATGTGTCATTTTTTAGCAACTGCCCTGTTGGAGATCTGTGTTATCTAAAGTTTTCTTGTATTTGGGTTTACTTTCATGCTTGGAATGTTCTTTCATTAACAAATGAAATATTTTCAAATCTAGTCCATTCAGTTTCTTCTTTGAGATTTGATCGTTTATCAAAGTATGATGAGCATTCATTTGAGGGAATCAATTTCTCCACTACTTGTTATACTCCACATTTTGAAATTCTTTTTATTTATCTTTCTGATATAATCTTTGTATACAAAATGAGAAATGAACCCTGAGACGGTCATTAAGTCCATCTTTTACCACCAAGTCTTCAACACGTGAAGGAAGTATTCTTAACACTACTTCGAGGTTGTTACTCATCCCTAAGATATGGTGGTGTATTGGAGTTTTTACTTGTCGTTCAAATCCGAAAAAATTATTATTTCTAATTACATATTGTTCATATATGGTGAGTCTTTATTTTCTTTTGGACTTGCCTTTTCCCAGTTAAAGTCAGGAAAATTGAAATCTCTTAAAATATGAATAGTACTGTAGTACTACTGTACGGCAGTCATCGAAAGTATATCATTCAGATATACATGTACGAATACCTATGTTCATATATGCATATATATATATATCTGTGTGTGTGTGTGAGTGTTTGTGTGTAACAAACTATATGCAGACACTGATGGGGAGCCATGTTCAAATATCTTTTAAAGCCCCAAAATAGAAATTCGAAAATTTTTTCAATGTGTCTAGCATCTGAATCTGAAAATCTTCCTTGACTATATATATATATATATATGTGTGTGTGCGTGTGCGTGTGTGTGTGTGTGTGTGTGTGTGTGCATGTTTGTGTGGGTGCATGTTTGCGTGTGTGCAAGTGTGTGTATAGGGAGCAAAAGGGAGGGTGATTGAAAGAGAGAGAGATGTAATAGTATATATCGTGAAATTATATATAGGTTCGTATGTATATAAGTATATCTGCGTAAATGCATAAATATATGTATGCATATGAATATGTATTTAAATTCTTAATAATGTATTAACATGGACAGATACATGTATTGTTCTCTATTATTTCTATTATTATCCGTCAGTTTGTATATGTGTGTGTTTGTGCGTGAATGTTTGTGTGGTGATACATCTATTCTTATAGATACACATTAAACTCTACGGTTTCTATCTTGAATTCATCCATCTATTATTATGAACGGAATTCATTTTCTTTGGACAGGTTTCTCTTTCCCCTTGCTGATTCTTCTATGATTGAAAAATTCAGAACCAATATATTTATATATATATATATATATATATATATATATATATATATATATATATATATATGGGGGGCTCTGAGTGTGTAAATGGAAATAAATGAAAAATCCAAGCAGCTTTTATGCCCCTGTTGCAGCAGAGCAAATATATTCAGTTCCATTTCCGAGATATTTCTATCGTGCAACTATGTCGATGTCTATTAATGGGTCCATTACATTGCCGATTGAACCCTTTCGAGCATAAAATGTTGTCTTTATCCACTGGGTTGGTGATAACAAATATGCCTTGGAAATTTCCAGAATATCTGCGACTACGAAGTACTCTAATTCTTTTTTAACCCTTAAAAATCAAGATTTGACAATCTGTTACATTTTATTTTTGTTGATTCTCATTGAAATTCCTGGATCAAAAATGAAGTATAAGTTTGTTTTTTTTATTTCTTATCCGAACTGCTTACTCAACAATCGTAGAATGACGGTCTGGGAGATGAAATGCAACACAAATAAGATGAAAGAAAGACCACCCAAAATCTACATACATAAAGTACAATGTGTAGCCTTATATATATATATATATATATATATATATATATATATATATATATATATATATATATATATATATATATATATATATATTGAGAAATATATATATATATATATATATATATATATATATATATATATATATATATGATCAGACGGAATAGAGTAATCAATTTAAGAAACAGGGATTGAACCTACAACCGATAGGGTAGCTGCTCTAAGGTAGTGTTTCTCTTACTACTGAGCTATATATTATTTCTTTGATACATAACTGTCGCGTTAAAAGAAGCGAATAGAGCAGATATAGATCAAAGAATGAACAAAATGAGAATTTGGAGTGTAAACAGTTTTGGGGGACCTTCGCACTATCAGCGGCTGTTTAGCTCAATCGAAAGAGCAATGCTACGTTGCAGGTTTGATTCCTACAATACCCTTACTTTTTCTATATTTGTTTATCCTATTCACGCTGTCTAAACCAAGTGATGCATTAAGCATGTAATGACAGGGGGTCATTTTAAATGAGACTTTTTTTATATAATATAATGCAATGGTTTATTCATGCTTCCTCCATTATAATTATTTCTAATGAAGAAAATATAAATAAACCTGATTTCAATGCGCAGACAGAAACAGTAGCATGTGCAAAGCAAATGTCTCAAATCGAATATAGCATCCCTTTGGAACATCAACCGAAAAGAAACCTCTAGAATTGGAATACCATACAGGAATACCTGAATCACCCTTCAAACAAAGATTAGCCAACCATGTATCATCATTTAAAAAGAAAAATATTAATCAGTACATTATTGTAAATATATTATCGGGAACTAATCGATAGCAACCTCCCATCCGACAGTAAAATGGAAAATATCAAAACAAACACACATATGCCAGAACACTGAAACCTCTTGATACCTAGGCCTAAATTAAAAATCTAAAATCCTCACCCTTGCCAATAGAACAAAAAACAAAAATGGAATTTTTTTTTTCAAATAAAAAATGAAGTAGCTTTAAAGTGCTGGCACCGCTCAAAATTCATTTAAAAAAATATAATTCAACATCCAACTAACAGATATACAAAAATTAACTACCAGAGCTATTGTATTCCCCCTGTTATTTTCAGCAATAGTTATAGCAGCAATACTATTAACATCAAAATTATCATTTTATGCCCCCAGCCGCTTCAAAAACGGCTCAATCACCTTTTCGTGATTATCTTGGATATATTAAAACATACCAAACCTACGATAATTGAAGTAACAAAAAAAGTCATGTAAAAGTGAACCCCAACACTAAGAAACATATTCAAGTAAGTTTTTGTTTTACACCCTCAGAGAGGTGACATATCAAAAAGAGCTGATGCTTCAACAGCATACTGATAAAGAAAGTGCCAACAGTAATTCCTGCTTATTTTTTTATTTATAACAACCAGTCAGTTAAGTATCTCCCCTATGTGAAACAGAAAAAAACATAACAAGCAGTAAACAACAACCGAACGTGGGAAAGAAAAAAGAAAAGGCAAAAATGCATAAATAGAACAAGAGGGAGATTCACCCTAGAAAAAATAGACTCATCCCCCAAAACATTTTGAATAAGGATCTAAAATAAATCGATTTATTGGCTCGAAGAGGCCTAAATAGGACAGAAAAAAGATGTATGTGTAGATCGTCTAAATTGACACAATTTTTAATGGTGGATGTATCGAACACTTCATGGGATGAGCCTATCACAATCGGATATTTCATTACATTGAATCCTATTTCATTCCTGATATATATATATATATATATATATATATATATATATATATATATATATATATATATATATATATATATATATATATATATATATATATATATATATATATATATATATATATATATATATATATATATATATATATATATATATATATATATATATATATATATATATATATATATATATATATATATATATATATATATATATATATATATATATATATATATATATACGGAAACATATTTCGCTTTATGTATGTAGTTTTATATATCGACGTACTGCTCACTTCGGGATCGTAAAATGTCGATCTGAAAGTTCGCTGGTTCGATTCCCACTGCAGCACGTTTTTCCCTAACTGTTTATTTCATGCACATTGTCTGGGCTAAGTGATACATTCACTGTGTAGTAATTGAAGATCATTCCAAACGAGAATTTCAATTCATCATAATGCAATTCATAATCATATATATATATATATATATATATATATATATATATATATATATATATATATATATATATATATATATATACGCGTAGACATTTCGCTTTAAGCATTTAGATTCATATATTAACGCTTACTTAACGATCTTGCTTAACGGATATAGAGTGGCAATCTGGAACAAAAACAATACAAATGAGTCTTGGCATTCCAGTCAATAATTGAACAAACCATCGCTTCAAAATTTGTAATCATGTCAGAAGATTCCATCGAAGAATAGATATGATCAGAATGAATTCTACACACGACATCACTGGCGTTTTCACTGGAAACCATGTAGAATTAAGTAAAAAAACATCTAAAACGTCTATATTCTGAAGAATCTGGATATCATTTATAAATCCGACAAAAGAAGGCTCTAAAAAGGTAGAAAAAAATTTTTTTCAAAGAATCAAAAAAACAACATTTTTAGGATAAAGTAGTGATGCAAATTTTCAAGTCTGTAGACGAAGCAGAATGATCAGGGGAGCTGGAATAAACCAACAGAAAAAAAGGCAAAAACACAGACATTTATAGTTTAGTGGCTTCGGTTGTTCAATAAAAGAAAAACTTTTAAAAAATAAATATTAATAGAAAAATAGGAATTTAAATGTAAAAGTGTTCATGCGAAATTCAAGAGGAATTTCCAAAATACACTGATCGCGTCGTCTGTGTAAATTTCATATTCACAAAATATTGGAAAACAGTTGTCCATAACCTTGAATAAACCGAGGGACGAGTTTCATGTTTTGTTCTATGAAGTAGAAAACCAAATTAAGCGGTCATTATTGTGTTGGTTCTGTCCCTTCGTCTGTCTGTCCATTGTCCTATGTTCACAAACAACCAGTGCCTTTAGCATTCATCACCCTGTTTTCTTTTTGCTCAAACTTTTTCACCTCAACGGATCAAAATCGATTCACGTAGGAACATTTCTCCCTTGTACTCCGGGTGTTTCTTCATAAATGTTTTCTTTCGTCTCGATAGGGGAAACTGGAACTAACTATTTCTATCTGCCTTTTGGCTCGAGTAACATGCAATAGAAACTCTTCCTTTGTTCAGCTTACCATGTACTAGCTTACATCTATGTTGTTCGCCCTCTTGATGAGCTAAGGTTTAATGGTGTATATTAGGACTGCCCAACAATAGAGCTGCACGTCTATTATCTCTAGTTTTGACCAAACTACAACCGAATTTTTTTAGTGCAGAGACATTATCTGTTCAGGCAGTGTATTTCGCCCAAAGTTGAGATTTCGAATCTTATTGTTTGATTTTCCACGTATTCTGTTTTATCCAAGAGTGCTTGTCAAAGTGAGGTTTGGGCACCGATAGAGGCCTTTTCATTTTTACAAGAAAATGGTGTCCGTTGCAAGACGATGTGTGGTTTATACGTAGATATAAAAATCACTTAAATATTCAAATAAATGGAGTATTATTTCTATTAATATTCAGACTATCCTCATCTTGGTTGTTTTTCATACAACGTTTCGGCCATTGCACTCTACAGCCTTCATCAGGTATCATCTGGTAGGTGTGGGGGAAGTAACGAACCGAATTAATAGAAATGATAATAACACCTCATCTCAAAAATCCAGAGATATACTAAATGGAGCATATTCCAACGGATGTTGCAATTACAAGAAAACAGGATCCCCCAATTTTGTTAATAAGAAAAATACAGGTAAAATTGGAGAAAACTGAATTCAATGCTTCACCTTCAGTTGCCGATGTTGCCATAATAGTAATATCGGACACGTTCGATTTTTTTAGATAACGGCGAGCGAGCCATTTTTAAAATACCACCATAGACATTTGAATAGTAAAGAATAGAATATATTGTTTCACCAAACAAGCAATAACAAAATTAATCATAAAACTTGATTAATAACTCAAATAAAGCTTAATTGTCTCATATCAGTGCGATACCTTCGTTCAATTTCCATATGCAGTGTACCCTTTTTTCTGCTTACATTACAACCATCTTCAGTTTAAATATGATAGATACGAGTAATTCATTTCGCTGATTTTTTTGAAAATCAATTTCGATAAGTGCCAAAAAAAGACTTTGGAAATTTATGATTTTATTGGGAAAAAATTCGTGTTTGATGAGAAAGAAATTCATAAAAATTATAGCTTGTTTCCATTTGAAGATTTGTCTACATACTTTTGCTATCAGGAAAGATAGTAAAACTTCTTTGGTTTTGTGTTCTTATAACTTTCAACCATTGTCATATCCAATTATAGATGCATAAAAGGGCAATAATATTTGATGCGAATTCACTTATGCAACTCATATTTTGTATAGTTGAAGTGAAGATTCTAACCTTTGTTTACTCGATGTCGGAAACGGCTCCCAATAGAATTTATGAAAGAAAAACAGATAAACTATTATCTGCAGTAACAATGATGAATATTAATAAATACAATCCCAATTGTAATGTTTCACACACTTGTCTGCTCGGTATCCAAAACGGTGCGCAAATGTCCCCCCTCCAAGCAAACATATTTGGGGACTGATTTTCCAAAACTAATTTGCATTTAAATAAATATCATAGATATTTGATGTTAACTATAAAAAAAACTTTTAGATATCACTTCAGAAAATAAACAAAGAGGTTTGGTCACACACCCTAGAGATAAGTGTCACGAGACCAACGTCTTTTGATAAGCATCCTGTGTTTGGCGTGATCAATTAAAAGATTTGGAAAAGAAGGAGTGGTCAACAAATAAATTACTTCTGTCACCTTTTGTTGTGAAGTGATTACTAAAACACTCCGTCTTTTCAAAAGATAATTGCTACCGGGGAGAAATTAAGGGATCAATTAAACATTAAGCTACATTGCAAATTGACACCTACCCAACCACTGGAAATGTACTTCGTGGGGAAGAATACAAAAAACAAATGTTCATATTTTACGCCCTTTAGTTCCTTTGGTGTGGCCTGTATGTGAGATACATGCGTAATAACCAGCCAGACCCGCAAAAACATTCAAGAAACTCATGTTGATGGTTTGAGCCACAGTTTGGTTAGCACATCTACTTAATTCAATAAGAGTCAATAATGTTGTGTAATAAAAATCTAAAACTCC
>OY735212.1:54440537-54475537 GCA_963457665.1 Thysanoteuthis rhombus | reverse complement strand
TGGAGGGACCCTATACCTCTCCTAAGATCCTTTAGCTGAGCAAACGGACCTGTCTGCAACTTAGAAGTGTGATTTGGACTCAGTCTCCAACTGGATGAAAATTGATCGGAAGTACAGACAAAGGTCGAAACGTCGGTTCATATTTGGCTTCAAAAGAAAGTTTCTTTGAGAGGCAGAGCCGAATTGTGCTGCATGTATATATTTCTTCTGATCCTTTAACGTCTGGTTGTACTCCACTTGCCCGCAAAACAGATGTTCGCACTCAAGAACTTTTCAATTCTGCAGAAAGGAGGTAATCCAATGGTTCGCGGACAGGTCTATATTCAAGGTCTGTGCAATGGGGGCTTTGAGATGACACATGCCGAAAGGGTGGCATTCCTGAACCACTCACTTACGGTCGGAGGTAGTCGTAGACTCACGGGAGAAGTGCAGTTCTTTTTCAAGTGTCGTTAGGCATTGAGCCACCTTTCACGGCCTTAGAAAATACTTTATTGAAATTTTTAGAGGGGACTGCATTGGATTTGCTTGGAGAACGGATTGGTATGTCGGAGAAGGAAACTCTGCTCTCTGTGGTATTGAGTGCCGGAGGCAGATTACCTCAATAACTCTGAATTCTCTTTCACCAAGCGATTGGTTCAAAATGCATTACCCTTTAACGACTGGACTTTTGGAATGGGCTGGGCAGACTTGCTCGATTGCCCCCATTGTAACAGTGGCATATAGAGAAATGATATTGCACGCCTTCTTCTACTGAGACATGCTCCGCCTGCTATGGAGCTTTGTCAGTGGGGTGACAGCTTGCCTCCACCCCTATCTGAATATCCTACCATATGTCTTGTGTGACAATGTATCGCCCCAGGGCTGAGGCTCATGGTGTCTCTCATGCCGCTGGCCGTGGTAAGAATGGTAATATGGATGGCATGACAGAAAGAGATGTATGAGAACGAATATTTTTTCTCATCAGAATCTGATTGACTGTTTCATATATCAAGTGAAGAAAACTGAGAGAAATTGCATCACATGAATTCCAACGAAAGATGGGTTCGTGCAACAAACTTGGTTCAACTAAAAGGAGTCAGATGGGATTCCGTTTTTCCACCAATACATGACACATGCGGTGCGGATTATTTTCTGAGAAGCCGACCCCTGTTGAGATAATTGCTCTTAGGTAGATTAATGAAAGTGGCACCCGCTTCTAGCTTGAAATGTTTCCCTTTTTCAGAAAACCAGTCTCCTGAATTTTTGCTCACCATTTCTTTCCCTTATAGCTTGAATCTTTCTCCCACTACCCATCCGTATTCTCCCATACCAAACAAAACAGCTGGTGGTCTTCTCAATCGTCTGGGTAGGGAGGGTCTCATACTAACCTATCTCTTTTGTTAAGTTTTACATGAGAATTTTTCACCCCTCCCAATCATCATGAAATTGTTAGTATAAAAACACATTTATCAGGGGATATCTTAAATAGTTTAACCCCAATAGAACGGTTGACGTAAGGATTCAAAGACAAGTATGAATTCTTATGGTGAAAGGATATTGTGAGAATGAATGAATCACGGAAGGATCAAGTCAAGCGTAAGATATTCAACAAAAGAACAAAAATCCTCCCTATACCAGTCCCCTCAATGGCTCTTGTGTCAAAGTTTTGTATTAAAATCATTTTTAAAAATTACGTTATTGGAACTCTGATATATGACGTGCGAATTCTATTTCGTTTCTCTTTGCAGAACTCACCGTTTTCGTTTTCAAATGTGTTTTACATTTCTGTTTTGACCTTTTTCTGTTCTGTTTCATAAAAATTATCGTATGATATTTTTTTTAAATCCACAACAGTCTTGTTTTTCTTTTTCCGGATTACGCCTAAAAGAATTTTGAAAATTGAATTTTCTATAACTTTAAAATACCAAAACTGTGAACGAAAAGGACTTAATTATTATCAGACCACCATTTGTTTCAGGCATAAAACTGAAGGATTTGTGGAAAATAAAATTGACAATTGTATTAATCACTTGAAAACTGTCTCGAAAAGC
Organism: Thysanoteuthis rhombus; assembly: GCA_963457665.1. Classification (NCBI taxonomy): domain Eukaryota; kingdom Metazoa; phylum Mollusca; class Cephalopoda; order Oegopsida; family Thysanoteuthidae; genus Thysanoteuthis; species Thysanoteuthis major. The sequence goes on along the minus strand of OY735212.1, from coordinate 54,473,507 downwards.
ATTAGGCCTTACAAATAGAATATCTCGATAATTGTCCAACTGAAATCAGTTAAAATACTGAGAAGAATATGGAAGGAGATTTGGTTTGCATTTGTTTCCTAACTAGAGTTATTGAGCACTACTGCTTTAGATGAACCGTTTGGATTTGAGGTTTCAAAGGATTTAATCAAAGGTACACCATCGATTTTGCGTACTTTGGGTTCCAAAACTGATGGATTACCAATTTTGTAGGATTAACAAATGCCTCATAATAATAACTTAATGTTATACCACTAACCTACTAATTATACACAATGCATATATTTAAATCATTTGTATTATTAGAAATTTTATTTTAATTTAATTAATTAGTTATTACGTTGAAATAAGCCTGTTCGTATCTGTATTAGTTAATATCCAAAAGTCGTCAATTAAGTCCAATCAGTAAGACTGTCTCTTAGCAATCAATTGGTCATGAGTTCAAATCAACGTAGAGGGGTGTGGATTTTACATATCGGCTTGCAATTCTCATTTTGGTGAAGTTGTTCTTGTCATTATGTTAGTAAAACAAAGTTAACTCCAGACTTTGCGCAGGATTTTACTATATGAATAATACAGTAAGTCAATATTTATGAAACACAAATATATTAAATAAATGAATAGAGTACTGAACTTACGAGGCCATTTGAAGTACTACAACTTGTAACATGACAAATAATGATTACACTAGAATATACCCGTCGAAAATGACGGACTTATTTTATTCATGGAATCAACACTAAGGAGCTTATCTTATTAGGGGATTTTTTAAAATAATCCTTGTATTCTAATTCAAGTTTTTTTCAAAGTCTTATATCTATTCAAGGTGTTTCAAAGTGTTATCAGACGTGAAGTTTTAAGAGTTTCTCAGGTGTGATTTCTTTTGTTATATCATAATAGGATGGCAAATCATCCCATTAAATAAACAGAAAAATTTACATAAAAGCTCATTGTATCATTTGATATTTCCTGCACTATTCAATTACTCAGTAAGGTTTTGAGAAAGAGCTCTGTTAGAATTACAGGTTGTTTCACAATTGACAGTGGCAACATAGACTTGAGGTGTTTGAGGATTTGTTGATGTTGAAACTTGGAATCTCATTTTTATGAGGGGAATATCTTTCTAAACATCTTAGCGAAGTGCTAAGAAGCCGTCACCAAAACTGTCAACGCAGGTTTCTTCAGTCTTTAAGTTGGCTACGTATGTATATATTTATTACGCGTTCAGGCCGCACAAATGGAGCAATAGGGCTGAAAATTTAAACATTATTTTAACTAGAAAAATCGTTTTGTTTCCGGGGTTTCAAATTATCCCCCCCCCCTAAAAACTTTTTTAGTTGGTGTTTCAAAATACAACGGAAGTTTGATCCCTCAGTTTGGGCCCGCTTGTTTTTTTGTTTTTCTTAGACATCACAGCCCAAAGAAAAGCCAAGAGAAGTTGCTCATATATTGTCAACCCTTTTTTTCAATTTCTAATTGATCAGCTCAGGCATGGTACGCTGCCAAAAGATGTTGGTCACATGACGCTTTCTTAGTGACTGCTTCTACAAAATGGGTTATGTACCTGTTTTGTGCACATAAACATTTGTATTAATTGGTCTTACATGGTCAAAGTTGTTGGTGCAATTTCTAATAAAAGCGTTTCTTCTCTTAAGAGACATTCTTCACCCTAATCACTGAGCTTAGAGAATACTAAATGCTACGTGTTAATGAATAATTTTCGATAATCTTTGCTCATACCGTGAATCGAAAATAAGACCTCCTCTGAGTGAGGCTGACATATATGAACGAACTAATTCCTAGTCGATCAGCATTCTTATTATCATCATTTTCATAGTTGAAAATGGTAGTCTTTACAGTGATAATTTTCATAATTGTCAAAATCATTCTTGTTAGAGATTCCATAATTTTTCTAGAAATAGCTTCATCATTTTTTATACTCGTGAATTCTAAGGCTTATCTCTCTACACCTTAACAATTATACAGCAATACACAAAAAACAGCATTATTATTTGTTATATTCTTAACATATGAACGACCTGAAAACTGGTCAAAAACCAGAAAACACTGAGAGAGTGCCTACTTCTACTAACGCTATACATTAACTGAAAACCAAATAATAATCAGTCTGTGTGTAGTTACATTGTAGGAGAGGGTCACAGCAACTTCCGGATTTTCAGTATTCGAACTATTGTCATAACATATAAAAAACATATTTCAATCGGGAAATACTAATATCTGATCCCACATTCAATCAAATGTATTTTAGACCATGGTCCAATCTTATATGGAATTTTAATGAAATTCAAGAACTTCTAGATATAGTGTGGACAAACATAACTGAATACTTAAACATATGAGGAAAATTGACAATTTTGTCAATTGGAGTGTAATTCTTAAATTCGTTCAAAAATCCAACCAATGCTTCCCCACCTTATAGTGTACCCTTCCATGAAATGTCATTGAAATTCATCGAGAACCTTTGAAGATAATGGGCGAAAGGAAAATTAGTTGGAACAGCATAGGCAGATATATATATATATATGTATATATATATATATATATATATAATAAATTTGGGGGGTGACACCCTGAGGCAACGGCCTGGGTGATACCTACCCTAGGAACGTCACTAAATTGCTTACCCCTACCAATACTAACGTGCCTAAAAAATATTTGATATTCAATTATTAAATTTTTTGTAATGGTTTTTCAATCCATCAATAAATCACATGTCAAAAGGATTACGGTTTCTGGTGGCATGTGTTTAACCACCGCTACCCACGACACTGGTTTTTATACTGTAACTGGGCTCAAATTATCTATGTGTTCTGTATCTATGTACCTACCTGAACTTTGCCAAGCGCTAATCGTTCACAGTAAAAATGTGAAAGCTTTTGCGCACAGACGCACACACTTTGATGGGTCGGGAAAATGTTTGGGTGTTTTTTGTTTGTTTTTTTGTTTTTTTTGTCTTTCAAAAATCCATCCCCTAAAAAGGTTTTTAGTGGTGGGGTCAATGTGAGTTTTTAGTAATCACTGCCCAACAAAAAGTAACAGAAGAAATTTATTCATCGATAACTCCTTTTCCTAATTATTCAATTGATTTTACTAAACATGGCGCATTGGCTGAAGACCTTGTTCAGATGACAGCTTAATTTACAAGATAAAAAGACGCGTACATCGATGATGGTAATTCAAAATTTTCCGCGGTACGCTAGTCGGGTTTGTTTTTTTTAATTAGGCTGTTTGTCTAGAGACTTTTGCTACTTTGATATCTAGCCCCAACTAAATCTGATTGCCTGGCCATACTTCACGTTCAGAATCTGAAATTATTTCATATGTATAGCGGTAGCTCGGGAATATGTTACCAGTCTGCCAAGATCTACTTCAAACAATCGAATCGGTGCCACGTTTCCTAATTTCATTTATCGGTTTCGAATAGTGTGACCGACACATAGAGTGACAATGATATCTATATACAGATAGTCCTCGACTTACAACCGTCCATAAATACGAGCAAAAACATATATTCAAAATTTTACATAAATATAAAAGTTCCACTCCTAGATTAAATGAATACAAGTAAATATAAAAATTGCTTGATCATACGGGTGTATAAGAGTTGATGATGTGCGAACGTGTGTATAAATTGTAATTGAACAATAAAAAAAAATCGTAAATATACCATGAATACGTAAAAACCATAAATACGTAATACTTTTGGATGTAGCGGTGATTTTTTAAAAATTCTACAAAGCGATACTTCCCTTTTGAAACAGACTATGTTAAAGTGTGCTATGCATAAAACATTTTCAAATGTATCGTTTTTCTAAAGTATTTTCCCGAAAAAAATATTTTTATCATTTCCTTTTTCACTCATCTTTTTTTCAAGGATTATATTACGTTTCCTATTTCACTTTTATATTATGTAGGGTAATATGAGTGAAGGCGACATCACACTAAGATTTCTTCACAGTAAAGCATAGCATTAAACCACCTGAAGAAAAAATTTCCGACCTACGGATGTTTCAAGGTACATTCTGTGAGTCAGAACAGAATACAATTGCAAGTTGGCGATTACTTGAATTTAGTTAATGTTAACGATAATAATGATAGATGAAGACATGTGATGATTTTTGTTAGAAACAGAAAAAAACATATTGACACAAAGATAGAGAAGCGGAAGTGTCAGGTACATTGATTTCGAAATCTTTTGTATGCGTCAGTTATACATATACCTTCTCTCTCTCTCTCTCTCTCTCTCTCTCTCTCTCTCTCTCTCTCTCTCTCTCTCTTTCTCTCTCTCTCTCTCTCTCTCTCATTCAAAAACATCTTTTTTTTTTCTCCTTTCAGTTGCATATTCTCAGAAGTCTCTTCCGGCAATGATCACTTTTCCGGAAGTGATCATTTATCCGGAAATAAAGGTTGACAGAGTGTTTTAGAGTTACAAACAATACGATAGGAATCATAGATAAAAAGAATATTACATCAATCTATCGCCCCTCCTGCATAAAGCAGCGTTACAGTCCCACAAACATTCAATGATGCACAACACACGTGCCCTCGTGAATACACATTTCCCCACTCGTAAGGTCGAAAGCGCTGCTCTCGACCAAATCAACGTTCTTTCTATCACCACTGAGCAGCAGATATCAAAATAGACACGCACACACGCTGAGAAAACAGCACGAGCATTCACTACACACAGATAAGATTTGACCCTATGACGAAACGGTGGTGCCTCAGACCAGATATACCATCATCATCATCCTTTTGTCGTCCGTCGTTGGACGTAGAAGTTCCCCAAGACCCACTAGACCTCTCTATCATGGGCATCCTGGAGCCAGTATTTCCCTAATTTATGTAGTTCGTCATGCAATCTTACATTCTGTCGGTCACAATTTTGCATATGATCACTGAGGATCCACTTTGCGAGTTGTGATGTCCAGCAGTTTCTGCCATTCTTTCAACATGCCCAGCCCATTACCATTTTAGTTTTCTAACGGTTTCTATGATATTTCGGACTCCTGTCTTTCCTCTGATATACTCTGCAGTCTTGTGGTCTCTGCAGGTGAGGTTGTGCATCATTTTCTCATGTGCACGTTGCATGATTATCAGTTTGAGGATCAATCTTTTAGTTACGTTTCATGTTTCAGTTCCATGGGTGACTATCGGTAGGACATCTTTTGTATACCCTCCTTTTTAGGATTAACAGTGTTTATTGGTTCTGTATTCAAATTACACAAGCATCATTCATGTATGGGTATACTGCGATAAAACGATGATTAGTATTTTGCTCTTATGTGCCCAATTGCCGTCCATCTCTTTTATCAATCAACTTATTCATCACCCCCCCCCCCCCCGACATCCCACTGATATTAAGACCCCTATGATTCATTTCCCATAGTCCATGCCTTTCTCTCCTTTTTAACCGTTTGGAGGATTCAAGTACAGATTTGTAAGAAAATTTCCCATCGAATAACAACTATCAGAAGATAAGACAATACAAAAAGGGAAACTTGGTTGAACTAATTGTGTTTATGAATATTTTGTATCCTCAAAAGACTTTGCAGTTCAATTTTTCTTTGAAAACGAAAAAAATCTTGTTCCAGTCAATACTGTACGTTTTTACTCCCCATGGACCTACCCTAATATTACTAAAAAAAATCTCCTTTAAACGGCATTATTTTGTTCAGATCCATAGTTCCTACCCCGGCTTCTTCCAACTCAAGCCACTTATCTAATTGGGACAGATTTTTAAATCTCCTGGCTAAATTAAGTGATCTCACTGAGCTTATGATATTCATTCCTCACTGAATGACCCAAACTTGTTACTCTGTGCCTTTTTTTTAATGCTAATACCTTTTAGAAAAGGTATGAATTCACATTATTAAGATCTGTTTTAGTGCTAGGTATTGAAACAAAAAAATAATTTGTCACTGTCAAGCCATGATGTTCTACCGAAAAGAGAGTTGTTCAGTGGACAGTTAGAGAAACTACTTGCCTGTAACTAACTAACCGTCTTGGCAGCAGGGAAATTATCGAGCTTTTACACCCATTGTCCACCTTGACTGGAGCCACCCAATTTATTCAAGTCAATTAGATTAGAAGATTTGTAATATCAAAATGGAGGTGCGGATAGCCTGACAGTTTGTGGCATCGTCAATTGAATTGGCGAATTGACTTTAAACTCCGGCTGTGATAGTTCGCATTGACTTTGCTCTAAGGCCTTTGGGGAAGATATTAATTAATTTCCTCTCCATCCAACTATGGATAAATAGCAGGGCTGCTAAGCCATTCAGTATTAGTTGGTTACTAGTCTTGGAAAGAGACAACAAGACAGCACGGTATAATAAGGGGAAAACAGAAGTCCAAGACATCATTAAGAAACTCAAATGGCAATGGGCTGGCCATGTTACACGAATGATAAACAACTGATGGACATTGCAACTCATAACATGGATCCCAGAGATCGAATGCAGAAGCAAAGTCGATAGAATATGAGATGGCCCGAGGAATTTGACAAGTTTAGAAAGTATTGGCTCCACAACGCCCATGATAGAGTGATATGGCGAATCCAGGGAAAGGTTTATGCCCCACGACAGACGATGAAAGACTCAGGACGATAATGATGAAATTTCGGGAATAACATCTTTGGATTCAAACTTGCAGTATCTTGAGAGACAGGAAACATGTTCCCGAAATGTACAGTTGACGAAGCCTTGGTGAAGTTTCGATGGGCCCAGCAAGCCCATAAATTGATCGAGTAAAATAAAAAAATAAAAAATTATAGATGGAATGACATGGTCACCATATCCACTTCGCAATAACACATCGAGTAAAAGTGGGAGATTTTTTCAAGTAATCGTAACTCGTCATTGCAGTCAATAATTGAACAACTGTAACGTCAAAAGTTGAGATCTTGTAAAAAAAGAAATACCCCTGCAATGAATAAACATAGTCAGAAAAAATACTATGTATGTCATCACTGGCATTTCCACTGGAAAGCACTCAAAAATAGAATGTTTTTTTAATAGATGCATCAAAATGAGCCCGCCCCCAAGTTTTTTCGCAACAATAAAAAGAAAATTGGGGAGAGGCTCTAGAGGAGTGCTGATAAAAACTTCCAAGCCTGTAGACAAAACGGTATGGTCAGGGGCAAAGGGAAACACAAACAGATCATATTTAGAAAATAAAAAATAAAAAAATAGTACCGTCCACCACCTTTGTTGGCTATGGTTGTTGAATAAACAGGGATTGCAGAATAAAAAAAATCTCTACCTGTGGATCGAATAATGGTTTTAGTTTGCGATTCCTAGAAGCTTACCGAATACGAAAGACTCCCAAAGAAGGTTGGAAGTATAACAGCTGAAGTGTTGAGACTATAACCAACGATAGATGTATAATAATGATAAGTCTTCCTCCCCGAAATTCAAACATAAACTCATGGTCAGTTATCCACTACTCTACCTTCAGTATAGACTCTATGATTGTTTCTGAGTGTCTTCTTTTTCGTGCATAGGGGACGTGTTTTTAGATTACCACCATCAATCATAATTTCAAAGCTGAATGCAGAGTGTCCACCATCTTGAATACAAGAAGGACAGAAAGGGCGGCAAGAAAATGTCTGGCGGGAAGACATGTTGGTCGCTTTAATTTGAAGAATCGGAAAACGGTGATGGCCAAATGGAGTTAGATCTACCTTTATTCGGCATAAACGATTGCTCGAGTTTGGAGAGGGTGAAACATCCGCTTTGGAAGATCCGGCTTGTACCTGCCGAGTTGACTGCGCATGACACTAAATCATTTGACTTCGCCATCGAGGTAGATGGAGCTTTCACGCTCCATCGTGAACAGATTGTGATAATGAGATTTTAGAGGAGAAGAGGAGAAAAGGGAAAAGAGTTAGGAGGGAAAATGTATAAGGGACAGAGAGAGAGGAAGGAATAGAAAATCGAATGGGGAAGAGTAAGAGTAGTGGGAGAAGAGAAGGAAGAGAAATCGACAGAACAGAGACGAGAGGGGATGCAAGATTCTGATTTGAAACAGAGACTGACAGAGAAAGAGAGAGAGAAGGGGGATAAAAAAGGAGAGAGGGAGAGAAAGAGAGGAAGAAAGAGAGAGAGGTGGAGGGGGAGAGAGTAGGAGGAATGAAAAAATGGATAAGAAGAAGAATAAAGGAGAAAATATTAAGATAGTGAAAGAGGAGGAGAAAGAGAATGTCAACAAGAAATACTGCCAATAAAGGGTGCTACATTCCAATCAAGGAGAGAGAGGGGGAGAGCAGGCAGATAGACAGACAGATGAACAGATGAACTTTGATAGGGAGGAAAAGAAAAGGAAACAGAAAGAGATGGGCGAAAACGTGTCGAAAAGAAAGAACTAGATAATGAGAGAGAATGTCAGAAAGAGGACGCCAGACCTTAAGCAGGGAGGAGAGATACAGAGATACAGAGACAAAGACAGAGAGAGTGGGATGCAGAGAGAGAGAGAGAAGAGGGTAGTATAAAACGAAGAGAAAAGGAAGAAACCAGTCTCTCTTAACTACCGTCTTGTAGTCTAGACGATGTTATTCGTAAAAAGCTATCATACCCAAGATTTTACAGTGTCTAGTCAAAGGAGAGTAATGTTGGACACGGAAGTAGGAGAAAGCAGAGTGTAGGTGACAGTAGGAAATCTGTTCAATTGCGATGATGGATAATCGCGTTATTCGATCTCCTTGACCACTGATTTTTAATATCAGGCCATTAGCATGTGTCCGACGTGATAATGATAAGTCCTTGTACACTGGCCAGAGTGATAAGATCGTTTTATAATTTCCTCCCGGCCATACTACTGCCCACTGGTGTTTCTCAAATGTCCCTCGACATATTAAAACCTTTCGTCGTTATAAGATAGACGTTTCAGAACGATGGATGACCTCGATGGAGACGGCCATGGCTTCAACCTGGTTGAATCGAATCTTGGTTGTCAGTAACAGAAATTGTCTAGACGTCGACAATGGCTAAATTAAGCCTCGAGCCTCACGTTTATTGTTCGGTTGTGTTGGGATGAAATTTTCTATTGAGTTTAGTTGTATGGACTTGATGCTTTTATTGTGTTGGGGATTCGGGCGTGATGCACAACTATTTGGACAAACGGTCATTCTTCATGTTTAACACTACCTTTAGATCTTTTATGATTAGAAACCAGCAACCAAATCTGTCATCAAAACTATCGAAGTTGGTCTCTACAGTTTTCAAGGCCCTCTATTATGTGCGCGTGTATCGCGTGTACAGAACACGCCAATAGGTCTAGAAGACTGATATTTGCTACATTCACTTTTTATTGAGTCTAGAAAAATTCTTTTTGTTTGTTTTTTCACCCACAAAGACTTTTTTTATTGTTTATTTTGTGGATGGGTTCAATTTACTATGTAAGTTAATTTAGAATTGGTCACTAGTTAGTGCTCGCTTGTTTTCCTGAAAAATACTAACTTTTCAGTGATCCAATAAAAGCAGAGAAAGGTAATTCATTTATTGATCATGATTTATACCTATTTTTTGATTGATCAATCCAAACTTGACGTACTGCCAAAAGTCATTAATCATATGTCGGTTACTTCAGAGTGACAAACCTGACCTGCTTTTCTCATTTCCTGTCTTCATTCTTTCTTTCTTTTTTTTTCGTCTTTTTCCTATTTTTATTTTTGTCTTTTTTCCAGCCGAATATATATATATATATATATATATATATATATATATATATATATATATATATATACCACATTAGCTTCCTTTTGAATTTTTGACTCATAATTCATCGTATCAGTTTCGATGGGATTATCCCCCAATCTTGAAAATGCTATACTCAAAGGAAATTAGACTATAGTTTTTGTATGAATTCGAGCACAGTAAATATGGTCAAGCTCTCAAAAACGTCAATGTCGCCTTTGGAAGCTCAATCATACTGCCAACAAATTGATGCAATGCATTCAAAATTAACCAGAAAATATTCAGCATTTTGTAAACATATATGGGCTTATTTTGATGCACTTTAATGTCAGACCTTACATCGGCAATCTGATTTTTTTTTTAAAGTTGCTGCAACTTGATGAAATCTTATATCATCTTCCATTTTCAACAGGTTTAGCTCCAACAGATTTTCACCTGATTCAACACCTCGAACTTTTTTCAAAGTAAAAAGTGCTAATGGAGAAACGGCAATGACAGCATATTTAAAAATAGAATTTTAAAAAAAGGTGACAAGTTTCTATTTAAGAAGGATCTTTGAACTTGAAGTCCAATGAATAAAAGTCATTGGAGCTCATAGGGATATTTCTTATCAATAAATCAGGCCTGATGACATTTTTAAGTTGATTTTTTCCTTTCGTAAACGGCCATTTCATGTGAGACAGCCTAATATATCTTCTTATAAGTAAAACATGGAACTTAAACAAATCAGTTTACCCTCAAGCTGAGAATTATACAACGCACCCAAGAGAGAATCATACTCAACCTCACATAGAGAGATCATAAGACAGCACAGTATATTACAGGAAAGATGAGATTTAGAGACATCATGAGACCATTAGAAAACTAGCCATGTTACAAGAATCATTTGGCCTTGTTGCATTCAATAATATTAATAATAGGTTAGCTCAACCTAGATTATATATGTATGTGATAGCCTGGCGATCATACGAAGATTTACCTAGTCTTTGGCAACCGTTCTTTCAGTTCAAACGTCTGAAGAAGAAGCAAACCCCGTCGGTCTGGTCAGGTATACATGTAAGCACACACACATTCTCACACACACACACACACACACACACATATATATGTATATATGTGTGTGTGTGAGAGAGAATATGTGTGTGCTTATATGCACACACACACACACACATACACATATATGTATATATATACATATGTATATATATATGTGCGTGTGTGTGTGTGTGTCGTTGGACACAGACTTTCTCCAAGATTCGATAGACCTCTCCATGGGTATCACAGAGACTACTCCCTAAAATTGTCTAGTTCGACACGCCATATTATACTTCATTGGACCCGGTTTCGCATGTAATCTATGGAGATCTACGTTGTAAGTTGTGATGTCAAGCTGTTGTCTTCTATTCTCGCAACATGACCAGTCCATTGCCCTTTGAGTTTTTAAATGTATTCCATGATATCTTGGGCTCATATTTTCCCTCTAATATGCTGGGCTGTTTTATGATCTTTTCATGTTATGTTAATAATGATTCTCTCATGTGTACATTGCATGGTTTCAAGCCTTTTTTTTTAGGGATTTTATTATTCTTGAAGGTGGGCTCCTCCTGTCGGAAGCTCACTATCTCGGAGTGATTTTCCCTCGATGCTTCCTTTTAGAGATCATGGAGATCCGTTGTCCAAATTAGATGTAGTGGTTTATTTTTCTAGTTCTGTGTTTCCGATTTTGATTGTTGCATCTTTACTTTCATCGACTCCGTTGTACATTCAATTTCTTACTGAAGTTCATGTGGAGATTAACTTTCTTGTTTTTTTTCATTCAGTTCGTCCAGTATTATTTCAAGGTCATGAAGGCTCTCAGCAAGAAGGACGATGCCATCAACAAATCTGAGGTTCCTTTGGTATATTCTCTTCTAATTTCTTTATTTTCCCAATCTAGGTTTTGGAAGATCATCACAAAGCAGGCTGTGAAGAGTTTCAATGAGCGGGTATCACCTTTTCATCCATTTTTCGAGCTGGAAATGGTTTTCGTCTCAATGTAAAAAGATGATGGAACGATTGTGTCGCGATATATGTTGCGATACTCTAAATATAGTGTTTCTACGCCTTGTTGAAAGATAGTATCGATAACCTCAGGGATTTTCATTTAGTCGGCAGCTTCTTGAAGACGAAAAATGCTATAGCAAGAGCCATTTTATATTCTGCTGCTTTCTCTTTTAGTTCATGGAAAGGATGGTCGATAGTTGAGTAGTTTCTTCTAAAGACATCTTGTTCTCCTGGTTAGTTTCATTTACTTCTCTGGAGATTCAGTCGGTGATCACTTTGGTGAAGGTTTTGTAGATACAGTGCATGCCTCTTCAAGAGTTGTAGGGCTACACAGGCTAAAAGGTCTGAGATTTGAGATTGGATGTATATGTGAATATGAATTCCTTATACATGCGTATTATTCCAATGTGAGTATACATACGCACATATCTACAAACCATAGATATATATATATATATATATATATATATATATATATATATAATTATAAATTGCATTATAATACATTAAAACGAAAGCAGCCCAATTTCATTTGATTGTTTATTCTATTCATGTTGTCCAGGCTAAGTGATACAGTCACTGTTTAATAATGGAATATCATTTCAATTGAGAATTTCCATATAAAATAGCACAATTTGTGATCATTCTGTTGGATAAAATATCCATTTTTGATCGCACACACACATAACCACACACACACACAAACACAGATGCACACACACACACATATATATAAATATACATACAAATAGTAGAATGTAGATTCGCTACACAAACTAGCTTATGTCTCTGTCCTCTTAGCTTTATATTATTGATATATTATTATATTATGTTATACTGCAAGCCTGATTTGTACCACATACACTGTGTACATATATATATATATATATATATATATATATATATATATATATATATATATATATATATATATATATATATATATATATATGCGTATAAGTCGAGGTTTCCCTACCTAAAAAGTAGTCTAAAATTAAAACCCTGCCTAAAAATCGTACGTCATAAAGAAAAGATAAGGCATTGTTGAGGACGAATAATCGAGTGAGGGATAAATAATATTTCAACACAGCTTCGGGAAAAGTGAAAGCAGCGACGTTTTGTATAAAGAAACTGCTCGTTAAGCGTCAGAAGCAGATGATTCACTCTAAGAAGATGACCCTCATAACAACATCATGACAGAAGAGTTGTTTGCCAAATCTGATGAAGATTATTCCAATGGATTTGAGTGAACCGCTCCTATATTGGTTTATTATCTTTCCTCGCTACTTTTTGGGTAAATGAAGATTGCAATGTACAAATACGGAGCCTTGTGACTTTCCTTTCGTTTTGGTTTTATAACTGAAACAAAAGTATCAAATACAACGATTATAGTTTTGGACTCCACTTATATCCTTGTCATCCGGTTTACATGGCTTTCTCACTCTTATTTGACCTTACCTCATAATCACGATCGTTTCATATTAAGGATATACAGTATATTTCTAAAATATACGAATCTATATCCTCTCTATACATATGCAGGGATGGAGCGATAACTAATTCCTGAAACGAAGTAATTACCTGGGTATTTATCTCGCCTTCAATCTATAATGGTCAATCTATATGATTAATATTCACCATCAAATTTAAGTGTTAACTTTGGGCCAATATTCACATATTATTGGCACAAGTAATAAAGAAGTTTATTTGAAAAAATAAATATGTTATTTAGATTGAATGCTTTTTCGCCAATATTCCACGGACTGACAGATTGACTGATATATATACATATATATACATATATATATATATATATACATACATATATATATATATATATATATATATATATATATATATATATATATATATATATTCTCATAACGTATACATACGATGCAATACTCAAAAGTCCGACATATTAAATTTCATGGTTGAATTCACAGGCCGTTGAGTCGCATTTCGTATATTCTTACCACACACACAATATATATTTATATATATGTGTGTGTGTGTGTGTGTGTGTGTGTGTGTATATATATATATATATATATATATATATATATATATATATATATAGTAGAATGTGGATTCGCTACAAAAAATAGCTCATGTTTCTGTCCTCTCCGCGAATGTGGAATACCATTGGAAAATATTAAAAGGAATAATTTTTCTTTTAACAATTCATCTTATTTTTATCATCTGAAACAGAATTCCGGAAATTGACAGAAATCTGTTATGCACGTCCGTTAAACTTCAATATAATTTACAGTAACGACATAAATTGAAACAAAATGTTGGGTTTTCGCACGTTTCTGCAATTTAAACTATTTTAGGAGCATAATTAGCTTTTTTCACTCTTGGAAAATTCACAAAATTTGTTGAAATTTTAACCTACTGAATGTAATAAATCTCTGTGTACTCTTCATCTTAATTTTTATAGATTAAGTTGAATTTAGATTAAGTCAGAATCCAAATTTGTCGCTTGAAATTATATTTAGTAATCAAAGCTGTTCTATAACAGTATAAAATCTTCCAATGTGTGAGTTAGAGTAAATATGTCTGTGTTGGGGGGATAGGTATGAAAGTTAAAGTAGAATTCTCGTTTGTTTTCTGAATAAATTTTGTTTTTAATTACTTTCTTTTTTCTTGTCTCATTCATCTTTTCTTTTCCTATCTATCTATCTATCTATTTATCTTTCTTTCTTTTGTAGTCTATACACATCAATATAACCTTTGACCCCATTTATCTCTATTCATCTTGGACTGTTTGTATCGATTTATGTATCTCAGTCTGTTCATAACAAGCTATCTGCCTGTCTCTCTGTCTGATGTCTAATCTATTTTGTCTCAGTCTGTTCATATCTATCTCCTTTTGATCATATTTATCTATCTATCATAATTTGTTTATATCTATCTATTTATCTATCTCAAATTCTATATTAGATTGATAGATCGATAGATTTTTCAGTATATATACATACATATATATATACATATATATATATATATACATATATATATATATATATATATATATATATATATATATATATATATATATATATATATATATATATATATATATATATATATATATATGTATACATACATATATATATAATCAATGCAAAGTTACATTTGCCTTCCAATTTGTTTTACACGTTCTAAAATTTTGGTAAAGTAATTTTGAGGCCAATTTTCAAGTGGTTTTCTCTTCCGCTAACTCTTTGAATTGATCCTTTGCAACCATAGAAAGATGGCTACTCTTCTCTCCACATTGAGATTCCCATTTCCCCTCTGGAGCGTTCTGTAGAAATATCTCCACCCAAGATTAATATTAAGTACTGTCTTAAAGTCTTTGTGGAAGCTTTGAACGAGCAAGAAATGATGTGAAAATCGTCATGTTTTCATCGTGTGTTATTAGAAATTCAAATCATCTGTGAACGAACAGATACATCATAAATCAACGCAACAGTCATCTCACAAAATAAACATCTTGACTATAGAAAACTGGTTATATATTATATAGCAGAATCACTAAAACGTGGTTTAATAAAATCGGTCTTTGTGAAATACTGAGTGGATAGAGACAAAGAATATATATATAGTCAAACGGTTTATCTCAGTAGAGAGAGAAATAAATTCTTTCAAGAATTGCAAAACCCGCGTATAGCCAAATCGGGTATTTTTCCTAATTGCACAATGTTGACGATAACATTTATTTCCTTTCAACCACTAAATGGATTATCCTGGGTATTTAAATCCTTAATTGATTACTCTGAGTATTCAATCCCTAATGGATTATGATGAAGTTTCAACCTCTTAATGGATTATTCCGACAAGAACCCTTAAATAGATTATCTTAAGTGTTAACCCCTTAATAGATTATCCTGGGTATGGTCTCTTTTTCATTTTTTTTTCTTTTTTTTTAAAGAGTTTTTAGAATAACACGAGTTAACTTGTTTGATTTTTGAATGAATCAATGATATTTGGACATCTTGTTAAATCTTAGAGCAAAAACGAGTTGCTCACCAATTTGCAGGATCTGTGGCATCAACCAGAGTTTTCAATTTTAACTATTTCCGAGTTAATGTGAAGCTTTTATAGCTGTTTCAAAGCAGATTTTTTCTCCATTTGCAAACGAGGATTTTAGCAAATTTTATGACTATGAAAAAGCATTTGACCCGGCAGAACAAAAGACAACCTTCTGCAAAACGCAAGGTATTAACAAAAATCATATAAACGGTTGCTGAGAAGATGTATAGAAATGGAACTGGAATAATTTGACTTGATAAAACAGACAGAGGAGAAGCGGGTGATACAGTGTCACCTGGATATTTTTCATTAAGCCTTGGAAACATCTTTCAGGAAATTGACTGAAAAACATGGGGTAAACATAGAAGTCAGCAGATCTGACAAATCACACGATAGAAACCTTCATGTTATCAATGTCTTTTGACAGTATGTCGTATTGGCGTTGATCTATTAAAAATTGGATAATAGGGAGTGAATAGGTCTTTTGTTAGGATCGCTAGAAAGTCCGAATCTTTAAAAAAAAAATACGTGAACTCAACTGGACGCAAAAAGTACCGACTGAGCATAAACTAACATTATAACTTGAACGTATTACTAAAAACCTATGAAGGACTTTGAAAGAAGAATGTTTTTCTTGGTAAAATAAGGCGTAAAAGTTGAAATTTCCGGCCCATCGGCCCCACTATTGCTGTCTACACACGTTATACATAACCAGCCAGTCAGAACAACTTGAAAGCGGAAGGAACCTGCGTTGGCACTTTTAGTTGAAGTTTTGGTTGATGTCTTCTACAATTTGAACCATTTACGATTTGCTGATAACATTTAAGGATATCAGACACATCAATTGGATTACAGAATATACCAAAGGATTTGGATAAGAAAAGCTTTTCGATAACATTAAATATCAACAGAATATATCCATACATCACGTGAATGAAACACACTAGCCAGCTCGTGTACCAGAACTGATTAACTAAAAAAATTGATACTTAATATAAAAATGTTCTTCTAAAAGATACTGACACAAGGTTTATGCATTGTTGGTTGGTCCTAAATGGATAGAGAGACCCCAAAGAATCAGTTCTTCAGACAGAACTAAAATAGTTTTAAGATGGTGCCTAATGGTGCATTCATGCATATTTTTAAGGTCGTGGAACAAAAAAAATGAGACTAAAAGTGCCTAGTGACAATTTACAGAGACACAAAGACGAACAAAGAAAAAAGAATCTATTGCGACTTGGTTGGTGGATCGGACTGACCATTTGTTGGGCTACGGTTATTTGATAAAGACAATAACGTCCCAAATAAGACCATGAGGTAAGCGGTGTAGATTTGAGAAAGGCTTAGAAATACATTTACTATGGTCAGTTGGTAAAGTTAGAGAAAGAACATGGAAATGAAATAAAATGACGTACAGCAATTTGTTGAGAAGCATATAGTAAACATACAGAAATGTTGAAGAGCAACTTACCAATTCACTTAGAACAACGTTGATGATGATGATATTGTTTAATCACTAGTTTTTAAGGAACAAAATGCCTGCTTAACAAATGAAATCTAGCACATCATAAATGCTTGCCTTGTGTTTGGCGAAATTTCAATATTTGTATACAGCATATATTTTCGGTATGCAAGCTATATCGTTTTGATTCAGTGTGGAGGTATTATTTTTAAGCAAATAAATAGTTAAACAAAAAAAAAACATTCTAATGTCAACTGCATCACGTACTCTTAATTGAAATATCAAAGATCATTGCTGTTTTTTTTACCAGCAACCTCTTAGCAGTATATCTCATCTTAGAATAAAAATTGATAATCGAAATAAGAACCTTCATAGTCTATACCTTTTGCGAACTAACACCGATTCCATTTATTCTGGAAGCATTAAATTCTGGGGTCCTGAAAGCAATGAATTCTTCGAAGAAGTTTTCAGCTGCTGTCTGGTTGTCGTAGACTACCCCCCCCCTAGCATGAATGGTCAAAATGCTGGAAAAAGTGATAATTGGCCGGAGAGAGGTCTGGTTAGAAAGTTGGGTGGGGTGACGTTTTGTAGCTTTGTCTATTCAATTTCTGCAGGGTCATTCGTGTTTCTTTGCTTTCCCAATTTGGTACAAATGTCAATCAACTGTTAAATGGTCAACGTTTATTCCCTCAGCAGCCCCTCAAGTTGCTTTGCCTGGGTAGTCCTCAATAAAGACCTGCGATTTGATATCGCCAATCATAGAAGGACGTTCACGTCTTTAATGCTATTGTGTCCGGTTCGAACTTTTTAGGGACCAATGTTGAGTTGTAAGTTTGTTGACAGTTTTCTGGCCAAATACTTGGTTGATACTGCGAGAAAACTTTGATAGACTAAAATCCCCTTTTCGAAATGGTGTATTACATGAACATAGTTATATAAGAGTTTATTCCAAAATGATCATCAGAGTTTAAGATAACAGAATTTTTCTACCAACTTCATGAAATGAGAAATATGCTCTAAAATGAATTGTTGGATGGATGAAAATTGATAGAGTGAGTGATGGGGCTAAGAGAGAGATAATCCAGTCTTCGAAATTGATTCAGTAAGGAACAAACGATATTTATATCTTTTCTTTTCAAAGCCACCTGGAATCTTGATTTTTGATCGAGTGAAAACTTGTTTATTTCAATTGTTTATTCTGCATTTATTTTTATCCTCCGAGCATAAAAATTAACAGCAAAAGTAGCGAGGTGTTATCACGCCTTCAGCAACTCTGTTAAAGAAGCAATTGTTTTTATTCTGTTTTGTTTGTTTGTTATTTCGCCTTGCGAAAGTTGATATTCTTTGTTTGATTATTTTGTCCGCCCCAAGGAGATCCACTCAGGTGAACTTCAGATTTAAAACAACCTATTAGGTCGTGAAGAACAGATATATTGCCAAATGGACATAATAACCATTACTATAAGAGATGATAACATCAAAGGATTCACCTGCGCAAGTGAATATTTCGATTTATCTCTTGTGATGTTGGAAAGACGGAGATTAAATTTTGAAACAGTTTCAAAAAAATCAAAAAAATCGGTTTCAATCAGATTTTTAGAATAGATATTAAAATAAATTATTTTACAAAACAACAGGAAAAAAGGATAATATTTAAATTCAGCTTATGAATAATTTATTGGCGGAGGAGCTTTTTAGATTATATCCAATGAGGTTGAATAGCGCTTGTCATAGAGTCTTTGCAGGTCGGTCTAGGTAGCCGATGGCTGTGAGTTCGAAGCTTACTACGTACTAACTTTCGAGCCAAAATGTCAGATTAGATATAAACTTAGTAAATACGTAAAAATGAGTTTAAGGCTCTTTTCTTTTAATCTTCCAGCAGAAACATGGCTCTCTCTTTAGAAAGCTGATTTGTAAACTGGTCTAAATAGACGATGTCAGTGGGTTCGATTCGAACTTTGAGTTATAGTTTCTCTCGCTCTCTCTCTCTCTCTCTCTCTCTCTCTCTCTCTCTCTCTCTCTCTCTCTCTCTTTATTTATATATATATATGAAATAATTACTGCCTGATTAACTCACTCTGTGTGATGAATAGATAAAGTCAGAAAAAAGACATACAGCCTATGACCTCAGCTATGGATAGAAGTACCACTAAACAAATTTCAGTTTATCATGCGCAGAACTGTAGTCAGCAACTTTGTACTTACTTTCATATATGCATACAGAAAAACGTTGAATTTTATACATATAGTGTAAAAATTGGCAGCTATGATTCCTTCAGTAAAAAAGCAGTGAATGTGTTCCAGTCAATACTTTCAAATGGTATGTAGGACTTATTTTATCAGCAAAATGCTTATCCCTGAGTAAAGGGATCCAGTGTTATGGACAGAAAAACAAAAAGTTCAATCTGCTCATTTGTAAGTACTGAAAATCTTCTATTTAAAAGGGTTAATAGAGGTGAGCGTTTGTCTGTTAATCGTGCGTGTCCGTAAAATCAGATATTAATTGAGGAAGGGCATTTTCTCAACCTTTTCCATCAGTATCAGTTAATGTCATTCTGAGTTGCAATGATTGCAAAATTGTTTAATAAATAAATGAACCTGAAATTATCTAAATAAATGTATACGGTATCATTCATCAGATGAATAGAAACAAAATTATCTAATAAATAAATGTAAACTGTATTATTTATCAAATGAATGAAAACAAAATAATCTAATAAATTAAAGTAAACGGTATTATTTATCGAATGAATGCAAACGGAATTGTTTAACAAATAGATGTACACAAAATTGTTTAATTGAAGAATGTAAACAAAATCATTCGATGAATAAATGTACTCGAAATTATTTAATAAATAAATATACACAAAATTATTTAATGAATGAATGTAAACAGAATTATTTAATAAACAAATGTACACAAAATTATGTGATGAATAAATGTAAATGAAATTGTTTCATAAATGAGTGTAAAGTAAATTATTCGACAAATAAATGTAAACGAAATTATTTGATAGATTAAACAAATAAATGTGAATTAAATAATTTGATAAATGAATGTACACGAAATTATCTAAGAAATAAATGTACACGAAATGATTTAAATTCTAAATGTAAACGAAATTATTCAATAAATAAATCAACACAAAATTACGTGATGAATAAATGTAAAAGAAATTATCTAATGAATAAATGTAGACGAAACTATTTATTAGATAAATGTATACGAAACTGTTTGATAAATAAAACCTTTTGTAAAACCTTAAAAAGATATTTCTCCCAAAACTAACACATTCCCGGAAGATATTAGAGTGTAATGGATTGAAAGCATCTAAAACTGTAAGAGAGAAAAAAATCTCCTACGAGAACAGGAAGGTTCAAACAAATAAATATCAGCCAAGAAGTTTAATCCTACAATGAGAAAAATGTTACGCAGGCCAACTTGAAAATTCCAATTAGCTACACCTAAATTCATTAGTTGTGTCACATGTATATTTATAAGAAAATATGCTCTGCAACAAACTAATAAATTTATGTGTAAGAAGTTAAAGCATTTTTTAAGTTGGTCTACGATATATTTCTTCTGTGCAATCCCCATTTGGTACAGATTTAAAATCGTAGAAAAAATGAAAAATTTTAAACTGGTATATGATTGATATTTATTTCAAAAATAAAGAGTTGTTTTTCACAATAAAACAAAAATCTTCAAATGGGAAACAATCAGCTCTGAAATAAATATGCCTGGATAGAAATAAGTTTTCAGTTTTGGAGCCCAGATAGACAAAATTGTTACGTTTTGACAGTCCTACTCATTTATAAGTTCTTCTCACACATTTTTACTGGCAAGTTATTAAAAGTAGAGAAATAACAAATAGCAGCAGAAGACTGGAGATTCAGTAAAATTTAGATATATTTGAATAATTGGTAAAAGTTCAAGGCCTGGAATTTATCAAATAAGAATTTTTAAAACTATCAAGATTCCGTCCGAAAATCTGAATATATCTAAATTTTGGGAAAGAAATCAAAAAAATATCAGAACCTAAAAAAAAAAATATCAAAAATTCTCTACTTGTAAATTGTTGAAAGTCCAGGGAGAACTAACGTCATCACAACTTTATCAAATACCTAGAAACGATTTTTTTATATCTAGATGAAACGCAAATTGTTTCCACGCATGTGTAATGCATGTTCGATCACAGTGTCCATTAAATCCGAAAACAGTTATATCAGCTGTTAAACCGAGGTTTTATTGTGTATATTAACAGCGCGAGTTGGTATCAGACTACCACAACTAAGAGATCCAATAGGGATCCATCACTCTGACAACAGCCAGCAAGATCCTTTTGTTGATCATTACTACACGACTCTTGATGCATTTTATCATATTATTTGTTGACATTGAAGTTTTGTAACAGGACATCGACAAGTACCAACAGGATTAGCATGTCAATCATTTTTATAGAATTTATTAGCAGAGACGTTTTTTATCTGACCAGCAAGAATGGGTGATCTGATGGAGGTGTGCGATATTTGTACAGACTTCTTTTTAGGAAACATATTTCATCCGGCACTGTAATTACCCGAGGAGCATATCGAACAACCGACCACATGAATGAATGAAGAAATGAACAACCGGCAGGAATCGAACCTGTGTCCTCAAGGAAGTAGTTTTAACACGACTTGAGATATATATATATATATATATATATATATATATATATATATATATATATATGTGTGTGTGTGTGTGTGTGTGTGTGTGTGCGTGTGTGTGCATGTGTGCAACGATATATTCTTATACTGTATTTATATACATCGTATATATATATATATAGTATATATATATACAGCATATATATACATACATGCGTATATACATACACAGCATATGTATATGTATATATGTATATATATATATATATATATGTATATATATATATATATATATACTTACACACATATATATATCATATATATATGTGTGTGTGTGAGTATAGATATATATACACATACATGTATATATGCAGTATATAGATATGTATATGGTATATATATATATATATATATATATATATATATATATATATATATATATGTATGTATATATATATATGTATGTACATATATACATATGTGTGTGTGTGTACTTACATTATCGTACCCTAATGAAAGAAAATCTTCCAACTACAATTGAAGAAGTTTCTGAGAGCATGTATGTATGTATGTATGTATGTATGTATGTATGTATGTATGTATGTATGTATGTATGTATGTATGCACCGCCATTATTTAACCATGAGACGAAGTCGACATTCACCAGGTATATCAATCAGCACACGAGGATTGTAATATCAAGTTTGAAGATGATTGGATGGGCAGTTCTCTAATAATCTAAAGCACTGTGATTACTCGATAACTGGTCATTAGGTGAAGCTGACATTATCAATATATTAGTCAGCATACAAAGCATTGCAGAGTCGAGTTTGAAATATTATTGATCATCGGTCCTTGGGAAATTTAATGAAATAAACCGAATCGAGGATTACTGATATATCGTCATGAGTTTCTACAAATTATCTCCTTTGAAATTCGAGTTGAACTTTATCAAATTACAATTTGCATAAAGAAAATAATTTACAAATAAAACTTATACAAATTTTGACCATTTTTCCACAAAGAACGGCAACACCGTATTTTCTCTAACTACAACCGAAGAAATCTCTCTCTCTCTCTCTCTCTCTCTCTCTCTCTCTCTCTCTCTCTCTCTCTCTCTCTCTCTCTCTCTCTTTCCTACGTGCTGTATATATACTGGTATTACTAGACAACTAACCATTTTAAGCAGTTGACTTTTGCCAAATGTATTAGCTCACAAAACAGTGCAATGTCGACTTTGAAGTTTTTTGAATCAGCAAAAAATCTAATGCACCATGTTTACTCCACAACTGACCTTTGAACAAAGTTGACATCCAGATAATACACAAGGTGTTGCTGTGTTGATTTTAGAGGGTTTTTTCTATCAGTGCTTCTCGGGGATTTTCAAAAAAATAAATAAAATTTATACATATCCCTTCATAGCTTCTGTGAATTATCTCTCTTAACTCCTAGGAATTAACTAAATTATATATGAAATATCGAAATTGGCAATGCTGTCGTACAATGGATGGCAAATTATTATAAATAACAATTATGGCTGACAGCCCCACATATCATAAAGTCAGACCCCTTCAAAACAAGTAATACAACATGATTATTCCACAACTGGTCACCGGAATGGGGTCTTCACTTTTTTATTTAGCACAACGAATGATAGGGGACGATTTCTCTAGTTGGAAATCTATTTTCATCATTTCTCAATAATGTTTACAAACAAAAACCGGAATACAAAAACGTTAACACGTGAAATACTTCAAAGAGAATACTCGGTGGTTTACTGATATCCAGTGATCAGTCTCTACTGGGAGAAGCAAAGAGGGGGATCTAGAAGTGCCGTTAACCTTATTTTCCGTAATACCCGATAAGTCTATGGCACAACATTTTTCCTGTATGGTCCAGATTTGGATCCATGCACGGGACAATATTTCTCCATTGTTTTGCTTGGACTTAAAAAAAACAGATGCAGTGGTTGTTATTGACTGGGAGGGCATGTTTATCCTTCTTTCATATTTAAGAAGATTAGTATGGCTTGACACAATGGAGTATTGGGAGTATCAACACCGAGTATCATTAATTCCTCAATTAGAAAGGGCATGCGAGCCTCGAAAATCAAGATTCCAGCTTTCAGATTTGGCAAAAAAAGTAGATCTTTTATTCTGAACGATTCTGATTCTGACCAAAATGAAAAGTAAAATTTGGCAAAGAAGATCATGTTGCACTAATCTCCCCGAATGTGGAGAACCTGAGGGTTTCAATATGCTGCTTTCAAAACCCTGCATTTTTAGCCTGACTCGAAAGTAACTTCTATAACCAGTCGTGGATACACAACTACTTCAGTCTTCAATAGTCAAGTTGCATTCTTTTTTTCTAGCTATAAATTATTAATTCTGGTCTCAGTTAAAATATTCATAAAAAAGTGGACAACAATGATGAAAAGTTGAGAAATACTGCTTCAGACTTCATTATCTATCGTACAAGAGTTAAAGAAGTAGAATTCTACATAAAAAAATGTTAAACAATAAAAATGAGAGGAAGCACTCCGAGTTGTAAATTGAATTTGCGCTTCCAGATTTCAAAAAATATTTGACGCGTCTGGTCTTTTGGTTTTCAAGCTTTTTCTCTTTTTCCCCTGAAAGTTCGTGTATACGTGCTATGGCTCATTTATACACACACACACACACACACACACACACACACACACACACACACACACACACACACACACACACATATATATATATATATATTTATTTATATTTACATATATATATATATATATTTATTTATTTATTTATATTTGCATATATATATATATATATATATATATATATATATATATATATATATAGTGGCCAAAGGCATGCTTAAACTGGCTAGATCACAAACGTTCGAACAATATTTACATTCATTTGATCCTGAAATGCGTTTTCTGGTGCGTAATTTGAGCAAAATTCTTTCTTATACATAGAGAGATACATAAATAGAAAAAGATCATTATATATGAAACTTTGGTCGTCTGTCAGTGAGTTTGTGTGTACACCTATACCTGGAAAGACCCTGCCATTCTTACCATCCTCATTCATTCGCAAGAAAACAATATACCAACATCGGTTGAAGAGATATGATTCAGAACAAAATGACTGAGTAGGTTAATTTTCTCAAATTTCTAGCGACTATGACCAATTTCTTTTGGATATTTTTGATTCTTCACTATAAAGAAAATGTTATGATATAGTTTTTGCTCATTATTTTCAGATAATGAAAATCCGAAAATGATTTTTAAAGCAAGTTTTCAAGTCACCTATAGTGACCTCAAAAAAATTGAGAAGTAATGAAAATTACCCATGTGACTGAGGAATTGCGTGTGTTTGTGTGTATGTGCGCACGCGCATTTGTGCTTCAATGCAAAAAGGCAACGGGTTTTTGAGATAGGTGGATGTGATTCCATCCGTGAGAAGAAATTTATTCCTCTCTGGGAGAGGCATGGTACAGGAGGAAAATGAGTAACTAGATTCATTATTCATCAACTTTGCCAGGGAAGGGTTTTGTGGCACATGTGTCATGTATGCGTATAAACAAGTACACAAAAAGATGTGTGTGTGTGTAGTCAGCATATTGCTAAAAACTGTGGCTGAAGAAGTGGGTGTGTATGTAGTACATTTCATTTATTTCTGACGTTATTTTAAAGATAATACAAAAATTCAAGGTGTAAATGATGTTTGTCAGACCTGTGAACTAGGAGATTCTTCTACTCTGATATTCATAATTATACTCAATGGAAAACACCTGTGTCGTAAAAAGTTCAGAATCCCGAGTAGAGCAAATAGAAATGTATTTTATTCTTAAATATCTTCGTACTGGGAAAAGCCTTTTACTTCCACCGGCTGAAACTTCCCAATAAAGACAATGAAACATTCGTACATCTATTTTCTTCTTTTTTTTTTAAAGCAAACTACACTCTGTCCATTAAATCATTTACCAATCCTTGACTAATGTTTAGTTGATACCCCATTTACTTCAATAATTACCCACAATCATAAAACCAGATAACAGTTTTGACGTTGAGTAGAAATCATTTTATGGCATTCCTTGGGCCACAACTATTCTGATAAAATTTTTATGCGTCAATAGTTTCAGCTCTTTTCATAAATTCCTATAGGGTTTCAAATCTGGCCATTGCTTTGTCCCCGATTCAACCTTAATTTCATTCCGCTATACTTATTTCGGTCACATAACCTCTGAGACACTAATGTGTGCAAAAGACAGTAACATTTGAATTGGAGTTTAGTTCTGGTTTCTTTAAATGCAATTCTCTGAAAGTTGCACTACTGTCTTCTTCCGACCCGAGCCACAGCAACAGATGGATTGTATTTTCAAAAAGTTTTGTTGCAGCATTTTTTATAGCAACTTCCTTTGTTCTTTTAAATAATTATCGGGTCTGGTAAATGTATCCTGGTAAGTTCATCATTGTAAATGTATCACATGTAATTAAATCGCCTTCAATGTCATCTCTTTGTGAATTCATTGCAAGACTATCCCTTGGTGATGAAACATATTGCTAAACATCATTTTACATGATACACAATTCATGCATTTATATATTATAACCCCACAGGGCTTGAGCAAAGGGAAATATGCAGTACTCGTATTTACTCATTCATTTAGCAGCTCTTATGTTTTCTGTTGGTCTATTTGCACTCAACGTCTTTGGTATGTATTTACCGAGCCATGAATTACAGGTGATGTATTAACTGCGATCCAATTACTTGTGATGAAGTAACCATGAATCAATAATTGTCATAGGTAGCATGAGTGACTACATAAATCATGTTGTGTGCTGGCTTATTCTTTCCTCGGGGTGATCAGAAAAGGATGGGGTGTCCGTCTCCAGAAGCCTTGAATGTTGCTGTGGGGCCAAATCCGTACAGCACAGACTTTTCCACGCCTAAGAATAAGGAAGCACACCATGCATTACAGAATGCAAATATGTTATTCTTTCCACTCCTCTCGCCAGCACTAGTAGTTTTGAGCAGAGATCGGCACGCGCACTCTGGGTTCACTCTCTAGGCTTGGCGCCCTTCCTAAATTGTCAAGTGAGCGAAGACCACCAAGGTGAATTCCAAGCTCTAGGCATATTTGCAAGAGTAGCCCTATCTCTGATGGTATGCCGTATATATATATATATATATATATATATATATATATATATATATATATATATATATTATCTATCGGATTACAATCCAATTCTTAATAATATATATTTATAAATGAACAAATATTCAATAAATAATAATGAAATTATGGATATAACCGTTTAAAACTGTTGTTTATCAGATAGCCATATGATAATACATGCTAAAAAAAGTATTCAACCTCGAATGAATGTTACACTGTAGCCCACCCGTGTACCAGAGCTATTTATCTAAATGATTATCTAAAATCATTTTTAAGAAAATATCTTTTAAAAAAGTGATCAAAAATTATCTTTAAAAAAAAACAGCACAAGATTTTGGCATAAATGATCCAAAATAACCTTAGAGTTTTTTCCTCTTTTGGGAAACAAACATAATGTTCTTAGATGGTACATAATGGTGTACTCATGCAAAATCTCAAGATTGTAGCCCTAAAAATGTGACTAGGCTAACCCAGAGACCATTACATACAGACAAGCATAGAGAGAAGAATCTGTTGCCCACTCGGCCGATTGGTCACGTGATTTGTTGGGCTTGGGTGATTCGATGTGAAATATATTGTAACATTATTGCAACATGTGGGTCAACGTATGATTGCATCCGTGGATGAAAAGATGTGTGTACTTTTCTGTGTATGTAGATGGTAAAGGAAGGCATCAACTACGTGAGGATATATAGTTATATCGGTGTGCATATGCATATAGCAACATATATCCCAATGTATAACTATGTCTATTGGTGAATGTATATGTGTGTACAATTAATACGCTGAAGTGGAGCAACATTCGTGAAATATATATATATGCTCGTGAGTAAAAGCATACTTTTGCTCGTGCGTACATTTTCATACAATAAGAAATTTAAGATGAGCGGCCAGCTCACTGATCAAGTGAACGAGACAACTCCTAAAGGATGGCTTGCATCATCACGACGGCGTTTTGGTCATTAAGGAAAATAATAGTTCAGCAACCCAAAACTCCCCAGCAGTCTTTAAAATAAAAGGTGGAAGACGAACGCATTTAAAGATAGTCAATTGCTAGTAGTGAGGGAGGAAAGGAATAAAAAGCAAAAGAAATAAAGGAGAATTGGAAGACATAGGTGGATTTTGATCAGATAGGAAAGACAGACATTAAATGTACGCAGAGGAGAAGAAGGGAGATATAGATAAAGAAGGGGTAATAACTTATGAGATCTTGAATGGAAACGAGGAAGGGATATTAAGGAGTATACCCGAAGAAGATAAAGAGATTGATGAGTATGATTGGTGGAAGAGGGCTCGAAATAACAGTGGGAGCGGTCCCTACCGCTAGGAGCCGTACACTGCGTATCGGGGGCTTAGCCAAATGATCGTAAAATGATATCTATTGTCCGTCTCCCTCTCAATAGTGAAATAATGGGAATATTCTGTTGCACATCTTTTGGCAGCGATGACTGCCTCCAAAAGTTTCTTTTAGCAAACTATTAGCCTTTTCCATATCTATCAACTGGTTGTTTCAATTCTCTCCATATGTTTTTTTATGAGAATCATTGCTTGCCAATTTGGAACAGTCCATTTTCTCTTTACTTTCACCCATTATTTTATGATTTTAGATATGTGCTTTGGATTGTTACCGTGCTGGAAAACCTATGATCTTGGGGTCAAGTTTTCTTACACTGGAGAGTACATTTTGCTCTAAAATCCTCGGTAATCTTTTGATTCCATCATCACAGAAGGCATCAATGCAATTGAGCAACATTTTAGATCTTCCATCATTTTAAGTACCGTGTTCTCTTCTTTATGAGCTTCATTCCGTCAACAATAAACAAATTATTCGTGTGCATTGCCAAAAAGCACTTTTTCGGTTTTGTCTGCATTAAATTCCATCGATTTCCTACCTCCCTCAACGTCCAAGGAGATTCTTAACCGTCGCATGCTTAAGAAACTTCAGAATGACACAGAGGTCTCTTTAAACAGGAATGTTATGGTCTCTTCAGCTTGGTGATGGTAGAGATTGTGATGTTCTCGGACAACTCCCTTGTTTTGACCCTTTAGAAAAAAGTGACAGGAAATAGAAGGCAGTTTTTTTAATTGGTGAAGTCATCAGTCAGAAATCAAGGCATCCGTGTAATTGCAAACTAAGCAACGAGCTGTTTGAATATAATTTAAAGAGTAAATTGAACTTAATATTGATAAATTATTAAAATCTTATCAAACTCAAGATAGCTATCACTTTCATTTCCAACTGGCAGATGTGTATATCAAAAGTTTCTATCGAGAATATTTATCCCTTAATTGATCAAAAACCAACTTGACTATTCATCCTGATTGGTTAAATTTCTAATCTGTAAGTAGGAACAATAAAACTCTAGATAGATACATAATTTCAATGCTTTCTTCATCAAACATCTATAGACATTTAACTGTGCAATTTCACTTAAAGTGCGACCGGCCCAAGCAAAAAGTTGAAAAAAAGCACAGGAGAAAAGAAAGGGGTAAAAAGAAACTGCTCTAGATGTTACTTGATAACCGATCAGAAGGGAACTTATTGAGCATGCACGAACGGATATTTCCCTATAGGGTCACTCGGCAGTGAAACACAATTGGGCAGGTTTTACCATCGTATTCAAAATGACTGAGTAAGACATTCTTCGTGTCACTTGCAAAGTTCCTTGGAAATATATTGGATCACTAACGATTGTCAGTTCCCCTAAAGCCTATATTTGGTTCTTTAAAACCCTTGGCTTTTCCCAAAAAGACTCTAAACCATTGTCGAGATTAAGGAAAACATGGCTAGGCAACTGATAACGATCCCAAAAGGTCGAAAGGATGATCAGTGCTATTATACCGTGTATATTAAATACCTGGATACTTTCGGGACGAATCCTTTATATATCTTTACCTAGAGGGTTAACTAGGAGGTAAGATGGAGAATTTGTGATTTACTTGGGTCTTCATATCCACATGGTCAACAGCCCACAAGATTCATTAAATACTTATTTTCACACACACACACACACACACATATATACGTGTGTGTGTGTGTATGTGTGTAAGTGTGTATGTGTGTATATATATATCTATATCTATCTATCGATATATATATATATATATATATATATATATATATATATATATATATATATATATCCCAACACTTCAGTAGATAGAACGCCAACATACCGACACAGACATTCTCCCCCTCCCCCAGAATGTTTACTCATGGAACTGATCGAGGAATTAAATCAATAAAGCTTAATACAAGAAAATTGTAGGTGTGGCTTTTCTTTTCTCTTTCATTCTCGATATTTCAGCCCAGATTCTAGAATATATATATATATATATATATATATATATATATATATATATAGAGAGAGAGAGAGAGAGAGAGAGAGAGAAAGAGAAAGAGGAAGAGAGAGAGAGCGAGAGAGAGAGAGAGTTTGTTTGTTTAAATTTTCTCTCTTGCTCTTGTTGATGTATTTCCACGAGATTCTTGGTTTCATATATATATATATATATATATATATATATATGTGTGTGTGTGTGTGTGTGTGTAACGGTGATTTATGAGAAAAAAATTATTTCGATTTGCTTCCAATACTTTCAAATCTTCGTGCATGAAATGTGACTTTCTTTTTTTGTTTGGTTTGTTTCATTCCAATTTCACAGTTGATTGTATGTACAAGGTGTTTGACATTTAGATAGGAGAAATCAAAGCCTTTTCAACTCTAGTGGAAATACTTTTTTGTCGAAATAACAAACAAAGAGGCAAATTACAAGTAAGTCGACATGGCCCCTGCGATATCAGACTCAAACAAACGTAAGAAAAATTTCAGTTTGAAGAATGTCTGGAACGAATAAGTTAATGGAAACTAAGAATTCAATTCATAGTTTTCAACCATAAGTAGGGTAAGATAGGCATTTCTGCCAAAATTAAGAGAAAAACATCCTCGTATGTAATGTTTGAAGACTTTTTTTCGAGGCAAGATAAGAATACACACACACGTATATGAACACGAAGACACATACAAATACACACATGTATAGATAGATAGAGAGAGAGGGAGATGCGATGATTGCATTCGATTTAAGATTCGAAATAAAGAAATGTCTGAAAAAGGCCTATTTCCTGCATAATAGGTATTCTCAAGGACTTTTGTGGGATTGACAATTCATTGGCTTCTTTCCAGTTCGCCCTTCAGCTAGAACCCGCACATGATTGGCCAACGATTACCAGGATCTTTCCCCATTGTAAATGATATAATACGCCATAACTGCTTATTGCTAGCCTTCATCCTAAAATAACACTGGACTCTCAATATCTGAATCATAACTTGAAAATTGTTGCCGCACAAAACCAACTACGCGGAGAAAGGAGTGGAATTTATATTGTGGTGCGCCATTCTTGCAAGTTACCATGACTTACATCTCAATTCAATATAGGTAGAATCCATTTTCCTACAGTTTGCCTTACACTACTATTTCTCTTCTACGAAAAGGGTGAAAAAACAAAAACAGCGTTGAAAGTCTCTCTCTCTCTCTCTCTCTCTCTCTCTCTCTCTCTCTCTTTCTCTCTCTCTCTCTCTCTCTCTCCACTTAAGTCTCCCCAAACTCCCTACAACCCAAACTCCGACAATTCATTATTTTCAGGGTGTGGGAACGCTTAAAATCATTACCATGTTAGATGATGGCAATTGTTTCCTCGCTTTGCGTCATTTAAGCCCACTAACGGTTATCATAGCAGCGGTCTATCCACCTGTCTCACTCTATATAGAGTCAATATTTAGAAACTCATACAAATAGGTATCTATATTTTTCGAATAAGCATCGAAAATAATGGAAAGGGGTCTAGTTAATTACACAATAGATATTGTCACCTGACCAACATCTTTTAACAACGTCTTTTAACAGCTAGTCATATTAGGAGTGATCAATTAAAAATGTGAAAAAAGGATGACCAATGGATACCATCTCTTACTCTCCGTTGAATCACTAAAGAATCTGAATTTTTCAAGCCAGAATGCAGCCGGGCACAAACAAGCAGACCAATTTAGCATAAACTTGCATTGCAAATAAAATCCCCTTAAAACCTTTTTTTTTTTAAAAACGACAAATTCCACTTTTTTAAGACATAATCAGTAAATTTTACAATTTTTAGCGCTCTAGCTCCATTGATGCGGCCTATACGCGTGATACAAGCCAACCAGCCGGACTTACTCAGAAACTGAAGAAACCTATGTTGACAGTTTTATTGCCAGTTTTGGTTGAAAGTTCCAACAAGTCTACCTCATTCAGTGCACGTTTAGATCACACCAAATAATTCCCCCAAAACAAAAATGCTTCGTCTCATAAGTTAAGACAATACAAATCCCTGCGTCCAGACTGAAGTAGATCGTATTTAGCATATTTTGATTCTTCGAAAACATCAACCAAAACCGCCGACATAGCTTCCTTCATTTTTAAGTTGGTCTGGTCGGCTATGAATGTGTGTAACACGTGTACAAACAGCATCAGTGGAGCTAGAGGGCTGTTGGTCACATGATGGTTTCAACAGAGAAATTAACCAGACCTGCTTATTATTAATTTATGATAAATGATTCAAGAATCTGAAGCCTTTTTTATTGTTACATGATTAAATTCCTTTCTCTTTAGATATAGTCTACAATAGTTTGTACCAGTAGATGTTTAGACAGCCACACACAGTGTTGCCAACACAAAAATGTTTTTGGCTAAATCAATTTCAAAAAGCGTCAGGAGTACCAAAATTCGCTGAAGAAAAAAGTCAGCCATTTTATTAGCTTAAAATGGCTATTACAATAAATCTGTTTGGAAATAACTAAGTAATTACTACAATTACTGGGGAAAAGG
>OY735212.1:54433037-54435537 GCA_963457665.1 Thysanoteuthis rhombus | reverse complement strand
ATATATATATGTATATATATATATATATATATATATATATATATATATATATATATATGCGTAAAGTACATTGACAAAGATCCTTTTTGAATTTCATTGTTACTTTTTCTCAGATCAGGTACAAGAGTACACATATCAGGATTGAATGAGTTCAAATATTGACCAAATGCTTTGGGATCGGTGCTTTGTACCATTCTCTAAGTCATTTTTAAGATCATAAGAATAAATCTACAAATAACAGCTATGCAAACATGCATAACAAATAAAAAAGAAAGCTTGAGTCAAATTCCCAGCTGAAAAGAACTAGAGGCTTACAGATGGATACTAAAAACGTTTGGAGGCACTCATGGTAGCCTAAACGTGCATTCAACCAGATATAAGGGGAAACTTCCAACATTACAGCCGAGGTCATTTTTTAATTTTTCCTTTGAAATCAAAAAAAAATGCCAAATTACTTTGAACATCCGCTAGAAATGCTCTGATGATAGACAATTCATAGATTTCCATTTATTTCTGAAGATATACTTGTTACGCTGCTTTATATATATATATATATATATATATATATATATATATATATATATATATACATATGTGTGTGTGTGTGTTTGTGTGTGTGTGTAATTTAACCACTTAGAATCAGTAAATCTCATAAATCCCACGCCTGTTATCACAGGTTTTTTAAACATCTACTTCAAAAAAAATAACAAAGAAAGTCACAAGAAAAAGTTTAGCAATTATTACTTCTTGTGTTAGTGACTGAATTGTTAACTGAAGATGAAGATCCTGCACGTTCTGTCAGTTTCAGATTAGAATGAAGAAATATCAATCAGAAGCACTTCGATTTCATGTCGCTGCCTTTGGAGTTCTTGGAGAACTATGGCCTCAGGCAAAGTTATTTCCCACGCAGACCTGGTCTTCAGTGATGCGAGTTAAATAGCTGGTGCCTTGATGTGGAAAGGCTTGGCCTGAGGTATACAGCTACTGGCTACGTTAACCTTCAGGACTGTGAGGTGATTTTCTAATTCAACCAACAGCCAAACGAGGGCAAAGCGAGCGCAAAATTGAAATAAATATCTGCAGATATACTATTGGCGTTTTTGCTTTGGCTACGAAGTCTCGCGCTTGCATGACGTTGCCCGAGAACGAGATGTGCCTAAACAAAAAAAAAAAAGATTATTACGTCATTTAGTAAAACTGCTTCAGTGAACCAAGATAAAAAAATTACTGAATCGACAATAATTCTATAAATCTGAAGACGCAGGCATATTCTGAATGTACATACCTGCACGTCAAATGTAAATATCCCTCCGATGAATTGTTTGAATGTAAGTTTATGTCTACACATACATATATAAATCATTGCTGTTTTCAAGAGTTGCAAGGTAATTTTCTAATTCCTGTAACAATCAGACGGGCGCAAAATTGAAATAAATATGCGCCCACTCACGTTTTGGCCTCGACCAAGAAGTTCTGCGCCTACATGATGATGTCTATCGATTGCAGTGGTAACATGAAACTTATAAGTCGCAACAAAATTGCAAATATCTACCAATTTCTACATACACATGTGTGTGAGAGAGAGAGAGAGTAACAGTAACCATTGTATTAGTTATTCATCTCTGTCAATCTTTTTTCAATGCATTTCCATAGTAAAGTCATTTCCAACGCTTTTACATCATTCATTTTGTCACATTCAGTTAGTAAAGCTTGAATTAATTTCGTCTAAGTGACAATACCTCTCCTCGTGACTTTCAATTCATTTTTAAAGAAAATTTATTAGCAATGCATTCGCATTTTATTAATACAATAATACAAGCCTGTGGTTCGCAGTAACAATTGCCTTCGTTTCTGGCTATTTATTTTTCAACGTTGAAAACCAGGTCTGTACAGGGATTAACCTTGCCGGGAGATAAGGTTCTCCACGAACTCCAAAAGCAATGACATGGAATTGATAAATCCTCATGGTAACTTGCAACTAAGAAAGCGGGAAGGC
The DNA here is from genome assembly GCA_963457665.1 of Thysanoteuthis rhombus. Taxonomy (NCBI): domain Eukaryota; kingdom Metazoa; phylum Mollusca; class Cephalopoda; order Oegopsida; family Thysanoteuthidae; genus Thysanoteuthis; species Thysanoteuthis major. The sequence continues at coordinate 54,433,541 of OY735212.1, read as the reverse complement.
TTCACCATTGAAGTCAACAACTTTTTCTCTATCACCGGAAGTAATGACTGCTCAATTTCTTCTGATGATTTGTTATTTGAAAGTAGATGACCAACTATTGTAAGAGGTCAGGCAGAGCCTGTCCAACATGCTGGTGTATTAATGTAGATTTTGTTTTCTGCTCTTAATAATGGCCAGAATTGTAGTTGAAAGTGCAATGTCCAAAACGGTTTACTGGTACTAACCCGCATCGATATATTCTCTTGTACTTAAATTAACTGACATTGCCCATGGTCTTTAATTAAAATCTATCTCTCTCTCTCTCTCTCTCTATCTCTCTCTCTCTCTCTCTTTCTCTCTCTCTATCTATCTATCTCTTATGTATATTAGAAAAGACTTGAGGCTGATTAGTACATCTCTAATTCTTTATTGGTTATGGTAAATAACGTTTTGTCTCCTAGTGAAGAATGGTGAGAGAAAACGATGGTTAGTCTACATCAAGCTAATCGTTTTCTCACACCATTC
>OY735212.1:54304837-54432837 GCA_963457665.1 Thysanoteuthis rhombus | reverse complement strand
TATTCTTATGGGCGTTATCGAAACGTTCTAGTTGAACATTACTTTTGTCTTAATTCTGTCCATTTTCAAGTCGTGTTTTGAGAATTTTTTATTTGTATCACTAAGTATGTTACATAATTCACCTGAAGTTTCTGATATTATAACAATGTTATCGGAAATGGTCCAAATATTTTCTATGTTTACTCCCATTGTCTCACAGGTAGTTTTTTCGAAAAGTCCTTTCAAAGCTTGCTGTGAATAGTTTTGATGAGATTACATCTCTTTGTCTCACAACCCAATCTTAATCTTATTTGTACTTTTGTGAAGTCGATTGATTGCTGTGCCATTTTCGTATAATTTCTCAATTTATATCATTTTCTTTTGCAGGGAGGAGACTGATCTCTTCATCTTGGCCTTATAGTATTGATGATCCTCGTGTTAGTCGATGGTTCTGATGATATCTAGACATTCCATCTCCTTCAGGTGTTTTGCCATCTAGCGTGATAGGGGTAACATTTGTTGTATTGACCTTGATGATCTTGCTCTTACCTTTGTGGATATTGAGGCCAAGGTGTGCTGGGTTCATTGCAACTATGTTGGCCTTTTCCTGCGTCTGTAGCTGGGTTTTTTTGGGGGAAAAAGGGCTTGATAATTGCCGAAGTTAAGGTCATCCGTGTCCAGAGCGTTCAAGGATGAGATTTTCCCTTTGTCCTCTAGTTTACGGCCAACAGGAGTGGAACAGGTGACAACAAGCATCCCTGCCTCATCTAAATACGCGTCCAAAACACATCAGTAAGTTGCTGGTCGTGTACCGCCCTTCATGTCATACCCTCGAAGGAGTTCCTAGAGATTGTGGTAATCTTCAGTGACACCCCATTGAGTCTGAACAGCTTCCAGTCTGTTTTATAACGTACATACACATTTTTTCTGTGTTCTTAATATTTCAACAATCCTGCTGTAGTTTCACCAGTGAGACCGTCGGGTGGCAAACATTTTGAGAACAAAGGAAATAGAGAGTAAGTGTGTTATAAAATCATGGTTTTGTGAAATATATTCATAAATATGAAAACACCTAAATACAACTCATATGAATTTCGTTACATATGTAATAATTGTAAATGCGTAGTATTACTTTGAAACTGTATTTGAATGATTTTGTTATTATTATTATATTCCATTCGACCAAGACAATGCAAATAGAATGAACAATCAAAGAAAATGGGACTGCAACAGAAATGGAACCTGTGGCCGATAGGAAGTTGTTTTTAACGAAACGTTGCTCTTTCCACCGAGCTGAGTAGCCAACGGTAATGCAAAGGCTCGAATAACTGCTTTAGATCCAAATTTTCATTCTCATTTCTTCACTGTTCATATCTGCTTGATTTGTTCCTCCACTCGGACAATTCTTACAGTAGCCCCATTCTCTGTAATTATTTATTCTATTTACGCTGTCTTTGGAAAATATTATATTCACCCTTTGATAACGGGGGATCATTTCAAATAGCATTTCAAAGTAATAGGACGCATTTATAAGTATATCTATCGTATCAAGTACATATTTCTTAATAGTATATGTACATATACAACGGTATATCAAGTGTACAGGCTGGCAGAGCTGAATTTTGATCTGAAATGTCTCAGCAGATGACGAGACCAGCTTATTAGCTGTTAGCAGGGCCACCCAGACTATGAACAGAGAAAATGGCAAGAAATGTACTAATTGGACACACCCATTGCACCTATTCCCAAGTGTGTAAACGATGTTCCCTTTATGTTAATAACGAAGAACTGTTTAGTTAAGTGCACTGACAAGAAACAAGATTATGCAGAAAAATAAATATTTGTCGTTTGAAATAAATGCTTTTATCATTGTTAAGTTATGGATTGATTGATGTACCCTAGACACATACACACAAGATGTGGAGAAGGCAACTCATCTTCTAAAAATTCGAATAAGAATCTCAAGAAAGATAAATCATCTTCCTTAGACGTTTCTGAAACGTTATGGTGTCATCTCAAAATCACGAAACTCCTAAAGGGACAGGTCCGATTGGTCAATCAAGAGGAAACGTCACGTGATCAAAATTTTTTTGCACCATGTTTTGCTCGGGGTGATCAAATAAAAAATTGGAAAAAGGGATAGTGATCAATGGATAGATTAATTAAGTGGTCCATGAGAAAGTCTGAAGTTTCAAATAACAAACGTGAGGATTCAATTCAGCATAAAGCCATTGAAATATTGAATCCCAAGTAAAAGTTTATTAGGGATTGAGGGTTTACACAAGTTTCTTCGGGACGAAATGAAGTTTAGGTTTGAATTTTCAGCCCTTTAGCTCAAGTGATGTAGCCTTTGTGCTATATAGATAGCCAACTAGACATACGAACATGAAAACTGAAGAATACTATGCTGACAGTGTTGGTGTCAGATTTGGGTGAGCTCAATTGATGCAGCCTGTACGCTTGATATATTGATAACCAGTCAGACATACGGGCATAGATACTGAAGAAACCTATGTTGACGATTCAGGTGTCACTTTGAATTGACAGTTTCTAATAGAAACAAATAGAGTCAAGTGGACTGGTGATTGACGTAAATACATCAAATGAATTGCTTCCTTTTCGATAACTGCCATTCTGAATTGGAATCTCAATATGGTTTCCTCTGATGAGTCACGTTTGATATTTAATTGGATAGAATTAACCCAATAACTGCGACAAGGAGCAGCTCAGTTGTCGTGTTTTAAATGCAACAATAACTTTGATAATATAGAGAGGCCCAAAATAAGCTGGACTAGATCGTTTACGTGGTGAACAACATTGAAAAAAAAATACTCAAAATTACACTAATTTATTCCGTCCGTGAATTACTATAGAAGTGGCAATCGTAAACGTCATTAACTATCGAAGATCTTAATGACTAACATCCCAAGAATATCAGAAGTCATCTGCAAGAGACAATCACGTTTTGCTGCACATTGCTGGAGGGCAAAACAAGAGCTTATCAGTACAATGCTTCTTTGGTTACCACGCCATTCTTACAGGAATGTTGGTTGCCCAACTTGAACATACATCGGCCAACTATATGCAAACACAAGATGTGACCATTCCGACCAATCAAATGCAATGTAGACCCGAAACTGGTGGTGTGTTAAGAGTCAATAGGATCCGAGCAAGCTCGACCAGAAGATGATGATTCTCGAAGTATATTTACTTTTATTCAAGAAGGTCTAAGTACCATTTTTTCAGTAAATAGACAATTCCACTTGAAGTTACAAATAGAGAAACATAGAAAAGAACAGAAAAAGGTTGTCTGTAACTTTTAATGGATGAGTTCTCTGAGTGGCGTGAAGATTTCTATCATTCGGTGGTTAACCATTGAAATTATATGACTGAAATGTCAGTTACCTCCAGTTAATGGGTCAAGGAAATATAAATAATTTACTCAACTATTCTATGCCTTTCACGCTCGTAGGAAGCAAAACAAAATGATGACAGTAACTATGTTAAAGTTCATGATACAAGAGGGAAAATGAAGGCATTTTTCAAAGATGAAAAATCAGTTAGAAACAATACAAAAGGCAAGTAAACAGAAAAGATAGACATCAAGTTCATTTATGAAGACTTTGTTAGAAAGGCGGTCGATTCTTTAGTTGGGCATCCTTAGGCTCGAAATTATTGATAATGGTACGTTAGTGTTTTATGGTAAATGTTTGGATAGTCGGAATAGGGGTAATGAAGATTGTGTTACACCAATTTTCCTAGACGGGGCTGCCTGGCAATCTGTCTACCAAGGAAATTAGAATTCATAGTCCAGGCTTTTCATTGGGCTGGAAGAGTATACTCTACCATTAGTGGGAAATACGTAGATATTTCAGCCATATTATGGCACGACCCTTACGGAAGAATTTGAAGACCAACTTGAGACTTACTTTTAATAGGACTTAACAAAATTTGATGTGATATTGCCAAATACCAGCGCAAGTCTGTAGATGACATTTTTTCTCAGTCGTAAGGAGAAAAAATCGCCATTAAAATTAGGGATGTTAACAAATAAGTAAACGTCCGTCATTTGAACTCAGGACCAACTGATACCTGCGAGGCTGTTTCACTTATTGAGCTAAATTGACAAGTCTTAGATATTACGGAGAATTTTTATTACAGATGCACAAGGGCCGATTTTATTGTAATAAATAAGTACATCTATACAAAAAAATACGTATTTTTATATTTTTATTCAATATAGGAATTACAAAAACATCTTCAGTCGGAATAAAAGTTGGAATGGAATTCGACCCTGCAGCATTTAGTCTTATCAATTACTCGTCTCATTTTGGCGTTGGTTTGTTAAGCTAAATATTCAGCGGAGTAAGAGAAAAAGGCTTACAGGAATTGAGACTACTGTGTTTTATGCTCGAATCCTCTGGTTACAATTTTATTCTATAAATAATGATTCGGGAGTAGGGGTATAGTAAGAGTTCTCAAATATTTTTCTTTCAACATGAATGAATTCTTCATCGCCTGGCTGACAGCAAATGATTTGCGTTAGAAACAAACATTGTTATGTTTGTCAAGGAGATTGAGATTTTCGGTGGCGAAGACTCAAGAGGAAACGCGTTGGTAATTCACCAGTTTTGTCCCGTTTTTATGTGAAATGAACAAATAGAACAGACTGGAACATTTAGAGATACAGAGAGAGAGAGAAAAACACACACATGTATATATGGGTGTATTTGAAAATATATATTTCTAATACTAAATCGTCATATTTAGATACACACGTGCATGCAAACACACAACCACACACACACATATATGTGTGTGTGTGTGTGTGTGTGTAGATGAAAACGATAGTGGGAAGTTGAGAAGAAAAACTGAAAAGATAAGAACTACATGCCAATTTTTTTATTATTCTATCGGCGTTTTTCGATGCATTTTGACGGCGGTCAGCCATCTTTCCCAAAAACAATATTACAGCAGTTCACAGAAAAAAAAATGTTGTTTACATGTTTGATGCTTAAAATGAGAGTGGAAATATTTCTGTGCTGTTTAGTTGTTCAATATGAACAGGAGGGAAGGTGTTAGTATCTGTGTAGTTTAGAGTAACATTTGGTTTAAAATGAAGTGGGTCTGTAAGAAGCGGGACCAGGAGATGTTCATTCCTCTATGTGATTCTGTTTCAAAATCAAAATATTCAGGAGGGTTGAAATTTGGAAGTGACCATACCTTTGCGTTATTGTATTGCATTGGGATAAAAGGGTAGCTTAGATACATCTGTTTGGTTTTTGTTTTTTTCATCTCCTCACCACGCAGAATCACTTAGATACGATGCATTACAACACCAACATACTGAGTATTGGCAACTAACAACCTACAGTCAATTCGAAAAACGGTACAGGCACACATATACCACCCCTTCAAGGAAAGTAAAAGAAGTCTCATCCACCATTAACCAAAAGATCAAATAAAGACAACACTCATACTTCCATGTAGCCCCACATCTACCAACACCAATCTATTAAATACCTGACAACAACTCTCTATCCTATAATAAAAATAACAAAACCTACTTTCTCCGGGAAATGACCATTTTAGCATCTCACTGTCTTTCTTATCTAAGACAAGCCAAACACCCAGAGAGACAGGAAACATACATCCCTGACTCCGCCTCTAATTTCTAACCAAATGTTACTCTCATCTACACAGATACAAACACGTCTCATGCACAATAATACGAATACCTCCCTGCTTCCACCAATCAATAAAACAACATAAAAATATTCACATTCTCTTTTACAGCATCAAACATGTAGACAGCAAATTTTTTTTCCGTGAACCACTAATAATATCTTTCTCGGAAATGATGGCTGCCCCGTCAAAATGCATCGAAATACGCCAACACAAAGATAAAAATGAGATGTAACACCTCTATTGAGTTTTTCTCTCTGCCTTCCTATTGCCATTTTTATCTCCATTCTATCAGTTCACTTCTCATCCACAATGCAAACATATATATATATATGTATATATATATATATATATATATATATATATTCAATTTCAAATTCATAAACATAGCGAGTGACTTTCGCATATGCATATGCTTTTGAGTTGATAATGTATATTCCATTAATCTACGAACCGTATGTATCAACGTACACATTTTATGAATGAACGAAATGCAGGTAATATATATATATATATATATATATATATATATATATATATATATATATATATGTGTGTGTGTGTGTGTGTGTGTGTGAATATCCTCGTGTTGAGATCATCAGTTGTTTACCATGGAAATGATTCGGAGATTTTAAAAACAGAACAATAACATTAACATGGCACCCCAGCAGTGTTAATCAAACACCACCTCCTTTTCAGCAATGAATTCAATATATAGCTTACGTCATACACATTTGTTATTTTATACTAGGTATAATATCCATGTACAGTATGTGGATGTTATTTTATACTACATATCATTTAATCTTTGAAACACAGGGCTTACTTACATAAAATATACACAAAAATCATATTGAACGATGATGGCCCAATATGACAACAGGCATGTCACATCCATCGAGTTTTGACCTATGAGAATATTATATATATACATATATATATATATATATATATATATATATATATATATATATATATATATATATATAAATGCGTGTGTGTATATGTATGTTCATGTGAGTATGTCTGTATGTGCACGGACACACACTTGTTTATATCAAAAGTGTAGGGGTAATTTACATATGGATCAGCACTTCTGTTAGGATCATACAATATCTTTGCACTCACTCAAAAGTGTTACACTCACACTCATATATATATATATATATATATATATATATATAGAGAGAGAGAGAGAGAGAGAGAGTGGGAGACAGAGCGGTAGATGGATAGATCGATAGTTAGATGAATACAAATTGCGTTTTATAACTACAAGGCGAGATCAAAAAGTTCCGAGATTTCTTCTATGAAGAGTTTTATTCGAATTGTATTAAAATTTGGCCGTCACCCGCTTCAGAATAGTCAAGGTGTGTACCGATACACCGCTCCCAGCACTTTTGTCATGATTGGAACATCCCCTGGAAGTCCTGCTCTTCGTGAGTGTCACGTACCATCTGCGATTCGTGCTGGATCTCCTTAACAGTGACAAAATGGTTGCCGTTCAGCTTGAATTTTATTTTGGAGAAAAGGGTGGAGACACAGGGAGCCAAATCTCTTGACTGCGAAGAATGAAGATCGTGCTGATGTGGCACAAAATCTCACGCCTTTTCAATCCACTGTGAGCATGCGCAATACCATGTTCGATCGCTCACTTCCACTCCTCCGCTCGTGTCAATCTTTTCAGATTGTTCCTTTTTTTACGCCTCGGGGCGGTATTGTAGAACTTAGCATTGACAGTCTGATCCTGTAGGACGAATTCACGGTACTCACCTCTGGGTAGTGCTGGTTGAGGGCTGACCTGAACTCTCATCATCCTCCTGTAATTCTTCATTCTTGATGCGCGAGTGCCACACAAAATAGCTCGCTCGGCCCATCGTCGTAAGCCTGCTCCAACATTTTAAGGGTCTCCATTGTCGATTTCCAGAGTTAGACTCAGAATTCGATGTTTGCTCCTTGCTCAAGTTTGATGTCCATCCCTAAAACCTCAAATGAACACGTGAAAGTGGTCATAAAAAACGTGTGTAACACAGACCCGAATGTTCACAGTATGACACCACCTGGCATGCTGACTCAAAACAATTACTGCTAACTTTCTACCAGCTTGAATGGCTGTCCAGCACTCAAATTGTTCGCAACAGGGACTGTATCAGAACTTTTTGATAGTACTCCGTGATTATTATCATTATTGTCATTATTATTTTCAATAATATCATTATTATTATTATTGTCATTATTATTATTATTATTATTATTATTTTTATTATTATTGTTGTTGTTGTTGTTGTTGCTGCTGTTGTTATTATTATTATCATTATTATTATTATTATTATTAGGAATCTCACACCAGTTGCCTGGTGGTAACCGCTGGAGTTTGAGTGACAGCAAGTCTCCTCAAGTCTCCAGCCCTCCTCTCCTAGTACTAGCAGGTCGCAGTAATTCTGCGATTTACAGTTTCACACCGGTTGCCCAGTGGTTATCGCTGAGGGCTGAGTGACAATAAGTCTCCTCAGGTCTTCAGCTACCGTCTCCTCCCTCTTTCGCATATCATGACAGAGTTACAATTCGTTGCAGTACTTATATCTCTAGCACCTTCCTCAGTACCCGTGCAGTTCCCAGTAGTGCTGTGGTCTGTACGGTCTCTATCCTCCCCCTAATCCCGATCTCCTCCAGTCTCTCCCTCAGCGTTCTGGGGACAGTTCCTAGTGCTCCCACTATGACTGGTACTACCCTAGTTTTCATGTTCCACATTTTCTTTAACTCCCTTGCTAGGTCCTGGTATTTTTCCCTTTTTTCACCCTCCTTCTTTTTTACTCTATGGTCTGCTGGCACAGCCACGTCTACTATTTGGCAGGCCTTCTTTTTTTTGTCTACTATTACTAAGTCCGGCCTTCTTGCCTGGATGAGGTGGTCAGTTTGGATGTCAAAATCCCACAGTAGTTTGTGGTTGTCATTCTCCAAAACTGCCTCTGGCTTGTGCTGATACCACTTTTCCCCATTATTATTATTATTATTATTATTATTATCATCATACATCGGATCGTGAGCTTTAAAGCTATTTACAAATAAGTGAAATCATTTATAATTCAATTTACTATTCGATTATTTTCGTAATTCTAAATCTCAAATTGCTTTTTCTTCCTTTCAAGTCGGAATCTTCGTCCATAGAATTCAATAATTTCGCTATATTAAGTCATAAAATCGTTTAATCCTCTATCTCATTTACAACCAATACCGATATGAATGTACGTACACGCTTATGGGTAGATGTATGCGTGTGCCCGCGTATATATGTATATATATATATATATATATATATATATATATATATATATATAAGTGTGTGTGTGCATATATAAGTGTGTGCGTGTGTGAGAAAGGGAGAGAGAAATAGTGTGTGTGTGTGTGTGTACACATAGCCCAGCAGGGAGAGACAAATCTTCATATATCTCTTTTTCACCCCATTTACATATGTATATCTTATGTATACCACATGAAGTACCAGCTATTGTGTGGTGGTTATTAAGCTCTAGTCATTGCTAGTCTCTACGACAACGATCCTTATCGAGTGACTTACTATTGAGATAAGCATACTAAATTACCCGATATAGAGAGAAAGCATGATGTAGAGGGAAGGGTGTCGCCTATCTGGATATTTGTTGTTTTTTCGGGGTAGGATTTAAACTAGGGAGTCACTCCCACATTCAAAAGATAGAAAAATACCTAAATTGGCAACATTGGACTCGCAAATTCAAAATATTGCATTTTTTTCAAAACCCATCTAAATTGGCAACAATGGTGCTAACACATTTTCGGTGCAAGGTCACTGATATAATGATTTCGATCCTCATTTGTCACCCAATATTCTACCATTGTGTCAGTTAAAACTAGAATCAATAAGTAAATGTCGTCACTGAATGTCTCACAAGACAAACAGGTATACACTTGTAAAGATGATTGCCTGTGTAGTGAATTCGATCTTCACTGAATGCCCCTGTTATTGTGGACTAATTAAATTTATGACATCGCAACACTTTACAGGAATTCATCATAAATAATTTTACTCTAAAATTATATTGAAAATGAAGTGAAAAAGAAATTTTCAATGGTCAGGAGTTTCTGCAAACGTTAGAGACAGAATAGTACCATATATATATATATATATATATATATATATATATTGCAATTCATGCATTTATGAAATATACTTGCGTGGTACCCATAAAAATGCCAGGATTATTTACATATGGATCTGTAACTCAGCCTAGGGTCAGGGTATTTGTGCGCTTTGGGTAGAATGAAAGTGTCGTTCCCGGCCCCCTGCTTAAGGTGGGGTTACACTGTCACTTTTGCTTAGGGTCAGTTTGTATTGTCTATGAACTCATTCAAAAGTGTTGCATACAAGAATATATGGACACCCAATGTTTCATACATGTTGGTATATAGAGAAAAAAATTGCTGAATTACATGCATATATATATATATATATATATATGTACCTATATAAACATAAATCTAAACATGCACTCAAAGACAGACAAATCCATAAACACACACTCATATACACACACACACACTCACGCACACACATATATGTATATATATATATATATATATGTGTGTGCGTGTGTGTATATTGAGAAATGGATATATCTGATCCGATAGAATGATTATGAATTACGTTATATTATATAGGAGCTCTTATTTGAAATGATCTCTCGTCATTACATGGTGGACAGAGCCGAATAGAGCAGATATAGACTGAGAATAATGACATGAGAATTTAGAGTGAAAAGAGTTATTCTGGCCTTTGCATTACCGGTGGCTGTTTAACCAAATGGTACGAGTAACGCTATGTTGAAGCAGCTACACTATCGGTTGCAGGTTTGATTCCAGCGGCAGCCCCATTTTCTTTGATTGTTTATTCTATTTACATTGTCTAGGCCAGATAATACATTAACGGTGCAACTATGTGAGATCATTTCAAATAATAGTTTCTATATTATATAACGCAATTTACAATCATAAATATATATATATATATATACACACACACACACACACACACACACACACATATATATATATATATATATATTGAGAGAGAGTGGGTGAGAGAGAACTTCTGCGTGAATTTTCCTAATGGATGCTTACGGCATTACACGCCATTACATACGCACATGATTTGCGCTTATTTTTCTTGAAATCTAAAATTGTTTTCTTTCCCGTTTCTTTTCTTTCTCGCCTCTTTCCTTTTTCCACACTATTTGTCTTTTCTAGTTGTTGTCGTCCAACTGAACGACCGCCATATTGTCTGTTATCGGCAATTGTCTTTTCGGCCACAGAACAGCCTCTTTCAATTTCCCACTCACCTTTCCTGCCCCACAAGCAATTTCCAGCAAAATATTGTAAATAATTCCTTCCTGCAAGAATCGAAATTAAAGGCTTCCACAAAGCAGACGTTTCCCCAACTCTGCAATTTCCAGATAACGTCAACAGCCTCTTTCATTCTCATCCTTCTTTTCGTATCAAAAAGAGAAAGAAAGGAGAAAGCGGAGTCAGCAAAAAAAAAAAATAATAATAACGTGTGGCCCACATTTTCTCCCTCAGTAAACAACAATGCGAAAATTATATAACTTGGATACAACATACAGAAAACAAGTCCTAAATTGAGCTCAAGTCGACCGCTGTAGTTCATTTGATAAAGTAATTTTTCCTTTAGCCGAGTCATTTTGTTTCGAATCAAAGAACAGTTATCTGAGCTTTAGCACTCAGATCTCTCCACCAGTTAGATGGCTGCAGGGTCCAGATCGACACCTGCAAATTCTCAGATTAATGCCTAATCGTAGTTTCATGTACATAACGTATACATATAATATAATTATTGCATTTAGTCCCTGTACTGCTAAATATCATCAAACCACCGATAGATTTGAAATTAGATTTGCCAGAGGTGTTGAAATCGACATTTTCATCTCTTCAGAATAACAACTCAACGTACCCTGTGTTATAAAACGTGTTCTCATGTATTTGATCATATAAAAAAAAAACTTGATCACTCTACTGCCGAATATCGACAAATTATCGAGGGATTTGAAATTAGAACGGTTGGACATATCTTAAGCCTCGGTTATTTCAGAGTAATATCTGTACATAACTTGCAAAAAAACTGTTGGTCGTTTGGATGTGAAATATCACCTCGTTGCACACACACGCACACGCACACACACACACACATATATATATATATATATATATATATATATATATATATTCAAACATCGAACAGACGGTAGTATCTGACACCACCCCTTTCATATTTGACTTCATATTTTCTGATTTATACCATAACAATATTTATTATACTCTGTTGAATACCAATAACTTTCCGATACAGGTATTCTATAAGTTCAGCATAGTCTAGCTTAAGGCCATAATAATGGAGTGAGTATTTAACTCACTAAATCGTAGTAATAATCTACGCCCCGTTCAAGAAGACATGACAGAAAATATTGGTAAAAATCACTAAAAATAGTCTTATCTCGCCCCAAATTCAAGGTGCGAACTATACTGGAGGCATATTATAAATTCCGTAGTTAGAGTCGACATATGAGGTATATCATGAATATTTGATTTCTTGGCCTAGAACTGAAGGATTACTATGTACATGAGGCATATCATAAATAATTGATTCCTTAGACCTAATTCAAGGCCCAACCTACACATCAAACGCATTATAAATCATTTATTAGCCTAAAATCAAAAGTCATCTTATACAAGAGACCCATGACTAATTTATAGCCCGAATTCAAAGGCTGGCCTACACACGGAAAGTTACTTATATACGAGTATTTATTTAAATATGTTTGCTCGCTCACGCGTATATGCACTGGTTCCCAAATCAAATACACCTTTTCCCACTTTCAAGCCGATGCGGAGTTACATAAGCCTGTCTGTAAATGTAAGTATGAATAGATATATGTAAATATCTACCAATGCATTTATTTAGGTGTGAAGGCGTAAAATACAAAATCGAGTAAGACACGATGTAATTCATTTAAAGCTTTGTTATTTAGTTACTGCAGAGTTTCGGAAGTGCCTGTAACTCTGTCGACCTCAGCTCAAGAAAATGGACGTGATGTACTCGGAAGCTTCAATTTGATATTATCTAATTGGATTCCCTGGAAGAATCAAATTGAATTTGCTTCTCCATGTGTGCACCGTTATCGTTGTCTCTCTACATTTAAATAATTCAACAAATACTGAGTCCTTCATAAAGGAGACTAACATAGATAGATAGATAGATTGATAGATAGATAGAGTGATAGATAGATAGATATGGATAGATTTAGATACTATTAAACATATAGCTGTGAACAAATTTAGATTCTATTAGATAGATGTGAATACATTTAGATGGATAGAGAGATAAAGAGATTGATAGGAATTGATTCAAGTAATATTAAATAGAGAGATGGAAAACCAAAACTACTTGTTCATCTATGAATATGAATCTTTCATAACCCCTTCTACAGGATTTGACTAAAATCTGATCAACTAATACGTACATTTTCTGCAAATATTTGAAATATTTTCATTCTCTCCCCCCCCTCTCCCTCTCTCTCTCTCTCTCTCTCTCTCTCTCTCTCTCTCTCTCTCTCTCTCTCTCTCTCTCTGTTTGAACAAAATGCATCAGCATGAAACCTAGTAGTTGTTAGTTATCGCTCTACGGCAGACACTCCTCCTTAATAAATATCCACCAAGCATAGAATAGTCTTACCCAGGTCCACATTGTTATGGAACTCAACCAAAAGACTAGCTCGCAAACTATGAACCATGCAACGTACAAAAGAGAGGATCACACTTAAAATCACATGGACACACCACTGGACAACAGAGTTTATTAGAGAATAAGTCATCGATATCATAAAATCCATTCGAAAATGGCAAAGTGTAGACAATGTTGCAAGACCAAACAACCGCTGGGCATCATGGCTCGAAGTGTGGATCCCCAGAGATCATAAGCGTAATTGCATCAAGAAAAAAGATGACGTGACGATTAAGTCAAGTTCCCAGCAAACACGTTTTGGCTGATCTTAGGGAAGGTCTGTTCTTATTGACTGACTCTAAGTGATGATGATAATGATGATTCTATGATTATTAATTATTCATTAATTTATCATTATTAATTAACGATAGTCAACAGCCCATTACTGGAGTTGAAACAGCAGAAAGCTTGGGTTATTGTTTCGAAAAAGTGCAATTGTACGATCAAAATTCTGTGGTCGCATTCGAAATGTAGCTTCCCAGTCTTTAGGCCAAGAGCAAAGAATGATATCTGTTCTTATCTACTAAGTATTTGATACACTCCCTGATGTGTAAAGAAGAACACTAATGATTCTAAGTCACAAAAGAAACAATGTAATTCAATTAATTTCAAGGTCAGGAGTCTTCAGCTTCATGCTAATTTATCAATATCCCAACAATACACAAAAGATTAGCGTTACAGTTTAGGATCAGGTCTTTAAAATTAAGACGAGAATTTTGGTTAGGGACTAGTTCACTATAATAGTGTCAATCAGCTTAGTATCGATGACTCCACTTCAGGGACGTATCAGATATTGAGCTCATAAGATAGTCGGGCTAAATCGCGTCGGATGCAACGTTTCTCGTGAGATCACTGAAGTTAAGCGACGTCTAGCCTGGTCATTACCCAGATGGGTGACCGTCTGCGAATACTTGGTGCTGTCTGCAGCAACCACATGGTTCTGTGAGCGTCTTGGCCCATAAACTCTAGTGCACGAATAACATAGGTTGCAAAGCAGAGACCAGGTTTTGCACCTGATCCTTTCATGAGAAAACGCTGCTCCATTAAGGTCCGATAACAATGTGGAGTTGCCATATTCGTATGAAATGGTAGCAGTGATCACACATTACAAGCTGATCAGAACAGATATTACACTTTGCATTAAGCCAAAAGGTTCAGAAGCTGCATTGTGAATGGGATCACAGAACTACGATAGTTACAGTAGTTGCATCAGGGAATGGAAATAGATACAAATCGGAATGAAATAGATTGCTATGGTAACGATGATAGTGATATTGTAATAAAAACTGTTCGCAACCCAAGCAATGTTAGTGTCAACATCCTTTGGTAGACGATGTTTAAAATTGTTGTGGTAGCACACTGTTTGTCTTTCCACTGTGTGAGACATTTCTTGCAATGATGTGCATAGAAAAGAAAACATCCGACCAAAATATTGCATTTGCATTGTTTCACCCTTAATACCAACGCTAACGTAATTAAACGGAATTCAAATTCTATCAGAGTGAACGTTTGTAATTTCGCAAGAAAATTTGGATTAAAAACCTCTTTTTTTCTCTAGATTACAGTGTCATTTTTGGTCTTTTAATTTGAAGGTAGATAAAGCATGAAATTTAGTGAAACAAAAGCCATGTGCAAAGAACATGTTGAAGACTAAGGCACAACAAACAAATCGAAGACGTAGAACTGGAGAAAGTAAACGGCTACATCTGCCTTGATCAACAAATCTCTATGAAACCTTCAAAAGATGAAGAAATCAGGCAAAGAATCACTTTAAGGTTGGCAAGCTTTTGACAAGACAAGTTGAACATTCAAGAAAAAGAAAATCCTTCAAGTACAATACAATCAGGTGCCATGTGATCTAAGGAGAAACGTTAGGTCAAGTGCATTGACAATGAAGGAGAGTAAGTCGGAAAATAAATATTTGTTTTATAGAAGAAATGTTTTTCTATCATTAGCTTATATCTTATACTCATGAGTTTACACTTACTTCTTGCATACATTTATATATTCTCAATTATATATATATATATATATATATATATATATATATATATATATATATATATATATATATATATATATATATATATATATAAGTACATGGTGGGAAACAAATCACAAAATAAATAGAAAAGGAAGGCTATGCAACGTGCCTAATATTCACCTATGGAGCTGAAACATGGAACCCAACCAAAAACTTAACCCTCAAACCCAGAACCACGCAACTAGCACATGGAAGAATCATGCTCAACATTGCATGTAATGATTACAAGACAGCACAATATATTAAAGGAAAACTAGAAGTCTAACATATCAGAGAATCCATAAGAAAACTTAAATGGCATGGGCTGGTCATGTTGCGTGAATGGCAAACAGCCGCTGAGCATCACGACTCATAACACGAATCCCCAGAGATCACATGCGAAATCAGGGCCGACAAAATATAAGATGGCAGGGCGAACTAGATAACTTCAGAAAGTGCTGGTTTCGTGACGCTCATAATAGAGGTGTCTGGCCGTTCTTGTTGAAGGTCTATGTCCAACGACGGTCGCTAAAAGGCAAATGTTGAGGATGAATTCAGGGAATTATATCCATGAGCACTCTTTCTATATATTCATGGTTTCATTTTGAACAGAAACAACTTACCCTTCTGTAAACCAGTTGAGAAATTGATTGTCACAGCGTCAAACAGATACAAATATATATATATATACAAGACCACGCCAAGAACACTCCATTACAACCTTCACCTCATATATAACAACTGCAAAAGGTGCTTCTTATAACACAATCATTATTAAATTAACAGAAACAGGTCTGGTTAGCCACTCCTTAGAAACCGCCATGTAAACAATGTCGTCGGGCTGCATGCTGTGTTGGGGGGGATACATTAAAAAGTTGGGATAAGGGGTGATCAATGAGCAAGTAATTTCTCTGGCCCTTTGTTGGGCAATAATCACTAAAAAATTTTAATATACAATCAGGTATGATGCGATCTGTGGAGAAACGTCAGGTCAAGTGCATTGGCAACGAAGGACATGTTGGAAAATGAATATTTGTATATATACAATAAAAACTTTTATCTATCATTAGTTTATATCTTATATCTATGGGTTTACACATACTTGCAGACATTTATATATTTTCAATTATATATATATATATATATATATATATATATATATATATATATATATATATATATATATATATATAATAACATGTTGCAAGATAAATCACAAAAATAAATTGAATTATCAACTCAGAAATCAACTTGAAACGTTTTTAAAAAAAGTTAATTTTAAATAGCTTTTAATACTTATATTATCTTTGATGTGGAACCCATCGTAGAAAAAAAGATTATGTTCTTGACGAATAAATTTAACGTTTGTTCCATCTTCATTTAAGAATTCAATTAGCGTAAGAATATCCAATAAATGAAAAGAAGCTATTAGTTTTGCTTGTAAAGTGATGTCGTATCCGTTCAAATGAAACAAACGTTGAATCTTTTCAATAATATGATCAGCAACATTAGCAACAACAAAAGCCAGCTATAAAGCTAATTCTTTTATTGTTCGTTTTCGTCAGTTTACAAGGAACCCATTTTCTTAGCTTTTGAATATTTCCCTTGCATATGATTTTTTTCTAAGGCTTGAAACCGTTGTACTACCCCTAGCAAAAATAATTACAGTAAATGTTCATGAAGCTTTTTTTGCATCGCAGCAAATAAACAAACAACAGATATGACACAAAACAATTTGCTTTATAGCTTGATATAATGGCTTCATGAAATATATGAAATGATCTAGATAAAATATTCAAATCATTGGCAAATTGTTTCCAGATCTATGAAAGAAATATGGGATCATTTAATGCTCAGGCAAAGAATTATGGAATTATCCACAAATAATCACGATCAGTACTTCGTTGCTCAACGTGAGGCTTTTACGATGATCTGTATTCTTTGTGGCAAGGACTTCATTGATGAAAAGCAATATTCTCAATTTAGTTGCTTCCAACATCAGTTTTGCAGGGTGGAGCCTTGTCCTGTATCATTTTTCTTTAAAATTGCAACGTAAATTATCAATCTGATTAAGTTCCGAACTGTCTGCAGGCCATGTTATTAATTCTATATGCCCCTTCAAACATTTCAACATCCTGGAAAATGACTTCCTCATCACCAATCCTATTTCTAATGATGGAATGAGAAAAGTGTCCGAAGTTTCTATGTACATCAGTGAATTGCCATCTATCCTGGTCCACTGCCCTACATGCAAATCTATATCATAAATGAGACGGGCAAATTGCTTGTTTTCTTCCGACGGTTATATTTATATGTTTCATTAGAATTACACCGGATAAAAGAAACTGTATCATTGCCTTGGCCAGTGCAGATTCATGGTTCATCACTGAATGTCACTTTCGTCCAATCATCCACACTTTATGATTGCTTCTCTTTAACCTATTCTAACTTTGTTTTCTACTGTTTAAGTGTTAGTATTGTTTTTTGTTCGGCTTTTCTGCTTGTAAAATCCTTTTCCTTCATCAGATTTCTTCCAGTTCTGTCACAAACACTAACTGTTGCTTCTGCTCATTCGTTTTTCATTTGTTTTGATGTGTACCATATTCGAGGAATATTGCTTTGAGTTTTCTATCCCGATGCCTTAACATCTGATTGGGACAACCTGTATATTTTCCTTCATAATGTTGTCATTCTGTTTATACTTGCATCAAATTTTAGATGTAGCTGACTGGGAACAAACACCATCTTTTGCCACACTTCATGTTGGATTTCTTTCTTGGAGAAGTTTTATCATCTTTTTCAATATGTCAATTGGAAAATCTCTTGCCGAAGCCGTATTTCCTTCTAACACTAATTTGTATATTTAGACTATTGCTGATGTTTGTTTTAGAAATTCAAATTACAAATTGATTGAATCGATAATTTGCTTCTTTACTTGATCTTAAAAAAATATGCCAATATTTTGAATAGCTTAATCTAATTTGTTTAAGTTGTATGGAAGCCAAAATATGAAGCCATTAAAAATGTCTTGTGTCATATCTGTGATTTGTTTATTTGCTGTAGAGTAGATAAACGGAGCGAACAACCTCTAAGTGTATTGATTCTATAATTTTTGTAAGGGATGATACTACAGTTGACTGATAGCACAAACAATACAGAGCTGAATAAACCTGAAATAAACTTCGAAGATGCTTTCAATATTGGGCGAAAGTTGGCACTGGAAACTTTTGTATAAGCTTACTATATACAGAGAGAGTGTGAGAGATGCATTCGGCGATTGGTGCTCCATTTTCTCAAGTCAACGGAAAATGAACTGAATTCGTGTGTTTCTCAATAACCAATGAAAGGAAAAAATATTTTAGCCTAACCTAGATTTGTAATATTTTCTGGAACAGGTTTCATGGTAATTCTTATTTTCCAGATTCCTTTATTAGTTCGAGATTTTTAGATGTTTTCCAAATGTTTATAGTGGGCTGTAGCTGTGTATAATCTCCTGCTTATCCCAATACCTATCAAGTCTATTCTTAGAGAATTCATATTTAAACCACTGTATATACCTAGAGCAATGAATTTCTATGAAATCCTCAAAAAAAAAAGAGAAAAAAAAATCACTCTGGGAAGGCAAACCTTCGGTATGGTTCAACGTTCAAGAACAAGGAAATCCAATGTCCTAAAAAAGGGTATACAGTCAATGCATCCTTCAGATAGTCACTTATGGAACAGAAACATGGAACCTAACAAAGAAACTGATCCTCAAACTGAGAACCATGCAACGTCCACCTTATATGGAGTAATCACAAGACAGCACAATATGTTACAGAAAAAAAAAAGGAGTAAGAGACATCAGAGAATCGATGAGAAAACTGGAATGGCGATCGGCTGGTCATGTTGCAAGAATGGCAGACAACTGGTGGACATCACGACTTATAACGTGGATCTTCAGGGGATCACATGTAAAACCGCGGCCGGCTGAATATGACATGACGCTACGAACTAGACAAGTTCTGAAAGTACTGGCTCCATTACGACCATGATAGTAAGGTCTGGCAAATCCTGGGAAAAGTTTATGTCCAACGACGGACAATAAAGAACTGATGATGATGATGATTTAATGAGGTAGAATATTTCATATCTGTACTATGCAGACGTTGAAACTATCTTTCCGTATATCAATTTTGGTACGTTTTCAGATTGACCGCCCGATTTCTTGCTCTTTCTGTATTTTCTTCCCATTTGTTGATGAAGCTAACATTTTTTATGAATATACCCTATTGTTATTAGTCCTGTTCTTGATATACTTCAATTAGGTCTCCTCTTCTATAGCTGAGGATTGGTAGCTCCAGTTTATGAGGACGCTATCCATGAGTTAAATTTGTCATTTCAGTTACTTTCTTCGTTGCTCTCCCTTTGACTCCTCCGATTAACTCAAAGGGTTTGTTTTGGATTTTGCCCATTCCGAACTTGAATGCTCTAAATGAATCTTAACTAAGGATTTGTACATTTTAAACCATAAACAGATGGAGGAGAGTTCATGGATGTACTAAGGCTACTTAATTAAACCTAAGAAAAAATCAATTTACGTAGGTAAAAAAAAAGGAAGAATGAGAAAATTAAACATCTATGATAAATATGGATACATAATAATTAAATACTATATATATATATATATGTATATATACTGGATATATTTTTTACCATATACATGTTTATGTTGAATATATTTTTATCATAATTGGAAATATTTTTTTGACATATATATGTATTTATTGAATATTTTTTATCATATATATATATATATATATATATATATATATATATATATATCAATTAGCAATCTAATGATGATAATTTATTCTCAAACATAATCGTAATTGTCTTCCTTGTCAATGCACTCAATTTGGTGGTGAATATTAATCAGATAAGACGAACATTATCCAAAAAGAATTCCGTTGAAAATTCAGTTAATAACTCCGTGTCAGGCTACGGACGTATTGATCCACTCTTGTTCATAGCGAAAGTATCTGCTCTCATACTACACCGAGCAAGTTGACGATCACAAAAGAAAAGTAAATGTCGAAATGCTGTCAATATACTATTGCTGCTAATTTTATCGTTGGGGCCATTATTGCTATTTATACTTGAAAATCAGGGAAATGAAAGGGAGTGACTTGGAGGAAAAAAATACATAAACGTCCTCTAAGATGGAACTTATTGAATGAAGGGAAGAATTTAAAAAAGATAGAAAATAGAGTAGAAATAAAAGAGCCAAATATAGCTCGTCACTATAGATGTATAGATCCTCTCATTGAGGCCATATTCAAGTGAATAAGTAAAAGGGAAGAGAGTATGTGCCTCAAACAATCGATAACGGGGTTATCCATGAGTAAAGAATTCTCTAAACGCCAGAAAATGCCAGAACAGTTAGTAATTGGACTTCACAAAAGCTAAAACTCTACTAAATCTGCATTAGCAGAGAACTTAGATCACTTATTATCGTTCGCTAATGTTATTGTTCCTCCCTTCCCCTATTTTCCCAATGCGAATAACCCTGACCTGGGTTCTCATCCGCACAGGCTTAAATTCTGTCAGGTTACTCTCCTAAGGGGGTGTCAGAACTTCACAGTCGTCTAGTAAAATCTAGGATCTCTGCTTTATTTTGCAGACAGCCGTATTGCCATGATTCTCCTTCAAAGGTAGAACTCTATAGCCACCTCAGGCATCTATCAATTATGTTCAGATCAGCCGTATTCCTGCAAAGGGGTGGCAGACACCTATAACTAGCTCAGCTACCTGCAAGGAGGACACTCCTGTCAAATCTACGACCTAATAGCCCAGCTCTTATTCGTGCTATTTCTACGGACTATAAGATACGAATCCTGAGTCGATATAGTGGTGAGACCCTCAGGCAGATCATAACTGACCGTGATACTTTATTGCTCTGGCTTGAGGCTTATAGCACATGTGGGACCCTACTGTGGAAATCCCTTCAAAAAATCTTCGTTCACGAAGCCAAGCCATTCATTCATATGCTTGCACACACGCACATACACACACACACACACACACGTATATATATATATATATATATATATATATATATATATATATATATATATATATATATATATATATATATATATATATATATATTAGCTCATAGGGAAGAAAGAGAAATGCATCAAAGTACTCTCTGAATGAAATTGTAAAAATAAAAATACTTTTTTTAGGATTCTAGTAATTTATGGAAATAGATTTCTAACCTGAATAGATCGTTACGAGGAAGCCAACGTATTAAAAAGAAGCAAAACAAATTATAGAAATGGGATATATATATATATATATATATATATATATATATATATATATATATATATATATATATATATGAATTAAGGGACAGTAAGTGAATCGAATGATTCGATCAACCATTGTTCGAAAATCGGATAAACGCAAATCGGAGTATAAAAGAAACAGGTCTGGTTAGTCACTCAATAGAAACCGTCATGTGACCACTGTACTTTGGCGTGCCCCGTTGGGGGTGATCAATTTTTCAAAATGGAAACGGTGATGATTAATGAACAAGTTACTTCCCTTCCCTTCCCTTTTGTTGGGCAGTGATCATTAGTAAGGGCTGAATGAAAAATTAAAAAAACAATCTAGGATGCTACCGGACACAAAAAAGGAAGCAATCTAGTTGATCTGCCATCACTGTTGAACCCCTTACTTAAAATTTGGGGTAGAAATTTAACGAAAAAACTCTTTTCCTAGACATAATAAGCAGTAAAGATTCAAATATATTCAGCCTTCTTGCTCCATTAATACAAGTGTGCTACATACATAAATAAGTAAATAGCCAGACTATTGACCAGCCAGCCAGACCAACTTCAAAACTGAAGAAACCGGTGTTGACAGCTTCGATGACAGTTTCAGTTGACGGTTTTTAAAAACGCTCGCCTAAAGGAAACTTGTTTGTTCGTGTTTTTCTCTTTTTCATACGTGACGCCATCAATACAATGCGAAATATAGATTATATAAGTCTGTCTAGAGATAGAGTTAATCACTGACTCACCTCTGTCCGTGTCTTACTAACTTTTCTGAAAGCTTTCTCTCTCTTGAAACACGTCTGTGTCTAGGTCTGTTAAGTGGTTAAGAGAGTTATTTCCCTTGCTCAATGTTCGAACTTGAGTTACAATCGGATATATAGAATGCTAATTTTAAAGACGGGCAAAAATATTGAATGGTTGGCGTAACACAATCTTCCCAGACACTTTTCATTCTTTCTGGTTTCAAAAGAAACTAATCAAAATTTGAAGAATGTTTATCGTCGCTCGCACATGGAGTGATAGTTAGCAAGCTAGTCTCGTTAGAATGTTCAGTCCTGGAGAAAGTTAGAGCCTCAGCAGGTGCTCAACTCTTGCAGCCATCTGTCAGACTTATATTGTTTCATTGACGATTGGCTTGGGTTGCAAGTTCGATCTCCACATGCTGTTTCACTCTTGTGTCACTATACTATCATCATCATCACCCTCAACCTTTTAACGTCCAAAAATTGGCAGGTGTTTCTATCGCGTATTTCTTTGATCGATGTCTACATGATTGTAAGTATTTTTAGGAACTATTTATATTATAATTAGACGAATGTTTTCTGCATAATGATTAATCAGCAGCAGCAGTCTTTCAACGTCTGTCGTTGTATATCGACCTTCTCCAGGATTTCCCATATTTCTATATCATGGGCGTCGTGGAGCCAGTACTTTCTGAACTTGTCTAGTTCGCCTCTCCATCTAATATTATGCCGGCCTCAGTTCTGCATGTGATCTCGGGGGATATATGTCGTGAGTCGCAATGTCCATCGGTTGTCCGCCATTCGTCCAATATGGTCAGCCCCCTGGCATTTGTGTTTTTTAATGGATTCTATGATGTCCTTGACCCTTGTCTTTTTCCGGATGTACTGTGCTGTCTGGTGGTCTCATCATGTGAGGCCCATGTGCACGTTGCATAGTTCTCAATTTGCAGATCTGTCCCTTGGTTAGGATCCATGTTTCAGCTCCATAAGTGACTATTGGGAGGATGCATGGGTTATACACCCTTCTCTTTAGAATTAATGGGATCTTCTTATTTTTGAAGATTGAGCTGGCTCTCCCGATGGCTTGCCATCCTAGTGTGACTCTTCGCTTGATTTTTTTCTTTTTTTGAGGGTATCATGGAGATTCATAGTCCTTGGTAGATGTAGTGATCCACTCTCTCCTGTTCTGTGTCCTCGATTTTGATCTTTGTTTGTTTTTTTCTCGGACGTAGTTGTTGCACAAGATCTTCGTCTTGCTGAAGTTCATATGTGGGCCGAATTTAAGATAATATGTTGAAAGATAGGTAAAATCATTTTTTATATTAGGCCATGTATTTATTGATGCACCCACGTATATGTATGTATGTCTCAAATCACAGTAACCCTACAAATGACCGACCAACCAGCTAAGTTTGCTACAGATTCTTCTCTCTTTGAGGGTCTGTTTGTCTGTATCTGTCCCAGGCGCTCCTGGTCACATTTTGGGAATGTTACCTCAAAGAGGTGCATGAGTACACCACTAGGTACTGAAAACCATCTTTTTTCAGAAAAGTGATTTAAGTGGTTTCTTTGCTTATTTCAGACCTACTGTTGTGCAGGTATTTTTCAGATAATTTTACATAATATCTATTTTTTTTTAGATAACTTTAGACGATTTTAGTTGAAGATCTATTTATATTTTTCGATTTTTGATGATTTTTTGAGATGATAAGTTTTGGTTCACGCATGGGCTCCGGTGATTCATTTATGCGAGATACGGATTTTGGTATAGGTCTTTCAATGCCAATATTTCTCTTCTTAGGATTCTCTCGTCTTTTTTTTTATCATTATTATTCTACTTTCCTCCTTTTTGTAAATGGACATTAAGGGCCTCTCTTTTAACTTTTTTATTTTTTTGCTTTTCGTATTCAATTCTTTTGCTATGAACACTTCCTACCGATACGCACTTTTCCAATCTTCATAAATCTTTCTGTGTTTTGTTTTGTTTTTTTATTACTTTCGACACTCCAATTCCAAACCGTTCGTCTTGACTCTCACATTCAACTCCGATTTCCCCAATTTAATAAATCATACCAGGTTTTATTACTTCGTGCTTTTGATGAAACGGTTCACGTTTTATCAGGATCTACCAACACATATGCATATATTGATGCATATCTTGAGAAGGCAGTACTCTACCAAAGACGTTTAAAGACAATGAATACTGGCCAAGGGCGAATTTTCGACAAAGTACTAATGTACTAATTTATTTGGGAAGTAATGTCAGATTTTTAAAGGGATTTTCCAAAGGGATATAAACATATTCAAACGTAACAAACATTGAAATTCATTTTATTATCAATATTTGTTTGTTTATTTTTTGTTACTATTCACCTTCATCTGAATTGTTGTTGGTTTCTATCGCAACTTAACTCAGGCTGAGTTCTCTCCAACACAGAGTAAATAAATTAACAAAAGAAGATTGTAATAAAAAGATAAGTTCTAGGTTAGAATTGATCCACGCTGTTGATTCATTTACTCTCTACCGATAAGTACCCAGCGTGAGTTTGGTATGAAAAGTAACAACAAGTACTATGAAGATAAATAGTCGTGATAATAATAATGATTCGCAATATTTCATCATATAAAATAAATGAAATATTGTAAAAGTAGATACTGAACCAACTGTTAATGTGTTCCACTCTATTTTAGATGTTTTCTAGTGGAAAATGACAGTGACGTCGTGAATAGAAATAATCCTGGCTGTATTCATTATTCGATGGAATTTTTCATGACTCTTGAAGTTATGATTGTTAAATTGACTGTCATGATGAGTCAGTTATAATTCTCTACTCCTCTCTGTGATATTCTCGGGAAATGATACTGGTTGACATGTGAGAAGAAAGAGATAACTGGTGTTATGTTACTAAGATACAATATTCTATTTCATTGAATATAGTACAAGTAAGTACTTTCAACTCTACTGTAATCTGGTAAATGTTACGTAATGACTGTGGAGGAATGTGATTGGTTCTATACCAGGGAGTGTTAATGATGTTTATGTCATGGCAAATGTTGCATAACTTCGACAAATACAGGCCTTGCTCTGTGTTTTATCATTGCTTTCGATGACTCGGGAAATTTCCACAGGGACTAGATAGGCCATATTGCAAATATGTCATATAACCACTGGACATCATAACACACACCGTGGATCCCCAGAGATCCTATGCTAAATAGTGACTGGCGAAAGAAAAAAATATTACGTAACGATTTGCCGTACTTTCTGAACTAATCCATTCTTTGTCAGCCACAGTTTTGCATATGATCTCATGGGATTCAGGTCGTAAGTCTTGTTTTCCAACCTATGTCTGATAATCTTGCAACATGACCAGCGCATTGCTATTCAGTTTTCTTATGGTTTCTATGGTATCTTTGGCCCCCGTAAGTTTGATAATATATTGTGCTGCTTGTGGTTCCTCAATATGATAAGCATGATTCTATCCAGTTGCAAAAAAATTATCACTTTGGAAAGATACTAGCGTTAACACAATTAGTCTCTGGGTGCAATGGATTAGCAACTTGAGAGTTACAAATTTTCTGCGGGGCAAAACAACTCTGGACAGTCTTGGCTGTGATTTCGATCTTATGTCTTTCTGTAGGCGAAATTCGGCGGCGACACCAGATGTGCTATGCAGTAACTTCTATCCAGGATCTTTCTGCTCGGCAGATTCAGCGACAACTCAGGACAGTCCAGGCAGTGACTTCGATCTAGTTTCTTTCTGCAAGCAGAATACACTGACGATTCTAGACAGGCTGGGCTACGATTTTAAATCTAGAGTATTTCTGCTGGGGGAATCAGTGAAAACTGTTTTGTGATCCAAAAATGGTCATCTTATGGCAGCAAGTCAGGCATTTAATCACCAAACTCTCGAGGACTCTTAACAGGCCTTTTACTTATTACATTTCTGGGCTTTCATTAATCATTATCCCATACTTCAAATGTGACCTATTTTCACAATGCAATATATTTTATTATTTTTCTATTTTCTCGGAGCTTACCAGTTCTTTTTTTTTTTTTTTTTTTGAAACGTGAATTTATTATCTCCAAGGGAATTCAAATACTCAATTCTTTCATTGGTCAGGATTCAGGTTGGGTCAATTCAAAATTATCAATCATTTTCTATGTTTCTATGAATTCTAATCTTTTTCAGTTGAGCTCATTTTTCTCTCATCCTGTACTTTTGAGTCAGTAGAGTAAGAGTCAGGCTCAACCCACATCACTTCAATTTCCCGACTCAGGTTTTCTACTTCTTTTTTCCTTTCTTTTCAGGAGATAATTTCCAGCTGGGATCTTTCCTTTTCTTTCTTTAAAAACATAACTGAATCTTAGTTCAACCGTTGGTTGTGTTTACTCATGCTATTGCGACCTATTCGCTTAGCTGTCTGACACCGGAGTCGCTGGTGTGGAGGACGTTGTTCTGAGTGGGCGACACCCCTAAATAATAGTTAACAGTACTTAGCTTGACTACAAGCAGTTACTGCTGCTTAGCTTATAAAATTGCATCTGGCTGAGATCTACCAAGGTATCCCTATTCACTGAATTTAACACCTTGAGTTCTTCATTTATTCAGATCGATGGTGGGTGAAGGCTATTCTGGGTAGGCGACACGTTAACTACTGAGCTTAACTATAAGCGGTTACTACCGCTCAGTTTGTTTAATCTCATCATAGTTTTTCCTACCGAATCGTTAGTTTGAGATTTACAACAGCATCTCTAAATATTTCATTCGTCCCGATCAGCAAAATGCTTTCTTAATTGCAAAACGTTTAGGAAAAGGAAAAAGATCGATTCAATACAGGCAGAATGTTTTTCATCGAACCTTTCCGATATTTTTTCTTCGTTGAATAATTTCTAATCCTCACTCCTTCCTCTATTCACTTTTTTATCCTTCTCTATTTTCGTCTTTTATCTTCATTTTTCTTTCATTTTTTCTTCAGTTTCTCTCTGCACCTTTTTTAATCATTTTATTTTTCTCGTTCTTCTCAATATAAATTTTGCTCTTTGCTTACTCTTTGATTTTTCATTCTCTTTCTCTTTCAATCTTCTTTCTAATTTTCATGCCTGTTCATTCTCTTCCCTTTTCCTCCTCCCCTTCAGTGATCTATTAATCAATCTATTCACTATATTCTTCTCTCATTTTCTTCTCAGCTTTCTTCTTTACTGGTCTCTCTCTCTCTCTTTCTCCTTTCTTTCTTTCCCTTTTTCCTCTTCTCCGCCTTTCTTTATTTACGTCTTTTTTATCATCCTTTCTCTCCGTCCTTTTTTCTACTTTTTCTCCCCCTTTTGTCTTTTCTCCTTCCCACTTTTTTTTCCTTTCCTTTATATCTTTTTTATTTCTACCTCTCAGTTTTCTTCTTTCTCTTTTTTTTTCTTTCTTTTACATTGCATTTCTGTTTTTTTCCTTCCGTTCACCTCTGTTCTCCCTTCATATCAGTCTTTTTCCTTTCTTTTTTTCAGTTTCATTCTTTATCTTCCCCTTCCTGTTTCTTCGTTATTTTTCTTTCTTTTTGTCTTTCTTTATATTTCTTCCCTTCATTCTCCATTCTTTGCGTCACTTTTTTGCTTTCTTGAAATATTTTTTCACTTTTCTTCATTGTGTTCCTTCTTCTCTTATCTTCTTTCCCTCTGTTTTTTCACATCTTTCTATTTTTCTTTCTTTTTCTTCTTCTTTCGGTTCTTCCTCCCCTTTCTCTATTCTCCTCTTCTTTTTATCCCTCTTTCTTCAATGTTTCATTCTTTATTCCTATTTTTTTCTGACATCTTCAACACAATATTTGCTTCATTTTCTCTTCCTTTTAGTTTTTCCTTAATTCCCATATTCTCGATTAATATATTCTTCTTTCTGTTCCTCGCCAAACCAATTTCTTTCTTTCAACTTCTTTCTTTAAATCCTCAATTGTTCTTTTTTCTTTTTTTCATTCTTCTTCATAATACTCTTCTTTGAAATCTTCCCTCCCTCAATCGATTCATCCATTCCTTTCTAAGTTCTGCCATTCTCCTATTTCCAGCGTAATTATCCACTTACCGATAAGCACACTGGGCCATCCCTCTCCTCTTCCTGTTCTATTATCGCCTCGGGCGCCAAGTATTTTGCAGAAGCAAGAACAAAGGCATCCGAGGAGAAGAAAAAAAAACAAGTCACAACGCGGAATGAGTTCAGAATGAAGATCGATCAAAGTTCCAAGTTGTCGGTTAGAAGAACACTTTATGAGAGGACCGAGCGGAGATTATAGTTCTCACTACTGGTCAGTTTCTTTTGAACCTTCGGCCCAATCGCTAACGGGGACCTGAACCATCAAACATGCATTCACACGCCTATAGTCGCACGTAGAGGTAAGTAATATTTCACGCCCTTGTAGACTGAAGCATATTCATAATGTAGATGGACATTTACCTATTTTACGTCGTGTAAAGCGCACTTTACAAATTCAATCAAATACCCGTATCTTGCATGAATGAATTACGTACAATATCCTACAAGTGCTTCAGAACTGATTATCTGAAGAATTACCTAAATTATCTTTGAAAAAATCGATCTTTCATCTAAGACTATCAAAAGAAAAAAAAACAGCGCAAGATTCGGACGTTTTTGGTCCAAAAATGACCACAGATAACCAAAGAAGCAGTTTTTTGAAAAAACCAAAAATCTTTTTTCGATGGTGCCTAGTGGTGAAATTTTCAAGGCCCAAGCACCAAAGATGCCACCAGGCTGCACGGGGATTCACATGCATTGACAAGCAGAAAGAGGAAAGAGAGAGTAGAACCTCAAACCCACTTGGCTTGCTTGTCGGACAGACAATAAGAAATAATAATAGTTCAATACCCATAAAGCCAGATCAACTTGAAAACTGAAGAAACAGTTGTTGACAATGTTATACGTTATTCAAATCAAACATATGTTGGATACCCTGATTATTTTTTTCGGGATTTAAATCAGAAACCGTCGAGCAGAACTGTCACAAAAACTATCGATATAGATTTCCTCAGTTTTCAAGTTGGTCTGGCTGGCTGCATCATGTGTGCAAGCTGCATCAATGAAACTAGAGGGCTGTAAATTTAAGCATTTAGTCCTTGTCATATATCGAAAAAAATTGTTTTTTTGAAAGCCCTCCACCCCTAAATGAGTATTTAGTTAGAGTTCAGAAGTAACTTATCCATTGATCGATTAAATAAGTCACTTCTCCAACCATCTGTTGGGCCATGATCACTGAAAAGTCAGAAATTAAAAAATAAAAACAGCATTAAGGTTGCTTCACGCAAACATAAGGATCAATTTAGCATAAACTTGCATTGCTGATTGAACACCCCACTGAAAAACCACGGGTGGATTTCAAAAAACAAAGCGCGAAACATTTTTCTAGACAGGAGAAGTGAATATTCAAATTTTTAGCCTTCTAGCTGGTGTGGTCTGTATACATATACATACATAGCCAACCAGCTAGATCAACTTGAAAACTGAAGAAACAGTTGTTGACAATTTTTGTTTGCAGCTCTCAAAATCAACTCTGATAAATTCAATTCCTGAAAGAGTAAAATATTCACAGTCTGCTTATGGTTATTTTTCCTGTAGACTCGTTGAGGAGAATTGAGCGGCAACTTCATCACGATTTATTTTGGGGTAACTATTTTCTGCAGAGCCGATGTCAACCTGACCGTCTTAGCCTCACTCTCAACTGATCTTCTCCAAGTCTTCTTTGCTCTTCCAACTCTTCTCTTCCCTTGTGGATTCCATTCCACTGTCTTGTGACATTATCAGTCTTCTTGCATAAGATGTGCCCGATCCATCTGGACTTTTGTATCTTCATTTACTGGTGGATGGAGTTCTGGTTACTTCCCTTCCGTAGGTTGATGTAGGGAAATCATCTCAGATCACCCGATGTTCGAGATTGGGTTGTAGACATCTGTTGAAGAAAATCTGGAGAGAAAGATTCTGATTTTATTTCATTACTACAATGCCTTGATATTTCAAATAGGTTGCAGGGTAGCATTACACCAAGTTTAGAGTAAATCCACCAAATTCTAATGTGCAAAATAAGTACAATAGTCCTATCCTATCTGTCAAATACACTTATAGATATTCCTGACCACTGATAATCCCTTTCTTCCTGATTTAAAATGCATAAAATAAAGGCTGAGTGGCAAAATTGTTCGAACATATTGTTACTCAAAAGTTGTGAAGTTCGCTACTTAATCAACAAAATAAAATAGATTGGTCATTGACTTTTGAGTCGTATCTTTCTATTCATCCTAACGGTCTATGCTTTTCTAGATGTATCGAATTTCTTATTAATCTAAAAATCTATTTACCTGTTCTATAGAATTTGCCACTACTCCCCAACTGTCCAGTCATACCTTCAAGTTCCCTTCGGCACTGACAAGGTGAGTATTTTAGGCGAAAAGAGAACAAATTGATGAAGAGGGACTTTATTGAAAAGATAGATAGATAGATAGATAGATAGATAGATAGATAGATAGATGAATAGATAGATAGATAGATAGATAGATACATGCATACATACATACATACATACAAACATCGGGTTAGTTACTAAAAGAAACAGTCACATAATCGACGTCTTTTAATAGCATTCCGTGTTGGGGGTAATCAGTTTTTAAAAAATGGAAAAGGGGATGATCAATGAATACGCTACTCCTATGCCTTTTGCTTGGCAGTGATCACTAACAATACGTATTGATTCTCGATAAAATAATTGGACACAAACTTACTTTGCAAACTGAACCGCCAATAAGAAACGTATTTTGAGATGGGGGATTTTGAAACAATAAAAACAAAAAGCCATTTTTTTCAAGACAGAGTAAATTTTAAGATTGTCAACCTTCTGGTTCCTTTGGTGCGGTTTGTACAAACATACAAACATAATCAGCCAGAATCACTTGAAAACTGAAGAAATCTATTTTAACTGTCTTGGTTGACAATTTCTAATAGATAGATCGATAGATAGATATATAGATAGATAGATGGATGGATGGGTCTGATATCGGAATAGACAGGCATGTAAACATATACCCATTGTTAAAGAATCTGGTGTTTAAAACATCTTTTGTGGCCTGAAGCAAGAACAGTTAAGGAGAACAGAATTTTCAAGGTGCACCCACATACTATAGAAAAAGAAAATGTGAATAAGGGGGGGGGCTAAAGAGAAGCAAACTGCAGAGAAGGATGAGGACACCTCTGAAGAGTAAACCGTGGTTGAGGGCGGACAGCTGAAATGGAGACTGCAGATAAGGGAGACCGCTAAAAGAGAAACTATACAATGTATTGATTACATCTATGAAAAAAACAATTTTGATTCAAACCCCATGCTTGTGAGCGCTGATGACGTAATTATATATCCATCAAGATGATTATTTTTTTAAATCATTGTTCTTCAGTTAACTGGATGTTTTCAAAAACGTCTAAAAATTTTCAAAAAACGAAATCTTATTCGATAAGATGAGAAATGTTAGAAAGTATACTGTGTTCACCTTTAGATATTCAAATATATGATCCCTGCAGACATTAATTTCCTTTCAGTTGATGAAATATCCCCCTCTTACAGTTTCTCTGTCTCTCTATCTCTTTCTCTCTCTCTATATATATATATCTATATATATATATATATATATATACATATATATACACACACATATATATATATATATATATATATATATATATATATATATATATATATATATATATATATATATATATATATATATCTTCTCTCATACTTTCCCTCCGAATATCTTCACACCTTCTATACCTGTATATAGTAGTCATATCCGCGAAAAACCTCATGGATATATTTAAATTTCTAAGTGATTTCATATATATATATATATATATATATATATATATATATATAATATATATATATATATATTACCATGATAAACCTATCAATGCTGTATCTACTACGTATATAAATGTGTGTGTGTGTGTGTGTGTGATCAAGGAGAAAAAGGAATAAAAGTATACAGAGACTTCATTTGGTAATTAGTTAATTCATAAATGGATCAATTAGTATGCTATACATGTTTGTTCGATTTTGGGGGGTTGGGTCCAATCATCGGTAACATGTGTGTACCTTTTCGTGGTTAAATGGTTTCAGTACAAAACAAATTTAGCATCAGGTGATTTACTTTGAAATCAAAAATGGAAATTAAGAATGAAGATTCCTGGGAAGTCATGCTAGTGGGTCCAGACTGAATTACGTTCATCAAGAAATCTGTGGCAGTTTGGTTGGATGTTTTTTGGAAGTAGTAGCAGCAGACATGGCTATTTTATTGATTTTGTTGGTCAGAGGAGGTGAGCATTCTTAATTATCGGTTGACATCGATAGTACAGAACAGGGCAATGGTTTAGTGTTAAACTATTTGGGTACTTGGTACATTGGGGCTGAGCTTATCTTTAGTATTAATCATGGTAGTGGGGTAAGATTTTAGGGGGGATCTTGTTATGTATGATCGAGCATATAGTATATGCCGTGAAATCCTCCCAATGTTTCTATTCCCCTTCTACGTTTTCTGAACGTATGAAACTTGGTAAATATTAAGACTTTACGCCCAACAGACTTCCGTTCTGCCACTAAGCTATGCATTCAAATATATGGTTTTTATGTCTGTGCTAATTATCTTTTTCTGTTTTTTACAGCACAGAATTCTTTCTTATTAATATAAACATTTTACATTACAGATCTCCCTTGAGATATATTTGCTTTGTATCTACTTTTACTTGACTATGCTATCTGCATAATGTCTTCTTGCACTGGCACATCAAACGGAAAGAATTCCTCTTCTTTAGAGTTTATATGAGGCAGCTGATAATAATTCTTTTTAAAAAAAGATGAGTTCTGACATTTCCCTAATCAACAAAAACCTCGTAATTATGACAGTGTTCCGTTTTATTGAATGTCTCGGGATTTTACTAAGTGGGAATCTCGACACATCTCTTCAAGATATTTTTTCAATTTCAATACAATCATTTTATTGAAAGTTATTAATTATTTATTTATTGAAAGCTTTACGCTTCTTGTCTCATTTCGTTGTTGTCAAATCGATTATTGTTGAAAATAAAAGAATTTCAAGCTTCCTTAATGCTATCAATACTGTACCTTTTACTTCCCATACGTCTATCCCATCTTCCTTATAAATTTTAACAAACTATTTTATTTCGTTCAGATCCTACTGAATTGTGTCGGTGGCCCTACTTTCCTATCCCCTCCCCACGCCGCTTATTTAGTTATGAAAGATTTTCCAGAACGGGAAGAGAAACATTGGGAGGACTTCACTGCCTGGCTAATACGAAACCCTAGCTTTACGAGGCCTCGAACGCTGGCCCTCGGTGCCTATAAGCCGCTTATTGAATCGTCACAGATTTTCAATACACCCTATCGCCTGTGGGCAACGGAAGACTAGGGACAGGGATATCTGAAGACATAAATTCTTCAAGACAACCTCAATTTCTGCAACACTCCGTAGATGCAACGATAGAGAAGGAGCAACGCTGTAGAATTTCCTCCCGCTGCTGGACATTCTCCCGTAGCCGCTGGGGAAAATTTCCCTGCCTGTGAGACCAAGCCGGCTATTAACAGACTGGCAAGAGATGTTGGTTTCCTTCCGAAAACTTTTGCGGAACTGAGCCATGATCATTATATCATACACTAAAGATAGATACAGAGAGGGAGAGAGACTTGTAGATAAAGAGTTATATGTGTAAACGGTTTAGACTAACGCAAGGCCTTAACCATGTTAAGATGGAACTCGCCAAACGTTTCCAAACCCAGTTTGTTAATGCTTACTGATAGAGTAAAGCACAGCAACAACAAAAAGTAGCCGAAAATCATTAACAAGGGTAGTCTGAAACTTACTTATAACTGTACGGCCAACTTCCAAAATATCATAAAAAAGCGTAACAATAAAGTCATAAGGAATGATACTAGTGAAGAAAATATAAGTAAACTGCAATAATACAAATAGTAATAGGTGCCCTTTGCAAATTAAATGCTTCAAATCGAATACTGTGTACCAAGTTGAAATATCGACCATAGAGAAACCCTTAGAAACGACATATCAGTTGGGGGTATCAAAAACACCATTTAAATCAACATTAGCCAACCATAAATCATCTTTTTCAAAGAAAAATACAAAAACAATACACCACTATCCACACATTACTGGGGCCTAAAATACAGCAATCTCACACCAACAGTAAAAATGGGAAATATTAAAACCAACACATACATGCAAGAATATTTAAACTCCATACCACCTATGCAAAGATGAGAAATTAGAAATTGTCACCTTCACTAAAAAGACAGACTTACTAAATAGAAAAAATGAAGAAGCTGTTAAGTGTTGGCACCGCTCGAAATTTCTATCAAAAAACATAATTTAACACCCCACATACAAGTATACAAAAATCAATCACCATAGCTATCTTCTTCTTCTTCTTCTTCTTTTTCTTTTATTATTATTATTATTATTATTATTATTATTATTATTATTTTTTTTTTTTTTATTTTTTTTATTATTATACCCCCAGCCACTATAAACTCAATTTAATCAACTAATAATCATAATCGTTGATATAAAGAAACCAATACACAAAGAATATTAAGGGACCGTAAACAAGTGAGGCCAGGTAAGAGTGAAACAAGTAGATAGATAACATTATATGCTGAATTTCCCTAACTAAAACCATTGCACTAAACTGATGGATCGCCAACATAAAAACAGTTGATAAAAAAGAAAAATGCGCTAACTGATAGATCAACAAGTGAAAAAGAAAAAAGAAAGGAATACAAATGAAATAAGGTGAAGTTTCCCACCTACAAAATAGGCAACCTCCCAATACGTCCTAATTTTGGACCCGGATAAATCAAATCATTACAAAGAAAAAAAAACAAAAGGGCAGATCAGGTGTAGCAAATCCATTATATCACCATATTTGAAGCTCTGCTTTTACTAGATGTTTAAACATAGAGCGCATTAGATATTAGATTACTGGTTTGTACTCTGCCAAATGATTGAATAAAGAAATAAACTTTGTGCAGGACTCGAATCTGCGTCCACAAGGGAGCGATCTTACCACAACTCTGCTTTACCAAATGAGTGAACGACAACAGAGTAGAGAGATGAACAATTTGGATGTGTTTTCTTCTGCCTGTAGTGTCATTAGCACTGTCAAGACTGGTTCCTGATGAACATGGATACGAATCCTGCGCAAGTCTTTTTTTTTTTAATTTATGTGATGGGCTGTTCGATTACTACTGGTTAACCCTAGTGCCCGGGGAAATATGCTCTCTAATGAAAAAAATGTTTACACACACACACACACAAACACACACACACACACACACACATATATATATATATATATATATATATATATATATATATATATATAGTTACCCCTTGCCAATAGCGGGGTTTAGATTCAGTGGGCCGCAGATACGCTAAATCTGGGAATAATTTGTCTGACCCTTCTAACTTTTTCTGTTCCCCAAACCAATAAATCTTTTACCATAAACCTTTTGATAGACAAACATTCTACCATTCCCAAATTGGAGATCTGTCAGTTATGGCCAAATCGATTTTTTTACTCAAAAACGTGAACAAAACCTTTATATGCTTAGAAATCTCGCTGTGTACGCAAAGGTATTTTCTTTCTCAGGACTAATTCTGTGCTATTTTCATGCTGTTATAGCCAGAATTAAACTTTCAAAGAAGATTTGTAATTATTGCAACACGTTTCAAAAAGGTGCAAAAAAGAGCTCAGTGGATGCTAGTAAAAAATTCATACGATTGATGGAAAGCATAAATTCAATAATACTACAGTGTAGTGATTATCAGCATACTTTTTTCCTTTTTATGCTTTCTTGAAAAGATTCATCTGGTCTCGGTTTAGTGGTGATAAAAAGCAGCAAAAATATAAAGTGGATCGTAGAATATAAGAGAAAAATGTTAATGATTTACAATACTTCATCTACTAAAATATAAATAGATAAATTTGTTTACAGTACAGTCACGATAAGCTTTCAAGCAGGTTTATGATCTCAACATAAATAATTTTGAGTTAATAACTTTCTACTATGTAATTGTGTTTGTATTTGCTTATATATATATATATATATATATATATATGTATATACATATATATATGTGTATATATATATGTGCAAACGTGTGTATATATGCATGTAAATATATACAAAGATCTAGATATACTTTTATACATACATTTATGTGTATATATATACATATATATAAACTTACGAGTGCATCAATGAGTTTGTAATCTAATGATGAAATGATTTTTTTTGCATAATCTTTTTCTTTGCCTATCTGATTGCAAAACGCACACAAGCGTATATGTGTGTTCCTAAGTACACACATATATATATGTGTGTGTGTGTGTGTGCGTGCAAAGGCATTATAAGTATTTTTTTTTCTAATCGTCTGTTCCCTCTGTTTTTTCTCGCTGCATATGTATATATATATATATGTGTGTGTCCATGTACTCTGCTGTACTTCACTCGCAATATCACCAATCTTTTTTATTCTTATTCTTTGTTCTTTTTCCCCCAAATTTTCTTTCTCATCCTCTCTCTTCTCTTTTCATTACACCGACGCCGAATGCCATTTTGATGATAAGCAACTCAACTTTTACCGTTTTTCGCAATGCACAAGAGAAAAAAAGGAAACAAGAAAAAATCCAAGACACACAAAAAAATTACTTAACAAGTTAGATTAAAAATGGCGTGAAATGAGAAGGCAAGACTCCAAGATGGCGGACGGTCGCTCATGATTTTCTTGACATCAAGTAACGGAACGTAGAGATCAATTTTCTCAATTCGTGCCTGTCTGCCAAGGATGATCATCTGTCCGGTCTATAAGCGTATTACTGATTGATGGAATCCCTTCTAATGACCACCTGCTTTGTGTCCAATCGTTTCTTCTCTTTCTTAACTCATTTAGTATGCATGAAGGGTACGTTACAAGGTATAATTCGGGGCCCTTTTCCAGAGTACTCGGTATATATGCATACGTATGTAGATTACACACACACACACGTATATATATATATATATATACATATATATATATATATATATATACTATTGTGTGTGCATGTGTATGCATGTGTGTGTGTGTGTGTTTTCAATGCCTGATTTGGTTAAAATTTATGTTGCTTGGTGAAATTTATGTTCTTGGGTAAAACCTATGTTCCTGGGTGAATGTGTGCATATGCATTAATGTTTATGCAACCAATAGTGTGCATAGGTTGAAATTGTATCAGATGTGCATATATATATATATATATATAAGTTGATGCATTTTTGTATTAGTGCTACTGTATGTATATTCATGCTGTTGGCATATACGATAAAACCCAGATGGATGGATAGATATGAATGGACGGAAATATAGATATGAATTGTCATAAACATCGATGAATTGAGAGATAAATGCATGTGAAAACTGATGTAGATAGATAATTAGGAACAGGTACTTCTAGAAATAGCAATCAAAGTGTAGTACCAGTGCGATATCGCTCTATGTCCGTTTGAAATACTTGAATGTTTGTGTGTTCAGGCATTTGTACGTAAATGAGATTTGCGTATTTGATAGTACATTTGATAATGTTCATTTTTCTAATCTGTTACGAATACGCATCGAAATAACCTGTTAGAAAACGACAACCAAAATTATCACTAAAATCGTCAACACATGTTTCTTCAGTTTTCAAGATGTTCTGGCTGGCTGGCTGGCTGGCTTGCTATGTTTGTATCACAATTTCTGTGACTTCTTCGACCAAACCCTAAATAGTAGGTTAGTGTACAATTCACGATGTAATTTTAAGCTAAATTTATCCCTTTGTGTCCGGTAGCATTCATGCTTGTTTTTCAATTTGTAATGGTCATTATCTGCTTTTTAGTTCCCATCATCGGACACACACTCTCCCGAAGATTAGAGACCTCTCTATCAGGGGCATTATGGAGCTAGTATTAACTGTATTTTTCTAGTTCTTCACGCCACCTTATTTTCTGTCGTCCAAGATTTTCCATGTGTTCTTTTGGGATCGACGTTGCAAGTCGTGATGTCTGGCACGTCGTGATGTCCGACACATCGTGCATTCTGACAATATGACCAGTCCAAGAATGCCAGACTAGCGAATCTCATAAGAATCACTAAAATATATTCGAA
This sequence comes from Thysanoteuthis rhombus, assembly GCA_963457665.1. Taxonomy (NCBI): domain Eukaryota; kingdom Metazoa; phylum Mollusca; class Cephalopoda; order Oegopsida; family Thysanoteuthidae; genus Thysanoteuthis; species Thysanoteuthis major. Next base: position 54,394,004 of record OY735212.1, on the reverse strand, counting down.
TAAAAAAAAGAGCGTGAATGCCGTCGGGGGCTAACTGAATTTAGCATAAACTTACATTGTATATTGAACCCTCTTACTAAAAGCCTATTTAGTTTTTTCAAAATGCATGATAATAAGGTAACTTATTCATTGCTGATCCCTCTTTCTAATTTTGTAGTTGATCACCCCCAACAGTCAAAAGACATTGGTTGGCCACGACACGGTTTCATTGACTGTCTGAACAGATCTATTTTTGCATGTGCCTGCATTTGTATAAAGTGTAAGTGTTTGCTTGATAGTGCAGAGTTGGCCCAGCGATTAACGGCATAGAAAATGCAATCGACGAGCCAAGTTCGAATTCTGGATGAGGCACTTTCTATTCACTTCACGCATTCCTTTGCGAAATGCATGAATTCATCTCTCCCAACAGCACGAAGTAATCTCTATGAAGCATCCAGCAAATTAACCTCAACTATCCAGAAGGTTCTCAAAGTTGTGAATATACACTTCGGGGCAAAAAAAAAGAGCTAAGTATGTGACTCCCTATAAAAGAATTTGAGACCGTTTCGAACAAATGATTGCATATTAAGGTTGGATGGTAGAAAAATAAGGAACACTGGTAAGCTATGGGAAGCACTCAGAAATGAATGGAACAACATTGAAGCTGCACACTGCAAACAACTACCAGGCAATAAGAGAAAAACATCTAATACTAGTAGGTGCCCTGTACAAAGACACTGCATCCATTGTTGTATAACACTATCGAATATTTGGTCCATAATTGTTAGGATAAAAACGTTATTGCAAATCAAATTTGATAAAATAAAATGAGAACTTGGGAACCCAGGAGTATACATATTTATGCATATGTACGCGCGTGTGATTGATAATGCACGCTCGGGTATGCATATTTTTAGGTATAATTGTGTGTTGGTGTGTGTACATGTATGTGGTTCTGCATGCGTGTACCCAACGTTTTCATTCGCTATCCTCTCGGCCCAAAGCCTTTTAGGCACTTCAGGTTAGATCTTCGTTCCCGGGTGGATTTGATCAGGGATGGCGGTGCCTAATGGAGACGGATGGCACTGTCAGGATACGCCAGACCCAGCCCGGCCTCCCTTCTCCTTGTTCTGAACTAGTTCGTCGCTGTTCGTCCCATGAGCAGCTATGATCCCTCAGGAGAAAGGGTAAAAAGCAAAACACATAAGAGATTCAGAAAAATTTCTAATGGAACGTTGGCGCGGAATATAATGGTTATATTGATGGAAATGCACAAAATTTAAGCTTCTTCCGGGTAAAAGGGAAGGAAAGAAGGAAAGAAGGGAAGAAATTACAACAGATGGAGCCAGAGGTTAACTGATTGGTTCCTACAGGACAGTAAACGCGGTAGTGAAAGACCAGACACAGGATGTAAGGATGAGATAGAGAGGTTAGCCGGTGAGATATGGTGCAGTAGCATTCGTCGTGGAAGTAGATGAGAAATGCCTCTCTCATGCAGTAGACTTATAATGGCTGATGAAAATAAAATTTATATATATATATATATATATATATATATATATATATATATATATATATATATATATATATATATATATATATGTATGTATGTATGTATATCTTAAAAGCTTTCCACGATGATGTAGAAAGAGAATTTTTCATATAAAAAATTTATGCTGTCCCAACGCATCTTACGATATTATGTCATGCAAATCAGTTATTCTTTTCCAATTGTTAATGTATCGTGTTCACAGCTTTTAGTGTTCTATAAAGAATTTGATTCTCCTACAATTATTCAAATTCCAATTCTAGAAAGAAAGACTCCCCCCGCCAACAAAAAATAAGAATTAAACAACCGTATGTAAAAAATGTATAAAAATGATTATGGTCAGAATGAATTCTATTTGTGACATTATTAACGTTTTCCGCTTGAAAACATCTAAAATAAAGTTTAAAGACGTTTAGAAACAGCTGGATTCTACAGAGAGATTGTTTCCGAAATTTAAAAAAAAAAGCATTTTATCGATGATAATTTTCAAGTCTCTACACAAAACAGTATGACCAGGAGCGCTGGACACACAAGCACGTGGACACACACACCTTTGGCTACGGTCGTTCAAAAGAAGTATACATATAACGGAAGAATAAATGAAGATGCATAAGCAGTACTCTGCACACATTCAATCTAGGTTCGACTATTCTGTTTTTTCATGCTGGTAACCATTGAGCCAACCAACATTCCCAAAGAATAAATCATACAAGAGTAACAATTGATAACTTGCCATAAACAAAGAAAATATCGTTTCCAGTAGGGCAATTTTCTACTAACAACGATATGATAAGAGATGTCGATGGCCTATCGGTTTACAGTACTAATGGCCTTAGTGAAGCTCTTTATCAATATCCCTTCCCTTTCAAGCTATGGATAAAATATACAGCAGGTTGTCACCCAATCTAGGAGATGGACAACTCTGAATTCAATCCGGGAACGTCAAACTCCACGTGCCGAGTTGTAAGAAACTAGCGCTGGACATAATGGGGAACGTGTCCCCGAAATGTACAGTTAACAAAGCTTTGATAGAGTTTTGACGAGCCTGGCAAGCTGGAAGTGGATTATAATGGATTGCTCAAGTAAAGTAAGATAGGGGAAAACAGACGGATGGAAAAATGTGACTTTTGTCTCGACTTTACTACGACACCACGAGCACTATGACCAATTTAGCAAAAACTTACATTGCAAAAACCAATCGTAGAGGATTTAAGAAAAAACGAATTTTTCTATACATAATAAGGAGTAAATGTTTGAATTTTCAACCCTCCAGCTCCATTGATGCAGTCAGTATGTATGATACATACGTAGCCAGCCAGACAAACCATATTATAAAACTGAAGAAACCTTCGTTGATAGTTTTAGTAATATGATTTTGAACTTTGCCCCTGATCAAATGGATAGAATTCCCATTCAAGTACTGTACTCTTCATGGCGCTGAGAGAAACTGATCTTTCCTAACACCATAATACGAGGTCTGAATACAGAAACCTAGCAAAGAAAACTCAGAGTCCACTCGCCGCCAACCCAATTAGTTTCTGCATTAATATCATTACAGACTAGAAAAATCGATATTACGACACTGAAATTGAAATTTAGTTACTGAAAGTCAAGCGGCATTTAAGTAACACTATGCTTAACACATTGACTTGAAGACTTGTCTGTTTCCATATGGAACTGCTTAATTGACATAAATAGAAGTATTTTAGCGCGGAATGACATTGGTTGTTGGAAAATGGTTCACTGTGTTGAATAACGAATACGTACGGTGGGGTGAGACGTGTCTTTCTACACCACCTATAAGAGGCGTGTTGGCAGTGATAAACCGCAGGTTTTTAGTTGACACGTGATGACTTTGAAAAAGAATTTCCTAATTTCATGTTATTATCTTTGATTATGAGTATATTTTGGAATTTCGCATAATATTTTATTAAAATAACAGTTATATAAATATATTAGAAAAATAAACTGCTCACTAGATATGCATTTACTCTAAATGTATGTACACAAGTAAGTGAGACTTCAATAACAGGATCATTAAGAAATTTAAAATCTTGACATACCGTGTTGAAAAGGTCAGCCATCATTGTTATAAACCATTAAATTCAGCGTATACATGTCCAACCCAACCGGCCCTTCTGCTCGATAATTTTTTCCCTCTTACTATAAACATACATACATGCATATATATATATATATATATATATATATATACATATATATATATATATATATATATATATATATTATATATATATATATATATATTATGAGTTACATCATCCTCTGAACATCTGATATGCAGAGACATGAAGTTTGGAATCGGTAGTGTCTGAATCTTTTTACTAAATACCAGAATATCTTCAACGAGAAATTGAAATTGAAAAGGGAAGGGACTGCTTAGTCACTTGATAGGAACCCTCACATGACCAACTTCTCCTGGGAGCAAGCAGTGTCGGAGGTGATCAATCAAAATTCAAAAAAAGAGTCTATCAATAAGTAAGTTGCTTCTTTCGTCTTCTTTTGAATAGTGATCATTAAAAACATCTGGCTTTAAGAAAAACAAAAAAAAAAACGATCGTGATTGCTGCCGGACACAAACTAAAAGATAGGTATAGCACAGACTTATATCGTGAATTGACCCCTACCTACTTAAGGGAGGGATTCGCAAAAAAAATATACTATCACATTTTGTAGGCATAATAAGGAATGAACGTTGAGATTTTTAGCACTCTGGCTCTATTGGTATGAACTGCGGGTATGATGCATATATACATACATTGCATGGATACATACATATATAACTGGTCAACCAGACTGATTTAAAAACTGAAGAAACCTATGGGAACAGTTTTGGTGAGCCGTTTGTAATTGAAAAGGAATAACGGAGGAGGTATTCTTGGGAACTTGCACTAGGCAAATAAATGTCAGTTACAGCAGGAAATATATTCCTAATCCAGTAGACTATTGTGGAAGCATAGCAAATGTAAGAATATCAGTACATTTCAAAAGTATTTTTGTCAGAATATATTTTTGATAAAATTCAGCATACTTTTGTGCACGGGAAGTAATACGTATATTCGTGTAAGGAAAATTTTATGGACAATATCATACACTTTTTACGGGAAAAGCGACTTCTGAGAAATTTGAAAATTTTGGTAAAAATCAGCAAATCATCCAATTTTAATAAAACGTTCGATACTTATTTAATAAAGGACGAATTTCCTTTAAAAAAATTTTATTTCAAATATCGGAAAAGAGGATCTTTCTGTATGATTCCTATCACACCTTTTATCAATTTTAAGATTTACTTTATCTACACATTGATGTTTTTGTCGATTTTCACACATCTAATAAATAAATCCATCGAGATTTTAATCATGTTTACTTTTTTCTTGAAAAGCGCCCAGAAAATATTCAACATGAGTGTAATCGATAAAAATGAGGATTTTTTTTTCTCCAATACTGATTACAATTTTTTCCAAAGATAAAAAGCCTAAATTATAGTTAATTGAATAAAACTGAAAAATTGCTGAGGGAAAAATTAATTACTTGATGTTCCTGTTTTTTTAATCCCAAAGTAACTACCAGTTAGAGTAAATCCGTATGGCTTTTATGAATACGGTAGACATGATTGATATGTCCATGAATTTATCTGGTAACTGTGTATTTTCTGAACACAGAAATACGTAAACATTTTCCAAACACCCATATATATATATATATATATATATATATATATATATATATATATATATATATATATATATATACATATATCGAGAAGGGTCTATGTGTGTATGCTTGTATATGATGCATGTATACAGCAATGTGGCATGACCAAATATTGGACACTCTTTCAGATTATCCTCTTTAAATGAAGCATTGCAAGTTACTAATCATGCACCAAGTCCGTTGTTATATGCTGATGTGGATTCGGCTTGGAAATGTATATATAAACCCAACAATTAAGAATTTGTCTCTAGCATTTGCACAAAAGCCCTTTTTGTGCCTTCCATGTGCCCAACACATCGGTGCAGTCAGGGTGCTAAAATCAAACCTGTTAGAAATGGTATAAGGATTTGAAATAATAAGGCATAGTCCCCTGTTTGACGCAGGCAATTTGAAATGAAGAAACATTATATAATTCTATGTCCGAATGAATTAAGGACTGTGACTCAACGAACAGCAAATAGTGTTATTGTCTCCTACTACCACCATTATGGCTTAAGATCACTAACTGTTGCTCAACATTGTTGTGGATCATCAGCAGCAGCAGTTGTTGTAAGTCCACTGCTGGGTAAAGGCCTTCCCCATCTCCATACCTTAGTACCTTAAAATGTCTGGATTGGCTGGAATACAAATGATCTTATTTGAAAGTTAAAGAATTGAATTGCAATTCAAAGCGACAGAAACAAGATTTAAAAAGACAAATTTAATCACAGCTCTGGTTAATCACCCAATAGAAACTTGTCTGACGTCATTTGATAGCATACTGTGTTAAATCTGATCACTTTAAAAGGAATGAACAATAAATAAGTTACTTCTCTCGCCATTTTTCAGGCAGTATTCAATTTTGTTAAAAGTCTGAATTTTCAAAATATCAACTCAAAGAAAGGGGTCATTTCAGCATAGTTTCACATTGTGAACTGAACCCTATCTCTAAAAAGGTATTATGGGTCAGGAGATGATAGACGTAATAAAGAGTAAATGTTGGAATTTTCAACCTTCTAGCTCCATTGATGCGGTATTTACGCTCGATATATACATACATAGCCCGCTAGACCGACTTCAAAACTGAAAAAAACCTATTTTGACAGTTTTTTATTCACAGTTTCTACTAAAAACAACTCGTTGGACCCATGAATATCTACGGATGTGGATAACTAAAATTACCCATCATCTTTTGCATTTGCTATTCTCTCACCCTCTGACTCTATCTTCTAGTTTTCTCCCGGATCCCTCCAAATATTTGTTCATATCATTTGAATGTTATACAAATAAGGATTAGTCTCGTATACAGGAAATTACCCACTGGTCTCTCTTATCCTTCTCTCTCTTCCTACCCTCATTTAAGTACCTAATATCCCTTCTACCCTCAATATTTTCCGAGCTCATTTAGTATACTATATATATATATATATACTATTATATACCAACATCTTTTTCCCAAATATCTTTCTCAATAGAATAAAGATTTTTTTTTACTAAATAAGTATTTTTTAATTCATTCTCATAAAATACGTAATATATTAGGTTAGATTATTTACAGTATTAAAACAACATTTCTTATAAGTAATATCTTGTTTATTTAATTTATAGTAAAAAAAAAAGAAATATACAATTTAATTTTAAAAAATATCCTGGTTTGCTAAACTGAATCTTAACTCAGATTTTTTGCAAAATCATAATTCTGTAATGTAACTAAGAAATGAACGCCTCTGTCATTTGCTTTATTCAAAGTCCTTCGTTCCAAGATTTTAAGTCTCTCTTGATTGGTCAATTCGTCAAAAGTTGACCAATCAGTGTAATGTATGGAAACCGTTACAAGCGTATCAATAGTATAGCTGCTTTATCTATTTATATAACACAATACGTCAGTGGCCTAACGATGAACAAGACCCGAAAGTTCAATGAGGCATCCACTATAAAGTTTGAACGACATCATTGCCAGATCACGTAAACTTTAGTTGAGGATAATTTTAGGTATGTAAGAAGTAACTTAATGAAGAAGCCCTTTCTATCAAGTTCCAAGCAAATATGACCGCTGAGAAAATTGATTTTAAGACTAAGTTTAAACGGCATTATTCCAAGATAACGTGACTTAGATGAAGATTTTTCTAAATAAGAAACATCTTATCAAGGGACACATTTCTACCAAGTCTCAAGTAAATCTGACGCTGAAACCATACGGGGTCAGACCAACCGACAAACAGAGCCTCTTATGGGTGGGGCGAAATTTTAGATTATAATCTCCTTTCTTGTCAACGCACTTGATTCCGTGGTAAATACCAATCACATACATCAAACATTACACGATCAATATTTCTTAACTCTTCTTTCTCTGCCAGTCTCTGTCTCTTTGTCTTTCTCTTTTCTCCCCTTCTCTGTCCTCTCTCTCTCTCTCTCTCTCTCTCTCTCTCTCTCTCTCTCTCTCCTCTTCAATATCTTTCTTCAATCTCTTTCTTCCTCTCTCTATGTCTCAATCTTGCTTCCCACTTCTCTCCAACATCTCCTCCTTCAGTCTTTCGTCCCCTTTCTCTCTGTCCTGTCCTCCTTTCGTCCTAACTCTTCCTCTCTTCGTCTTTTCTTTCCCCCCCCTCTCAATCTTTGTCACTATTCCTTCTCTATTCTATTGCATATCTCCTCTCTCTATTCTCTATCTCTCCTTTTACCACTAAGATCTCCCTTCTCTTCCTTTTCCCTGTCCCTCTTTTTCCATTACCATCGCTCTTTCTTCCTTTCTCAATATATCCAATTATTTATCTCTCTTTTCTTATATCTCGTCTCTTTTTTTCTATTCTACTATCTCATCACCCTTTGCCTTCTTTCTCTCATCTCTTCTCCCTCCCTCTGTAACTCCTCCTATCATCCTCTCTCTGTCTCCCTTTCCAATTCCAAAATCTGTCGTTCTCTTAACCTATCACATTCTCTCCTCTTTATTCTCCTTTCTTTCTTTTACTCCCTCTCTCTTTTACCCTTCTTTTATTCCCTCTCTCTTTCTCCTTCATCCCATCTTTTTAATCTCTTTGTGTTCTCTCTCTCTCTCTCTCTCTCTCTCTCTCTCTCTCTCTCTCTCTCTTATTCCCCCTCTCTCTCTTATTCTTTTATCTTTCTCTGTCCCCTTCTCCTACTCCCACTTGGTCTTTTCATATCTTATCCTCTCCCTTCTTCTCTATCTTCCCACCATTTCTCTCCCTTTTCCATTTTCCCTTTTCCCTTTCTTAATTCATCCCAATTCTGAGCAATTACAAACGAATCATTCGAAAGAGATTCAAATCTGATTAACTTAATTTCGCCTGATTACTTTAATTCCTTCTTTGAACTTGAATTCCTATTTTACTTCAGGGCTTGGAATTAGTAAAGTGGTTCTAAGTAACCTTAAAAGTGTTGGCAGCGAGCATAAATGAACAGAGTCTCAAAGAGTTGAAGTAAAGCCTGTTTACTCTTTTATGTGATTGACACCACAACACAGTCGTATTATTTACACGTTTCTCAAATGCTAAACCGAAATAATTATCAAATATCAAAAAGAATTATCAAATATGAAATAGTATGAAGTATCATCAAAATATTAATGAAGGACGATCAAAAAATATCATCAAAAGATCATGCAAACATCAAAATCTTATGAAAATATATCAATAGTGAACAAACGTTGATGTAAATCGTGTCGGCTTTTCGCCGATTTATACAAAAATTCCAGGCTGTAAGTCATTCACTTATCAGATATAATTAGCATCAAAAGCAAAAACATATTGAATAGAAATAATTACCAAATTATTATTCAAGTGATGTAAAATGCAAAATATATCAAATGGAAATTATCGGAATATACCAGATTCAAACGATTTGAACAGGTCTGGTTAGTCAATCAATAGAAACCGACAAGTGACCTACATCTTGATGCAGCATGCCATCTTGGGTGATCAATCAAAGAAATTAGAAAAGGTTATGATCAACGGATTATTCACTTCTCCCACCTTTTGTTGGATCATCATCATCATCATCATCATCATCATCATTCTCTTAACGACCGTCGTTGGACATTGATCTTCCCCGGGATTCGCCACACTTCTCTATCGTGGGTGTTGCAGAGCTAATACTCTTGGAATTTGACTACTTTGTCTATCCATCTTGTGCTCTGCCGGACACAGTTTCATTTGTGATCTCAGGGGATCCATGTTGTGAGTTGAGATGTCCATCGGTTGTCTGCCCTTCTAACAACATGGCCGGTCCATTGCCATTTGAGTTTTTCAACGTATACTATGATGTTTTAGACTCCAGTCTTCTTTTGGGTACATTGTGCTGTCTCGTGGTCTGTGTATGTGAGACTTAGCATAATCCTTTTATGTGCATATTGCATGCTTCTTGGTTTGCAGGTTTTTGTCTTGGTTAGATTTCATATTTTGGCCCCATAAGTGACAATCAGAAGATACATTGGTTGCATACTTCTCTTTTTAGCATTAATGGGATCTGCTTGTTTTTCAAGCTTGAGTTTGCTCTGCTAAAGGCTTGCCATCATAGAATGATTCACTACTTGATTTATTCTTCTTATTCGAAGGTGTTTTTGAAGTCAATAAATGTTATAGCAAGGAGCAGCTTGTATGCTGCTGCTTTTTCTTTGGAGCTGATCCATGGTCGAGTAGCTTCTTCTAAAGCCAGCTTGTTCGCCTGGTGCGTTTCATTTAGTGATTTTTTGATCCAGTTGGAGATGATTTTCTGTGAAAGTTTGTATATGCAGTTGAGTAGGCTTATAGGTCTGTAGTGGTTGGGGTCTTTTGGGTTTCCTTTTTCATGTAAAAGCATCATGATTGCTGTATTCTAAACTTCCGGGACTTTACTTTGTTTTAGGCATAAGCTGAAAAGGAAAGTGATTTTCTTAGTATTGATCTTACCCACTTTTTGAGTATATCAATGGTGATATTGTCTGGTCCCCGGTGCTTTTCTTTTCTATGTTTATTAAAGGGTTTGTTTCATCACCCACGGGGTTTCTTCTGAGAAACCATCGAGTTGATTGTTTGCGTCTTGAGAATCCTGTTCGTTTTTTGTAGTCCTTGTTTGGAGGAAAAGAGTTTTTGGTTGAATTCTGGGGCATGTTCGACAATCCTGTCACTGTCAGTTGTTAGGTCTCCATTTTCCTCGAGTATGCTGGTTGTTTGCTTCTGTCCTGAAGTGAGGCCTTTATTCATTGCTTTGAAGTCCCGACTTTTTTTGACAGTTGATTCGATGACTGCTGTCCGAATTTACAAGAAAACAACCTTGAATGCTACAAACACAAACACAAACCCATGAACAATCTAACATAAACTCAAGCTGCAAATTAAAATCCCCACTAAAATTCAATTTAAGGGGTGAATTTTCAAACATCAAAACAATTTTTTATAGACATGATTAAGAGTAAATGTTTAAATTTTTAGCCTTCAATTTGCGTTGGGGCGGTCTTTAAGCCCGACGAACCAGCCAGCCTAACCAATTTAAAAACTGGAGTAAATTATGTCGACAGGTTTGATAACAGTTTTGGCTGCCGGTCTCTAATCGTATAAAATGCAAATTATATAAAATAGAAATAATTGGCAAATAGAATAGGTAAACAATCTAAAGGATTTAGTTTCATCAAAACAACTTTCTTTCTGTCCACTTTCTCCAATTGTATTATAGGTATCTCTTACTTTGCGAATGTTTGCTTTTGAACAATTCGCTTTTACAAAAGATTTCAAATCATAATTTTTTAAGATCAGTGTGAGTATTAGTGCTTCATCACGATTTATTCTTTGCATCTGTGAACAATGTGTCCTAAGGTATCTGGAGAGCCTAAGAAATCTTTTGAGAGTGTTATGCTCAGCGTTACACTAGCTGACATAGAAAGTTTTTTTTGAGTGGGGGGGGGTCCAGCAACGCTAAAAAAAAACAGTGTTCTCTTAATGATGTCACACCTCTTCCTTCCTTCCTCCCTATTTCCGTTTAACATAACCGACCGAAAAGTGTTAGCGCGTTGGTCTTGCGTGCCAAAGCTTATGAGGGTTTTTTTGCTTTGTGTTATATTGTGAGGCATAGAAGAAGGTAATTGTCTGGGTCTGGGTGTAGGAATGCAAGAAAATGATTGCATACAAGTCAAACCTAATTTTCCATATCAGCTTCCGAAAAGTTTTATGGGAACGCTCTATATTAGATTACAATGGAAACCTATTAGCTTGATGCAATTTTTTTTCAGATTATTTGAGGCAAAATCCTTTTGTCAAACTCTAATACGATATCTGGAGTTAACAAGAACAATCCTCACCAAATGAAGGGTGTAAACTGCTATATACAACCAGCATTCCCCTACCGTGATTTGAACTAGTGCGTTACTGATTGGGCTAAGTTGACAAGTCTTATATATTAACTAAAATTCATCATACGGATGTCATTCTAATGAGTAAACAAACGCATTTATACAAAAATACATGTTTTTATTTTTTCATTATATATTTATATATATATATATATACATATATATATATATATATATATATGTATATATATATATATACACGCACACACACACACACATATATATATATATATATATATATATATATATATATATATATATATATATGTGTGTGTGTGTGTGTGTGTGTGTATATAATACAAAAGTTGTAGTAATTATCTTCAGTCGGAAAGAAGTAAGATAGATTTTGAACAGTCATGCCTTCAGAGTTTTATTATTAACAAAGTATTTTCCCCGGCGTTTCATGATCTTACATCATATTTTAGTGAAGTAGTGAATTCCCTGTTATATGGAGGATCCCGGCTTTAATTCGAAATTTCTCTCAAGATCTTAAACTTCTTCTAACTTCTGACCGGACAAAGAGCTTTATTTATAGCAAAGAAATCGATACATCAAAGGTTACAGATCTGTAGGATACACTGCTTGTCGGAGAACTTCTCATTCCAGCTTCATGATCATTTGTTGCGTTTAATATGAAAGACGAGGACAGGCGTTGTTACGCAACGAAATTACCAGTCGATATGTTACCAAGGAAAACGTATTTCCTTTCGAAATGCATAATTCTAACAAACCGACATTTCATAGTTGCGTTGTATAGAAGTAGTATCTTCAGGTTCCAGCAATTCTCAATAAAGTATTTCGTTTAAATCTCACTAAATATAGAAAAAGATTTTCCTTATTAGATTTTGGTTGGAATGTTGAAAGTTATCTTAGATCTTTCTGTGACTTTGGAAATTGTCAACCCAAACTGTCTCAAAAACTGTCAACGTTGGTTTCTTCTGTTTTTTAGTTGGTTCAGGGGTTGAAATTAGTCAAGTGGTTATGTATGTATATATCATGCGTACACGCTACACGGATGGATCTAGAAGCATGGAAATTTAAACACCATTATTTGTACAAAAAAAAAAACAGTGACCAAAATATTTTTAGTGGGTTGGGTTAACTTGCAATGTACTTTTATGCTGAATTTATCCATTGTTTTTTTCTCACTTTTTAAAGATCACTGGCCCAAAAACGCAGGAGAAAAAACTTATTCGTTGATCACCCCTTCTTCCAATGTAGCTTCAGTGTTGCAGCCTGTCCACTCGATGCCAACATACATAGCCAGTCGGCTGGATCAACTGAAAATTGAAGAAACCTACTTTGACAGTTTTGGTGACAGATTTCCATTCAGAGACTCTTCTGGGCATTCCTCACCATAGTTGGCGATTTCACATCAATCTAATAATCTAGAGTTATCACAAATGTAGTTTGACACATGAAATTTCTCCACTTTTCTATCAATTACGAACATTTTACGTTATATATAAGAAAAATCATTTAGCCCGATGGTTAACGGGTTGGCCTTGTATGCCAGAGGTTGACAGGTCTGAGCTGATATAAAACACCAGAGTTTCGAATTCCAATTTTCTAATCAGGCCTATCATCCAATTTTAGATGATTGACGTAATACAACCTTATTACCGCTATTTGTTCTGCTTTTTGTTGTGCTACTCTAGAAATGTACATATATGTGAAAATTGATCAACAGTTAGGGGAGACCGGGGCTAGTTGGTACATTTTAGATGGCTGTAATTAATGAATTTCCAGCGACAACAAACAGATATCCGGAGAGAATATTCTCCAGTACTTTTCTCAGTAAAACTTATAGAGCCCAACGTTGCCGTAGACTGCAAAGTCTGAATCCGTTTTCGAAGCATTATATCATCCAATCTTGCCACAAGTGTTTCATCACAGCAATAAGCGTGTCTATTCTTATAGCCAGCATCTTATCCTTCATGTTACGGAACGAGATCTTGGTATTTGTTTTCGCTTTCTTTTGTCTTCAATTTGAGGCGTACAGGTACGACTGCGTATATCAGCTGGAATACTTGTTGTCCTTATTTACTACACCCAGATCTGTTTTTTTTTTATCCAATAGGGTAGTCGGTCTTTAAAAAGGTAGGAGGACGAATCAACCGATATACAGTGAAGAGAAGAGACATGATGGATGTACCCGTACGTATAGCATAGGTTGTTATAATAAAAATAATGATAATATTAATAATAATTATAATGATAATAATGGCTCATCAGCATAGAGCACTGTGTCCAGAGGGCAAAAGCAGGTCTAAAAAAGTATGAACAAGCAAACAATGAAGACATCATAAAGAGTGCACGAAGCTGCGCAACGAACAACAAAAAAGTTGAAAAACAACGGAGCAGCACAGCAAAGAGGGAGAGAAAAATAAGAACAGAAGACACTATATGGAAAATTTAAAAGACAGATACGGGATGTGGCAGACAAGAGATCATGGACATGACTACGAAAATGAAAACCTGAAGAGAGAACTAGAATCGCCCATCATGGCAGCCAAAAACAGATGCATCAGGACAAGCTATATCAAAACAAAAATCGACGGAACACAGACAAACAGCAAATGCCGCTTGTGCGGTGAAAGAAATGACAACGTAAACCACATAACTAATGAATGTAGTCAACTAACTCAGAAGGAGTATAATCACAGACACGATACAGTGGCAACGGTGATACACTGGGAACTGAGCAAATGAAAACCAGAAATTACTTAGGAACTTTGACATCCAAAGGGACCTCTCTATCCGAGCGAGAAGGCCGGACCTGGTAATCGTGGACAAAAAGAGGAGAACTTACTAAATGATACACGTGGCCGTATCTGCAGACCACAGAGTAAAGAGGAAAGAGTAAAAAATGGAAAAATACCAGGATCTCACGAGAGGACTGGAGAGGTTATGGAGCATGAAAGTCAAGGTATTACCAGTAATAATAGGTGCACTCAGAATCGCACCAAAAACACTGAAAGCAAGATTGGAGGAACGAGAGATAAAAAGAAGAATTGAGACTGTGCAGACCACAGCTCTGCTAGGAACCGCACGAATACTGAGGAAAGTGCTTAAAATATGATATCTACGACCCAGCTGTTAGCAGTGGCCTAAGAGAAGGAGACAAAAAACAAAAAAAATACCCAAATTGCGGTGGAAGTACGAACCACAGTACTGCTGTGATAGGTGAAGGAGAGATGAGAGGAGGGCTGGAGACCTGAGGATACTTACTATCACTCAGCTTTCAGTGATAACCACCAGGCACTGGTATGAAAATGTAAATCACGGAACTGCTGTGGACTATGAGAGTGTAGAGAGGTGGGATGGAGACTTGAGGAGACTTGCTGTCACTCAACCTCTAGTGGTAACCATTAGGCAACTGGTGTTAAATAGCTACTGCTGCTACTACTACTACTACTACTACTACTACTAATAATAATAATAATAATAATAATAATAATAATAATAATAATAATAATGTTTAAACTCACAAATTCAGACAATACCAGGAAAGCATGATAACGTACCGGTCAGCAAAACGAAGATGATGACATGTCTGTTTAGTCACTGACATGTCCAAACACATGTTAGGAGTGATCAGTTAGAACATTCGAAAAAGAGGGATCAATGAATTAGTTGCTTCCCTTACATTTTATTAGGCGTAAACACTGAAAAAAAAACGTCTGAATTCTCATAAAAACACATAACTAAGTATAAAGTTACATAGCATATTGAACTCCATTCTAAAATCCAGGGGAAGGAGTGAAAAAACAGAACAGTTTTTGTAGACATTATAAAGAATAAATGTTGAAATTTTCAGTCCTCTAGCTTCACCGGTGTGGTCTGTACGCGTGATACGTACATAGTCAGTTAACCAAACAGACCAATTTAATAACAAAAGAAACCAATGTTGGCAGTCTTGGTAACAGTTTCAATTAACAGTTTCCCATACTGGTCCGGAAAATTCATGGAATAATGACAATACTTCCTCTCAGAACCTCAGTGAACGCCAAGAAAGCAGTAGAGAAATGGTCGATGCCAGTAAATAAAACTACAAAACTGGAGACACGCGTCCGAATAATTCTTGGAATATTGTCAATACTTCAACTCGGAACTTCTGAAAACACTTATGTAGTGAAAAGTTCTCAATGGTGATGGATCAATACTTCGAATAGAAAGATGATATCGTTATAAATGCCAATAAATGCAAAATTGAATCGATCCTTTACATCACAGAACATTAAGTTTTCAATTTGAATGAAACACACGAAAATATGGAAAGATCGATCGGTATAAATCAATTCGGTCTCTGAAATAGTTAGGCTTATCTGAAGTCATCGTCGACATGACTCGAGTGGTAGTTATGTAAAAAAAGAATCTATGGAGCATTGATTATTGTGTTTCTTATTTCATAGCCATGTTTTACAATGAACGTAAATCTAATTCTTAGATCCAAGATTAAAACGTTATAAGTTTGGAATTACCGAGTATGAAAGAAGAAAACAGAGTTAAAAATAGACCTACAACAATTGCTTCAGTTCTTGGAATGAGATATAAAACCGCATCTACCGCTACTTTTTGTTTATAAATGATTAAAAAAAATCATGTTTAGACCGGTTTTGCTGTTGCAATCAGAAGTATTAGTAAAAATATATCTGTTTGTATTATGCCAAAATGTCGGGAATCATCTCATGTGAGTCGTGTTTTATAATTCCTAAATAGTTCATGGTAGACATATTCAGCTATCATATTTCTAGGATTGAAAATAAATAAGACATTCATACCTCGTATAAATGAATCATCGTAGCATCTGCCAGAATTAATACCCTAAAAAAAATACCTGAATATTAAAAACATATCTTCTATCTAAAATTATCGAAAATCTACAAACAAAAAATTTAGGCATCGCTGGTCTATGCATGTTTCAAACAAAAAATATGTATTTTTTAATATAATCTCTTTTCTTGTCCATGCACTTAATTCAAGGGTAGATATTATTGGCATGGATCGAACATAATGCAGTAAAAGTTTCCCATCACAAATGCAAGTAATAACAATCAAACAAGCTACATACTTACTGATCAATCCCAGATGGATGGATAGATAGATAGATAGACACGAAGAAACATAGGAAATACCAGTAAAACAGCTACAAAAGAGTTCAAAATAGAAATGAAGGGTAGAGTGTGGTTGGCGTCTAAAACCTGAACAAAGGGGTGTAGACCAGAGAGATATTGAATTTCAAAATCAATGGAAATACTTGTTTTACATATTTTATTTTACAAAGAATATAATAATAGGTGAATTCTTCGAAAGAAAATTAACATGGAGTAACGAAATCAGAAAGAGAAAATACTAAAAAAAGATATTTTCATCGTATTTGAAATAATGTCAGTTCTCAAGTTCGTGCAGGTGCAGATTGGAAGAAGGGGTTATTAAAATTGTTTATGATTAATCGTTCAGCAAATGTAAAAGTGCAAAGGGACATTCAAAGAGGAAGCTTGAGTTTGAATACATGGGCAAGTGAAGGTTGTGAACGTTGCTCAGATGAAGAAAGAAAAAACCGGACAAAGAAAGAAAGAAAGGGTGAACTGGACGAGGGAGAAAAAGAAAAGGAAACAGGGAGATAATGAAATACTGAATGCAAGAATGGACAATGGTTATGAAAAGAAAGAAAAGAAGAGAAAGAAACAAACAGAAAACAACAAAGAAAGAAACGAGCAGTCGAATGATGATCAAAAGAAAAGGTTAATTTCCTACCAGTGCCAATGTTAAACGATTGAAGTAAAACCAAATTCTCTTCCAAATACTTTTGAACCAAAGACAAAACCGAAGTATTAGGCCCTCAAAAACCCTTACGGAAAAATTACATGACGGACACAAAAAAGAGAGGAACCGTCTTAATGAAAGAAAGATAGAGATTTTAAAGAAGAAAAAGAAAACGCCTGGCTGCTGCAAAATCGAACTATTCTCCGACGTCTATTTTAACTGAAGATGATTATTGCAACTTTTTTATTGCATACATGATAAATACAATCGTACATATATGTGACTTGTGAGTTTGGCTGAGTTGGTAAAAGAGCCCCCTACCATTTACTAGATAGTGATGTCAAATCAGGGTAGAGAAATGTTAATTTTGCACATCAGTTTGGTTTAAAGTGACAAGATAGACAAACAGTGGAGAATCTACTTCCCTGAATCAGATGAGGATTGTTCTTGTTACGGGAAGGAAAATTGTCAACTTCTACTGGAGTTTGACACGTACGTGTTTAAACGTTCAAGTGAAAACCGGGAATGTAAACAGGAATTAGAGATACGCATGAAAAGTGTTGTCGGGACGTTTGACCATGGGTCGTTGGCTCTATTGGAGATCACAGGTAGGACCAGTTGGCCAATCACAGGGTCCCTTGCAAAGCAGTGTGGTCTGCTCTACAATCAGCCTGCTAGTAGCTATCCTTTCAATTATCAATCAAAGAAGTACTGTAGTTGGGCAGGAAAAACAAGGAGAATCTGGTTAGTAATGGACAGTCGGCAATGAGTAGTTGAGAGGGTTGCTGTTGAGGGAGTAGAAGAGGGAGTAAAGGAGAACTAGCAATGGAGTTAGCGTCCAACGCAAGCTCAAAGCTCAACTTTCGAAAAAAAAAGATCCAATAAATCCTAAGAAGAAAGGGCATACAACCATTGCATCCTCCCAATATTCACTTATGAAGCTGAAACATGCTCCCACAAATCGAGAACCATGAAAGAATTATGCTCAACTTTCCGTGGAGAGATCACAAGACAACACAGTATATCAGGGAGAAAAGAGGAGTCTGAGACATCATAGAATCTACTATAAAACTTCAATGGAAATGGGCTGGCTATGTTGCAAGGATGGCAGACAACCAATAGACATGAATCCCCAGAAATCATATGTGCTACTGAGGCCGGCAGAGTTTTAGATGTAGAGACGAGCAAGACTAATTCAGAACGTACTGGCTCCTCGATACCCACGATAGAGAAGTGAGGTAAATCCTTGGAGAGGACGTTAAGAGAATGATGATGCTGCTTCTGCTGCTTCTGCTGCTGCTGATGATGATGATGATGGTGATGATGATGATGATATGAAACCTCTCACTCTCTCTGTTGAGGATCTCCGTTTCTACTTTTATCAAATTTGAACCCTTCTCTTCGTTGCAGATCTTTGTCCAGCTTTTTCGTATGTTGCTTTTGTCTTTATTTTTCGATAGCTGCTCTTGTGATTCCAACAAAGCCGTTCAAATCATGGTGTTTTTTCTTCAGTGCAGCACATGATTAAACAGTGACTTTTTATGATAAAAATAGGGGAAAAATACGTGCGTTACGCGAGTGTGTCCGGAAAAGACAGTAGAATAAAGAAGGAAAAATATCATAAATAAATCAATCAAATAAAGAATTGGTTAATTCTGGTACTTAGGAAAATTATTAAGGGAATTAATCGAGTAACTATGCGCTGGTGAACGGATTCAATTACGCTAAATGATATTTGGTTCATGAACGTTGAATATTATTCTCTAAGATTTTTACATAAGATATGTGTATATATATATATATATATATATATATATATATATATACATATATATATATATATATATATATATATATATATATATATATATATATATATATATACTTTCTTCGTGTGTGTGTATAACACAATAATCATAGTATAGAACGATATCATAAGGAATATTTCATTCACGGAGTAGCAGGTGGCATGATACTCTCAAAAACATTGTGTAATTATGTTAACTAATTAATAATTATGCAAAACAAAGTAAGTGATATATATATATATATATATATATATATATATATATATACATACATACATACATATCGTCACATTGTTCTTTTCTAATGTATTCAATAAGATTTATTGATAGCAAGAATATTTCCATTCTGTGTGGAGTTCGTCATTTCGCGTGACAATAGCAATCTCTTGGGTCAGTATAATAAGAAAACAATACCATATCTCTAGTCATGAAGTTGCTCCGCTATGGCTCAGGTCCATCAATACTTTCCCCATTATTAAAATTTACATACTTGAATTGGAGACGCTTGTGTGTTATTCTTTTTTATTACACATTCGTAGCATTATTACATTTACAAAACTATCACAAAGAGACAACGCCCAGACATTCGGCCAACGAAAACCCGAGAACGAAATAACAGTTCAGAATGGGCAACGCCCATTCGATCGAAAAATATTATACTAGTCTCCACCCAACATCCCCTGCAGTTGAGTGATTTCTGCAATTCAATCTCCAAAACTTTATTTCCCGTGCATTTAGCTACATGCGGTAATAAACTAAGCTTAGGTACAAGAAAAATAAATGCCAAGATGTCAAAAGAGAAAATAAAAAATATGGAATGATGGCCTGCCCTTTGGAGTTACTTTCCCACTAGCACCTGTCATTGGCACTAAAGCCCAGCTTAAAACCTCGATTTCGAATGCTGATCTTCAAGGCAGAGAGATTGGTGCTATATAATCTTCCTCCCCCAATATCCTTCGCTTGGTTCTCTGCCCAACTGAGCTGAGAAAATATCAATACGTATTCTAACATGCAAATGAACGGATTTTTCTAGATTCGTTGTTAGAAACTGCCAACCGAAACTGTCACCAAATCTATCAACATAGGTTTTCTTCAGTTTTCATGTTGGTTTACTATGTATGTATGTATGTATCATGCATACCAGCAACATCAACGGAGCTAGAACGCTGAAGATTTGAGCATGTACTCATTATATCAAGAAAAAATTTTTTTTCTAATTCCCTCTGAATAAGTTTTCAGTAAGAGTTTGCAATGGGAGTTTTTACAAAATTGATCATTTAGTTTGTGCCCAGCAGATTACACAATGTTTAGGGGGGGGGTATCAGGGGGATTGTTTTTTTTGGGGGGGGTCCGAGTCATACTTTTAAGTGATTGCTGACCAACGAATTGAGAGAGAAGTAATTTAGTCATTGATCACACCTTTTTTCCATTGTTCTCAGTTAATCACCCAAACACAGGCTACTGCCAAAAGACGTTGTTCGTGTAAAGATTCCTATTGGGTGACTAACACGACCTGTTTTATAATCATTTCTCTTTTTTTCAACGACCTATGAAAGTTTTTTTCACATTCCATTTACATTGCGATTCGTCCGCAAATATATTCGTAAAATCCGTTTTATCCAATCATCTATCGATTCTTATTATGTATAAACTGCCATTACTCAGCTTATATCTTGCTTTCCATTGTCTTTTGACATTTGCCAAGTGCTTTAATATCAGAATAAATATGCAATATTAATTTTTATGGTGATAAGCATCACAATGTCTATGAATTCCCAAACATACTGTGTGCAATTTATCACTATCGAAATAATATTATAATAATAATAATAATAATAATAATAATAATAATAATAATAATAATAATAATAATAATAATAATAATAATAATAATAATAATGAGGATGATGATGATAACAATGATATTAATAATAATGATAATAATGATAATAATAATAATCACTCGCCATTGCATTCAATAACTGAACAATCATAGCATCAAAGTTTGAAGTTATGTGGAAAAAATTCCGTTGAAGAATGAATATGGTCAGAATAAGTTCTACTAATTACATCAGGGGCGTTGTGTAAAGAGAAGAGCTAAGAATATCTAATTTTGGAGAACTGAGATGTTATCAGAAAATCCAATAGGATGAAGCCACAAAAAAGTCAAGTCGTCCTTTTTCCAAAAATAAAAATTAGACAAAACATTCTTGAAAAATGTTTAGGAGAGTACCAATGCCAATTTTGAAGACTTTAGACAAAACGGTATGACCAGGAGCACTGGAACACACCGACAAACACTCTTTGATGGCTACAGTAGTTCAATTATTCCCATTGCATTTTTACGCCAGTCGTAACTGTTTGATTACCCTAGAGACCAAGTGATGGACAATCTTTTTGATAATCCATCACTCAGTAGCGCTGCTGTCTTATGACGCCTAAAATTTGGAAGGGATCAAAAGTCTTATTTTTCAAAAAACAAGTCTGAATTCTGCTGGGCATGTACTAAAGAATCAATTTAGCATGAACTTACGTTGCAAATTGCATCCCCAACCACTGCCACCTCTAAATCCTAATTAACGAGCAGGATTTCGGAATAAACTGTTTTTTCTTGCTGTTAGAGTGAAATGCTTAAATTTTGAACCTGCAAGTCAGCAAGTCAGCCAGTCAGCAAGCCAGCCATTCCAATTTGAAAACTGAAAAAACAAATATGTTTACAGTTTTGGTGGCAGTTTGACAGTTTCTTATCGATAGATAGATAGATAGATAGATGGTTGGATGGATACGAATGGATTGTGAGAGAGATATTGACATGATCCCTTTGAGATACCTTGATTGACAGACTAGACATTGTTCCAAAGTATTTCATTACCCTCCGAATTCTGTTTCTGCCTTAAATTTAAAATGTTACTTTTAGCATGAGAATTTGGTTAGGGTTCAACTCATCTATTTATTCATTTAATGTTTTTTGAAATGAACTTGATGGATCATTCACATTTGAGCAGTGAATAAAAAAAACGAAAAAATGTGTAAGGCGCAGCAGATAAAACAATATAGCTGGAGTCAGTCGTTGCCTCTTCTCAATGAGAGGGTGCTATTGCCTCTGATAAATGGAAAGACTTAATCAGGACTGACAGGAGAAAGAAACGGGGAAGCCTACTTATTTGGACGGACTAGTCAAGAGCGACAGAAGAAAGCAGGGGAAGAGAGAAGAAATAGACTGCTAGGCTGTACATAAACCCATTCAGTTCCTTCTGAAAATTCAACATTGTTCGGTCCAGGTGAAGCAATAACGTTGCACAGTTGGTCAAAGGTCAGAACATTATTTAGCACCTTAGATGAAAACTATCATCAGATCTGTAAAAATATATTTCTTCAGTTTTCAGATTGGTCTGGCTGATTCAGATTGGTCTAGTCGTACGTATGTATCATGCATACAGGCTGCACTGATGGAGTTAAAGCATTGAAATCTTTTGAATTTACTCTGTATTATGTCTACAATAAATGTTTTGTCTTTTTAGTCTCCACTTTATTTGATAATGTGAGTCTATGGTAAATTGATCAATTTTCAGAGATGCCTACCCAGAAAAAGACGAGAAGAGTAACTTATCCGTTGATTTCCCCCTTTTTCCAATTTTTTATTGATCACCCCTAATAGAGCAAGCTGCCAAAAGATGTTGGTCACAGGACTGATTCTATGGAGTGATTAACCTGATCAGTTTAATATATGATCCTTGGTAACATCAGTCAATGGGCAATGGGCCCCCACACGCTACTATGTTGTGGGCTTTGGCTGGGATAAGGAATTGAAATCCACTGATGCACAGGAAATTTTTATGGTCAATGTTTTGTGGTTACGTTACTTCTTTGTTTTTATTTCAACTTTATTCTTTCTTTGAAATCCATTCCTAAGCACTTGAGAATCAAAAGAGAACCGTTTATTTCGTCAGATGTCCTAATGGTGTTTAAATGTCAGTTTTCTTTATCTTTATTTCTCTTCTGTTTCTCCCGAGTTGAAAATCTAAAAATAATGACAGGAAAATTACAAGAAGCAAACGGTAAGCTCTCCAACCGTAGCAGTGTCAAATCATTAGGCAAAATAAGAGAGCGAAAAAAGAATTTCTCCAAAGGAGGAAGCAAAATAATCCTACTGCATTTCGATTCTCAATCTACAAAGGCAATAGTTCCGAACAAACATGGAGGAACAGATTGGTTTTTAATAGCTGTGTGGTCATCTTGAATTATGAACGATACAATTGCAGACATCGAAGCTTTACGCTATGGATTACGGTTTATTTCACTCATTTTGACGCTCTTTTTAAGTTGGATTGTTTTACTCAGTACGAGTACATAAAAAAGCTAGACACCCCACCGTGTTGTAACGGTTAACAAGCTAGCCTACTACATTATTACTGTAGTTTTGATTTCGATCTTTGATTAATTCCGAAGATATATGACCTTATGCTAGACAAAGTAAAGCTTGCCATCCATAACAGATTTAGTGATGATGAGATTATTTTCCAGGATGATAATATATCGTGTCACAACGCAAAGAGTGTTAAAGTTTCTCTTCGGGGAAGGCATTTCGACTCAATGATACGGCCAAAACAGTCGAGATCTCAATCTGATTAGGAAATATGATGGAAATTTGTTTAAATGGCCCATGACGAGGCTCCATCCTACAAAACTGTCAATCACTATTCGAGAAAGTTGGCACCAGCTGTACCAGTTCAGTCTATGCCTCAAAGAATCCAAGACATCATGAAGACCCCAGGAGTAACAAAGTACTACTTTTGATTGTTTGTGTTGATGATCCCATATTTCTTCTCTTTGAAAAGTGATTCAAAAATTATTTCCTCGACTTGATCTACAAAAACTATACCTTGATTTAGATGATTTGATCTGTTTGAGGTCAATTCCATGAGGCCAGAATGTTCAGCTATTGGGGAAGATATATTTTGAACATCTGATGATTCCATAAATTATGCCATGAATAGTATGTATAGCGCGTAATAGATGTACCAATCAAGCTACAGGGCTAAAATTCAAACATTTACTTAGGTTTAGCAAGGACTTCTTAGTTTTTCGAAATTTTCACCAAAATTAGTTTTTAGTTCGGCGTTCAATTTACAATGTAAGTTTATACAAAATCGATCCATTAGTTTATGCCCAGGAGTGTTCATAGAGTTAAGGAAAATTAGTCTGAACTAAGCGAACTCCGATCAATATTGATATTTGAAAATATCTATGCTCACTAATAGTAAAAGTGCTTGTGTAAACATTGCCGTCACTATGAGTACTGAAACATTATTAGCTGTCAAGGCTGACGATGAGGGCAACAGCTACCTACTGTTGCTAAAACATGGAAAGTGAAAATACAAGAGTGCCCAGAAAGTATTTACGTCTTTTCCGTGATCAAAAAATTACGTATTTTCAAACAAATGAAAACAAAGGGAAGACAAATATTCGATTCCACGTAGAAAAATTATAGGCTTTCTTTTTTTTTTTTAAGTCAACATTGTTTTTCGCTCTTATAAGTCTGTATCCTGAATGGGGTTAAATTTCATTATACATTGTAAACGACACAGTCGGATAGAAGAGATTATGAATTAAATCCAGACGTTATTTCGTACCATTTAACTTTGGTTTTGCCTTGGTTTATTGACATAACTGCAAACAGTGACACACGAAATAATTTTCTGAGCACACTAACAGTAATAAGCGAATGGTTTGCCAAAGTGCTCACTCAACTACTCTTCCCTTTGTCACCTATCATTGCGTGCAAGTGACGAGACTTTTTATCAATATAGCGATGGGACAAAGTACAGGGATCTGGATTCATGCCTTTTCCAAGGTATAAGTGCTAAATGAACACAAGCAGCTTCAGCTGAAATTTGAACCCACTTTGCTAACTCCATTTTCGGATCTCCTCACAGTACATTAAACTCTTATAAGAAATAAGAGATGAATGTATACATATGCTAATCAGTCATCCACTCTCTCTTCCTTCTATCTCTCTCTCACACTCTCCATCATTCGAATCACCGTAGCCCCACAAGTGGCTGGTCTGACCTACCAACTAAGTGTGCTACATCTTTATCCGTCGTTTGTGTCTGAGTGCGTGTGAGTGTGTGTGTGCGTGCTGTTGGTCACATTTTTAGAGCTACAAACATAAAGATTAGTAATGCACTTCTATGCATCTTTCAAAAACTTAATTTTTCTAAAATGTCTTTATGGTTATTAAGGTACCAGCTATGCCCAATTCTTATCTTGGTATTTTGGTAAGCCAAAATGAAAGTTACAAATGAGAATTCTTTATCTTAGATCGAATGATGAATTCTCATTTGTAACATCTATGTTAGCTTTCCATATTGTCTCATCAATCTAATACTGCTGGATGAACTATAAACTATTTATACATCTATCGAACGTTCCCTAACTTTTTTGACATAACATTGTGTGAAAATATCTAGTGGTACAACTGAGTACATAAGTACACAAGGCATTCCCGTAAAGGTTACATTATCAGCCTCAGGAATGCTGATTCTATTTACTGTGCCGATAAGTTGGGCCACCCTTCACCTCCCAAAAAAACATATATATATATATATATATATATATATATATATATATATATATATATATATATATATATATATATATATATATATATATATATATATATATACGGATACACATATACATAGATAGATGTAGCCGAATCGTTATATATATATATATGTATAAGCCTTTATAAAATCTTTTACCCGCAAGGCAAAGCTCCTGATGGTGGACTCAGGTTCCACATGGAAACTTTAAACCCTAAAAATACATACTCACACCGCATACACCACTGAAGATGGGAATAAATCCTAAAACATGTCAGGTCCATTAACATCTACAGATTAATAAACCTTACCTCTGAACACTTTATTCCTGAGTCTTTCTCACTCTTTACAGTTCATATTATATATATATATATGTGTGTGTGTGTGTGTGTGTGTGTGTGCGCGCGCGCGAGCGTATAGTCTAGTAATCTTTACAGCTATAAACACTAGACATATAACTTTTTCAACAAACTTCAGTGTCTATTAATGTAATTTATGTATTTTTCTTGAGTTTTTTTTTTCTGTTTTACATATACTCTTTTATTATAGTAGTATGTGTTAATCTCTTCATTTGTTTACAATGTAACTGTTCAAGGGATTTTAAAAGCAAATCAGTTATATCCACATTGCTCTCAAGCATTATTGATCAAACATCGTCTCTCTTTCATCAATGATTTTTATATATAGTTTATGTCATGCATGTAGATGTTAATTTTATATGAGGTCTTATCATTATGTATCGTATATGTATGTTATTTTATATTACACATCTTTCTTTTTTTTCAAACATGGCTTACTTAACCCCAAAACTTATTTAACGATGAGGGATCAGTAAGTATAACAACAGACGTGACTCGAAGTTCAAATGACTTCTACTGAGTGTTTATCCATATGAATATTAGATGTGTTGTGTTGGTCTTAATCTCACACCGCATGCAAACCAATTTAAGATATAACAAAGAAATTACACAGGAATAATCTTCTTCGAGTTGATTCTCTATCAATATATTCGATCAAAGAAATTGACGATTTTTCTACTAACCAAAAACTTAATTCTGCCACGTCTTGAACCAACTCACTTCAATCAATTTGTTCCCTTTGAATTATCAGATAGATTATCCTTTTATACATGGTTGAAACAAAATGAAACTACTTTCTCGTTGGTAATCATGCTTCAATGGTTTATTCCATTGATATACTAAGGCAATTTGTCACTTGTTATTCCATGTTTGATCTCCAAACCTATCAGTCTGACAAATGGGCGAGAATTAAATGATTTCCCCTTTCCCTGGTTCCAGTCAATACAAATGATCTGTCACACTGACAAAGACTAGATGCATCTCCTGAGGTTACCTAAATCCCCTTACATTAATACAATTCTATTTATTTCAATATATACTCTTCATTTATCCTATTTTTATATTCTTGTTGACATTTCTTTAATTTTCGTCATTGTTTCATTATGGTCAAGTTGATAAATTTCAAAGGGATCAGGATATCTAGTCACGGCTTTATTGATATGTCAGAAAATCTTACTAGTTTTACCGCCTTGATTGACCTCTTTTGTTACTAAAGAAACTATTTTTGGTAAAAATAAACTCCATGAATCCAAGTGTTGCTCTAGTGATTCTCAAATAGTCTGATAATATAGCCCTTTAAAATGTATAAGATAGAATAGTATTTGTTTTAAAAGGTATGCGTACGATATGGAATAGAAATGAGTCTATCGAACAATCAATAGACAAAGATCCCATCATCGATTTTAATATCCAAAACTAGGGAACGTTGCTTGCATTCCATTATAATCATACTTGAGTTCAAGTTCCTCAAGGTATAGATTACTAAACGGTTATTGAATTCTCCTCAATCATCAAAAGAGCATGAGTTGTCAATTAAACGAGTATAATCTAAAAAATGAAGGCACTTGCTCTATATTAGTTCTAATTTAAGATGACGTGAATATACATTCATGTCCATGTAAATTAAAATTTCCCCATTTGGGTGATGGATCAACTTCCATAGGGACATCTATGATCTGATGAAATATTTTATTTCTTATTCTTAAGTAATATTCTCCAATAAAATGACCCACAATCGCCTCAAGAGTAAAGTACGTAATTTGAGTCTTGCCTTTTTTTTTTCTCAAAAAAATTTGTAAACCCGATATATTTATTATTTCCTCCAGCAAATGTCCAAATATAATTAATTCTTTAATAATATCTTCTTGAAAAATGTGTAAAGAGTACTAAAATCGTGGGTTGAAATAGATTTAGCCCCTTTGCAGGTATTTATAATTTCCAATTTCTCTTTAACTGTCATAGAATTATTCACTACCAAAAGAGATTTAAATTACTATGGAATTAACTTTTATAATGGAATTTCTGCATTTTGTTGTATATCAAATTAAAAACTTTAGAAACAGCTTTGCTAAGAAGTTATATATATATATATATATATATATATATATATATATATATATATATATATGTGTGTGTGTGTGTGTGTGTGTATATATGTATATATATATATATATATATATATATCAACGTTTTATGAAAAACAATAACTGACCTTTTATCTCTGTTAGCATTATTCTGATTATTGAATCATAAAACGGAAATGTTTACTCAGTATATATATATAGGTGTATGTGTGTGTGTATGAGTGTTTCAGAATATACATTTGTAGCACATAAAGATGTGAGATTAAAGGTCAGTTATTGCTCTTCAATTTATGTTTCATAAAACATAATGGCCATATCAGTCTCTACTGATAATGGAACGTCCCCTCCAGGGTGCATGTCTGGGTAAAGAGTACAGAGATCCTGGGGTGCCCAGTCGTCAGTTATTGTTCTCGTTTATGTAGTCCAGAGGAAAGCAGAGCGATATGTCTGGCATCAGTTTAAGTGCAGGAACTTCCAGAAACTGGCCAAATTGAGCGTCAAACCCTCTCCTAGACTGGTTGCCTTCCTGAAGCTAGAGAGGCAAATCTCCCCGACTATATTAGCCAGGGCGAATGGTCACAAGGAAGAAAAAAAAGAAAAATATCTGTACCTCGCATAAATGAATCAACGTAGCCAGCCCGTGCTTGAATCAGAACTAATCGCCAGAAAATGTATCTAAATCATATATAGAAATAGATCTTTTATAAAAAGAATTATCTTAAAAAATTACCAGCAAAAGTTTTGTGCATTGCTGGTATAAAATGTCCATAGAGACCTGAAAGAGAACTTTTTTAAAAAGAATTATAAGAGAGTCTCGCGATGTACTCATGCAGATTTTCAAGGTTATTGTCCCGAACATGTAACCAGAAGCTCCCGTAGCCACACTCATTTATAGATAGACATAGTCGAGTAAAGAGAGAAGAATATGTTGCTTACTTAACAGATAAGGTGGGTGAGAAATTCATGGGACTACAATGATTCCATCTAAGATGATCGAGGTGAAAAAAAATCATCTAAATGAATGAATAAATGTGAATTTCTGCTCTGGAAAACTGTTTCACTGAGGCAGTATGACAGTATTCATGCCAGACGAGAACACTCCCCAATTAGTTTGGAAGGGAAAGTCTGATGCGATTTTCGTTCTTAATGGAAGGATTTGCGTAATATACGCCAAATTACAGATAAAATTTCGAAGTCTAAAAGAACTGAGGATTGTAGAAGACAGTCTTTTCTTCCTTTTAGACTTCGCTTCTCTATCCGTAATTATTGCTTCTTTATCCGTAATTATCGCCCCTTTATCTGTAATTATAGCTACTATATACGTAATTATCCGACATCGCCTGCCTTTGTACCTAGTGATGATTTTAACGATCCAATTGTTCGATGGAAGAGATAGCATAGTGCATTGTTGAAGTCGTTTTAAAATCATCCATTATCATCAATATTAATGCCAACTTTTAAAAAACATTTGTTCTTTTGCTTTCACTCCATTCTTTCTTCTTTCGGCATCTATTCCAAGTTTTTATCTTCTTCACTTTCTCCATTGACTCCTTCACAACCAAAATTTCTTTTTCAGCCAGCGTGTCTAAATAGTAATACCTCTAGATATGTTCCTAAAAATGCAGCACTGAACAAAACAGCGTTATATGAGGTTAGGGATACATGTTAACTTCCTACTTTTTACACAAAAACACTCATTACACTCATACGTACGCATACATACATACATACATACATACATACATACATACATACATACATACATACATACATACATACATACATACACCCAAAGTAAAGCAGAAGAAACATATATAAACACACATGCAACCATATGAATGAAAACATGTCATATACATCCACATCATCATCATCATCATCATCATCATCAGTTTTTGACGTCTGTCGTTGGAAAGACCTTCTCCAGGATCTGCCACATTTCTCTATCATGGGTGTTGCAGAGCAAGTATTTTCTAAATTTGTCTAGTTCATCTCTCCATCTTTAATTCTGTCGGCCTTGGTTTCGCATGTGATCTCTGGGGATCCATGTTAAGAGTTGTGATGTCCATCGGTTGTCTGCCATTCTTGCAACATGATCAGCCGATTGCCATTCAAGTTTTCTAATCGATTCTATGATGCTTCGGACTCCCAGTTTTCTCCCTCATATAATGTGCTGTCGTGTGATCTCTTCAAGTAAAGTTGAGCATGATTCTCTCATATGCACGTTGCATGCTTCTCAGTTTGTGGGTCTGTCTCTTGGTTATGCTCCATGTTTCAGCTCCATAAGTGACTATAGGGAAGATGCATTGGTTGTATACTCTTCTACAGCAAATCAAAGATTCACATTATTCAATATTATATAAGTAATACGCACATTTCGTTTGTTTGAATGTATATAAGAAGGAAGTAACTTGTCCGATTGTAGCTGATACAGGAACTTTAATCACACCCCCCCCACACACACACACACACAAAGTAAAACAGTCCAGTACTACGACCGGTGAACCAAGAAAACCATACTTTTTATCATTAGGGTAATTATGTTATTGTCATTTAGCCACAATAATATGGATTGGCTTAGTGCAGTGTATCTCGTCTGCTAAATATTTTCTGGAACTGTGTTGATATATATGCATCGCTACATCATAAATTATCATGTATGTGTATGTGTAAGTGTTCATTCTCATACATATTGCACATTAATTAACTTAAGTGTACCGTCTATGGTTATTTCAGAAACTGTCCGTGATGCTGTCTTTTGGCATTATTCGATTATGAAATTTAACGTTACTAAATTTATTGCAAAACGATTCTGGTTAGTCACTCAATAGAAACTATCGCGTGACCCATGTCTTTAGGCAGCCATCTGTGTAATGGCTGATCAATTAAACAATTGGAAAAACGGTGATTAGAATTAGGTATAAGCTTCCATTACAAATTGCCCCCTGGTAAAAACCTTCATAGAGAGGATTATTTTTCAAAGTCTTTTGTTGACGTATGGAGTAAATGTTGAATATTTCAGCCCTCTAACTCCATCAGTGCATGCTCTACGTGTAATACATACATACATACATACATAGACCAACTTGAATACTAACCATCTTGATGGCAGTTTTGGTTAACGGTTTCGAATACATTTGAATCTTCGCGAACGTGTTAGCATATTAAAGACCGTCAACAAAAATTTTCAGCTAAACAGCCACTCTAGGTGTCTTCAATCTAGAATAAGTTTTTAATGAGGGGGTTCAATTTGCAATGTAACTTTATGCTAGATTGATCTCTTACTTCGTGTCTGCATGGAAATTTAGACTTTTTGAGTGATCACTGCCTAGCAAACGGCGAGAGAAATAAATATTTATTGATCACACCTTTTCCAATTTCTCTATTGATCATCCCCAACACGACATGCTGGCAAAATACGTCGGTTATCGGACGGTTTCCATTGGATGACTAACCAGACACGTTACTGTTTATTGGCCAATAATTATTTTTCCATCAGAATATTCTCCAGTTCTTTTTCTCCTTCATGGCACAAACTTCATGAAAATTGAATTACCTTTTATTTGAAATTTAAATGGATTTTACGTCACGGTTGTCAATCTTGTAAAGTCCATTAGAATATCCATTTTCTCACAGTTACTCTCCTTCCTTGTCAATCCAATTAATTCACTGATGGACATAGTTCCCGCTAAACTGCGTGCGTACACACGTTTTGCAACCAGCGTACAAGGAAATTAATACGCACACAAAAAAATTACGGTATTAAGTTTGACCCTTGATCGATGCACCGACATATATGGACTTATACTTATGTAAAGCTTGCTGAATATTAATGAGTGTCTCATCTTGCAGAAATAATAAACAGGTTAGTTTTGCAAACCATCACAAGTACAATCAGTTTTATATACACTTTGAGTCCTACAAGTGTGCCCTTATCTCAGACTAAGTTAAACTTAGTAAATATTGATGGGCACCTCAAGGCAGATTTGCTAGACAAAAATGTTCTGCTTAGTTCAATTAGTGCAAAACTATTTCCTTACTGATTTTTATTGAAAAAATATTGATTGCCTCTTCAAATTTCAAATATGTGCTCATACTTCAGTAACGGGAAAAATTAGCATAACCTGAGATTTTTGCGCGCACTAACCACAGAAAATCATAGGGGATCTTGGTGGTGAATATTAAAAACCTGTAACAAAACATTCATTAAGATTGTCAGCTAAGGTTTCTTCAGTTTTCAAGTTGATCTGACTGGTTGGCTATATATGCATCTATGTATGTATGAATTTACCAATGTAATTTTACATACATGTGACATTAATGTAGCTAGAGAGATGAACATCTAAACGCTAACTCCTTATTAAGTCTAGAAAAAACAGTTTGGAGGGAGTCAGAATTATCCCCCTACATGTGTTTCTAGAGAGGATTCAGTTTGCAATGATAGTTTATGCTAAATTGATCTCTACTCTGTGTCCGGCAGCATTTACACCTAACTTTTTACACATTGAATTTTTTAGTGATCACTATCTAACAAAAGCAAAAGAAGTAATGCATTTATTGATCATTTTCATTGATCACCCTCAATACAGTATTCTTCCAAAAGACGTTGGCCACGAGACGATTTCTCTTGAGTGACAAACCAAACTTCTTAATCTTATGTATCGAACATTATACAATTTCAAATAAAATTCCAGCTGATAACTATGTGTAAGGCTACAGGCTAATTGGCCCCTACCCTCCATTCAGCTTTTCAGAAAAGATGGAAATAGTCTTGCACTTAATGTACTCAGCAGAACATTCTCGTCTAGTGAGTGCATAAAAGAAAAGAAAAGTTTTATGGCATAACTAGCAACTTCAGTTCAATTTGATGAAATATTTGCATTGACTTTACATTAGGAAGTTCTGATAAAATAAACCATTAATTGTGCACTGAGTCCGTTGAAACAAATTTCAAGACAATCTTTTAAATCAGAAACTTTCTTACGCCGATATAAATGTAGAAATTTCGAAGTTGAAATAAGAATGGAAATCAAGACAGTAATTGTTTTCATTTTCGTCTTAGTTTGATTTTTGTTGTCCTTTTGAATTTTTTTTTTTTTTGTAGTTGAATATAACGATGCTAGAATATACCCGTGAAAGATGACGGGGTTATTCATGTATTGATCAGCATTATGGGACAGTTTTTTGATGATACTAGTATCTTTGCTTCGATTTTTTTTACATCACAAATCACCTGAAGCTGTTTCAAAGTCTTAAAAATTTAAATGACGTAATCTCCACTGTTATCTCAAAATAGAAAGGTAAATCAACCAATGAGATCAATGCATAAACAGACAGGTAATCTATTTGCATATGTGCCTAATATATGTTAAGATTGTTATCAAGTCAAGAACGTTCTAATCAATTCTATCCAAATATGTTTATAACTATGGTTTCTAAGCTTCTTCTGATACAAAGCCTCTTGTATGATACACGTCAGTAAAGATCGAAGTCATAACTTGAATATTGTTCAATGATGATAAAGTATTAACTGAAGCTCCATTGTGAAGTGCCCTCAAATATAATCATATCTGTATAGCTCTATCCATATCGCTATTATCTAAGCTTAGCTTATTCTGAAACAAGGCTCCTCGTATGGAACACAAAGTGAACCTCAAATTCAATGCTGTATATATGGAAAGCAAGAATATCTGTTTAACAATTGTTCTTTCGTGTCCAAATATAAATACATATATCTCGTTCTACCCATCTCTTCTGATATTTACCTAACCTAGCACAGCCATGCACAAGGCCACAAGTATAGAGTGTTGGTGGGGATCGCACTCACAACATGAGTGAAATGATCAACGAGACGAGTTTGCTAATTACTATGGATTGTACATATTTCATTAATCCTAGTTTTGAGATACTGCGATCAAGGTAGGGCTCAACAAATTAATGTAACTATGTATAAGCTTAAACACACATTAAATTAAAATAAGATATTGAACAGTGCTTTTTGAACAATGCTGAGAACAAATCAACTGCACAAATCAAGGTTTACTTGTATTGGGCTATATCAGATGACTTAATTAGAAAGTCTGGTTCAGAGCCGCAAATCTTTAATGAGAATAGAGCCCATTACATACTGGTTTGCTGGGCGGAATTTCACATTTACCATTCTAGATATATCTATATCGATATTTACTGGCATCAAGATACTTGCACGAGGCTCTGGGTGAAAATTGGACTCACATTGGTAATAATAGTAATATCAACTTCCTAGCCACTGTTCAACTTCGTGCTGCCCCTACATATATTCATATCTAGATAGATACGTTCATTAATATCAATCGAATCACCGTAGGTCCACAAGTGATCCATCAGATCAAAGAGCTGGAGGGCTAAAGATTCTCTCTATGCTCGTCACTGCGTGTTTGTGCCTCAGGACTTCCCAACCCTATCGATATTTATGGAGATTAGCTTGATACAGATTCTTTTTAACCTCAGAGCTATTGACACCTCCATGGCATGTCTTGAAAATAAATTAATTTCTAGATTAGAGTTTACAAAATATAGTGACACCGGTTTATACAACGTTGCATAAAATGATGCCCCTTCTTAAATTTCAATTAGACAATTTAGACTCTAAATTAATCTCGTGGGTCAGCGCCACATATCTTATTTTAATGTGTAGATCTAGTTATCTTTGAAGACAAATATTCAGACCCTAGGGTGCAGCCGTTTCGCAGCCAATAAGACATATACACGCAAGCAAACATTCGTCACTTCTATAGTATCAGATGTATGTGCGTATGTTTATTTCTACTTGAATGCATTGATAGTTATAAATTTATATAAGTTTTAAGTGGTCCCCATTTCTTAGATTATGGATTTTAATCATTATTAATTGTTAATTAGTTTATCATTCTTATTTTTGTTGCTTTTGTATCGTGGCCGTCAAATGTTTTCACATTCTCGGCTGTTGAATGAAAAATTTAAACGACCTGTGAGATGCGATAAAAAGTAATTACACTTTGATGAAAGTTTAACTATCTATATCCATGATCAAAAATTTTTCTCTTAATTGTTTCAATTGTAAATCAATATTTTCTTTCATATCTTTATATATGTCCTTGTATCCATCAGCCTACAAATAAACATTCTTGGAAAAAGAAAGAGTCAAGTTTTTTAATCATTTTTTTACAATCACTGGTGAAATATTCAACAATGTTATATAACAGTGCATGCAGTATTTATGCACAGAGTATGCTTTAGTGTGGGATAGCTTTTTTTTTCATTTTTCTCTTGTTTTCCTTCTGTTTCGTTTTTTTGTTTTGTTTTTTTTTTCAGATTACTGGTCAATTTGCTCAAGCTGTCCGATTGTTGTTTTCGGTGTGCTGCAATGTTGTTCCATTCATCTTTGACTGCTTCTCACTGCTAGTCAGTTTCTCCAAATTTTCTCCCAATCAGTTTTGCCTTAATACGCACCCACATGTTCAGAACGGTGTTTGGATCTTTTATATGATGGAGAGTGTTTGGGTCATTTTTTTTTAGTTCAGGGGTGTATTCAAATTTGTTCATATCTGTCTATCAATAATGCATGAATGGTGAGAACGATTTTGCAACCAGCATTCAAATTGTTCACCAGTCATAATGAATCCTATGCAGAGAACGAGAGAAACCTTGTGTGAATCGTTCTGATAAAAGTTATCGCGCGAACATCAAAATAAAAACTCATTCTCTCAGATATAATACGATAAAATGAGACAAAATGAAAACTGATTGGTCACCAAATAGAAACTGCCACGTGACCAATATATTTTGGCAGCATACCTTGTTTGGGGTTTTCAAATAGAAAAGGTTGGAAAAACCGGTGTTCATTGAATAAGTTACTTCTATGACCTTTTATTTTGGCAGCAATCACTAAAAAGTTCCAGATTTTCAAAAAATCAAGTCGGCACAAAGTAAGGAACCAGTTTAGCATAAACTCTCACTTCCAATTGGCCCCGCATTGTAAATCTATTTAAGGGATTTTCAGAAAACAAGAAAACATGTTTTTGTTGACATAATTAAAAGATAAATACATACATTTATAGCCAGTCCTACAGCCCACCAACTGGACTCGAAAACTTGATAAACCGATGTTAACCTACTTGGTGATAGTTGACAGTTTCTTAGTTGACAGTTTCTACTAAGAAGGCATTTATTGACGTCGATGTTCCAGATTCAATATTCCCAGAAAGGTTTATAGATTCTTATAGGTCTTCAAACCAAGATACAATATAACATTCTATCCATTAGTTTTAAACGTTATTTTCGGTGTTATCTATAGCATCTACATACACAAATGCGAACTCTTTCTATGTGGGAGGTAAAAAATTGATTCGCCAAAAATATTCGACAGTTTTGCCTGGAGTACATTTAGCCCAAAATTTAACATATTCTGTCCCCCTGCCCCTGGCCTGTACGCATATAAGCATCGAAAAATATGGCGTTTTCTGGTAGTGTACTTCTTGTAAATAGTTTGTGTGTCGGAATCAAAATTCTGGACTGACCATGGACTCTTTTTGGTCAGGGATTGTCTTCTGTGAAGCGACGGGTACAAACCACTCTGCTGCAGTTTCAGGTTTCACAGAATAGATTTTCTAACCCCACGCCCAAACCTCTCCATTTACTTGAACCAACTATTTCGACTGCCAATCTGTAAAGTTTTACTATTTGTCAGAGTAACCTCCTCTTACATGGACAGGTGTACAGAGCTAAAATGCTATTTACTTATAGCTGAGGGGAAGTTGATATCCTAAGGGCATTAGTGCAAAAGGATCGAAAACAGCCTCGGCCAAAACTCGAACACTGTCCAACGATATCTTTTCCGGTACTTGTAAGCGTTACAGCACTTCCGGTAGTATAGATACTGGGAGAATGGATTGCGTTGTGAACTGAGGTTATAACTTTTTTTCACCCTCACTGGTATAAATAATGCAAGCATGGCGCATAGCAAATAATTGGAACTCTTGCTTTCATTCTGCGTCAACTAAAAATCCTTTATCAAAAAAAAAAATTATTCCAGAAAGACCAGAAAGCACAGTTGTAGGCAGAGAAAAGTTGGTCAGCTTTTGCGCAAAAAACGTGTGTGTTTTTATGTGTGTAGGTTTCGCCACTACATTGTCACTCAACCCGGATTGGTACCTTTTTTTCTCTACATGACAGCTTATCAGAAGCTCTACGAAGGGCTCTGTAAACATTTGGTGTATTTATTTCTCATCTGTCGGTCTTAATTAACCGTTCACTTTTAGAGTCATTATTAAGGCTCTCGGAAAGTAATAACGTATTTTTGTGTCCGGAAGATAATAACGTATTTCACTGCTACAACCAACCAACTAAGGCAAGATTAATGTTAAATTTTACGAAACAGCGTCTTGATTCTGTTCATCATCACTTCTATCCGGCAAGGTGTCGTTTATAATGTTGCTTAAAGTTTAACCTCAAGAAGGATGGAGACTTTACAGAGCAATATATTCGCCATTGTTTAATGTATGAAACATTTGTGAAGCGTATTCTGATGCAGTGAGGGCTTGTAAATGGCAGCCATGGTTTAAAGACTGTCATTCGAAAATAGGTAAAAGTCTCTCGAACACCCTTTCTTGACATCCGAATACATTCGTCCCGACACCATAAAAAATTGACCCGATTTTTCATCTCGTAATATTAGAAAAGCAAAAATGTTTTGTTTGCTATAGAATGCTGACGTCATCAACATACTTCGGGTTCCAAAGTTTGGAAAAGTTACATGGAAAATTTTTTCTTTCTTTGCTGACATTTCAATTATTTCGACTACTATTTTGCCCATTTCGTAAGTATAGAACAGCAAAGTTTGTACTGGATTAGAATTTTTCGTACGGAAGTACGCTGATGACGTCAGACTTTGTCACTGTGATGTGAACGACGGATACATTACAGAAAACAATAAGATTTTTTTTTGTTTACAGTACAGTTTTTTCTCTTTCCAAATAAACAGATAGCTTCATTTTTGCAATAATATGACTTCATTAATATATTTCAGAATGTAATATTATTGTAAGTTCACTGAGGAGGTTTATGCCTGTATATTGAAATTCATAAAAAGAAAAACAAGTAAATAAAATATGAAGTGAAAGGAAGATGAAAATAGGATTCTAGACATCTTTCATAAGTTCTCAGGGTTAAGACACAATAGCGCTTACGATAGTCTAAATATGACTAAATGAATGTCGACTGCGTTAATGTGAACCTCCTGATGCCTAGACGGAGAGCGCATGTGTATACGCGTGCGTACTTCGGAGAGTTTTATGTCACTATTGTTCTGTTGCCGAAAAACAGAGTAAGACATCATGGCGCCAGACGGTTCAGGAAAATTGAAAGAAATAATTTGATTTGCATGATACGATAACGATTTTTACGATGTAAAACATTTACAGCAACCATTCTCAGTAACTTGTCTTGATAACCAATCCTATCTTCTCTTTCTTGATATCGTTTTTTTCCTCACATTCACTAAATTAGTTTGTAGCGTTTTCAAAGCGATTTTTGCTCAGAAATTTGCCCACATATTAGAAACTATCAACCAAAAATGTCACCTAAACTGTCGACATAGATTTCTTCAGTTTTCAAGTGGTTCTGGCTGCTTGGCAATTTATGTTAATACGTATCTTGTAGAGGGTTGAAAATTTGCCTTTCAATTTCACTTTCAATTTGCAAATCTAGGTTCTAATAAGTTAATTAGAAATTGTCTACCAAAACTCTCAACATTGGTTGCTCCAGAAGTTGGTCTGGTTGACTGACGTTTCACTTGTACAGCCTGCTCCAATGGAACTATAAAGCTGAAAATTTGAACATTTGCCCCTCATTATGACCAGAGAAAAGAAATTTTCTTTCAAAATTCAGTTCTATTAGTTTTTTACCAAGGTTTCGATTTGTAATGTAATTTTATCTCAAATTGATCCCTTAGTTTTGGTCCAGCAACATTTACGTTCACTTTTCTTTTTCTGAAAATCCGATCTTCTTACTGCTGAACAAGATGCGAAAGAAGCAGCCTGTCCATTTATCACCCCGTTTCCCATCACTCCAACACAACGTGCTACGAAGAGATGTTAATCAAAAGATGGTTTCTATTGAAGGGCTAACCAGACCTGATTATCTATCACGATCGCCTTAAACTCGTGTTCCTATCAATTCTGATACAATTCGTAACTTCTTCTCTTATACCCTCGAGATATCGTTAATATTTTCTCCCAAGACAGATTTTATTAACCTTTATTGATTTGAAAGTTTTTCCCATCACCATTACATCCCGAAGCGCTCATTTTCTCTCGTCCTCTTTAACTCTCGCGTGTATTCGATATCTCTAATCTTACTCTCTTCCTTCATCTATGTAAGCAGCAGTAGCCATTATAAGTCTACTGCTGGACAATGGTCTTGCCCATCTCCTTCCACGGGGGCTGTGATTGTGTTATCCTCAGCCTGCTACTAGTTTTAATATGATACTTTATCATAATTGCGATAGCATCTGCCATGACCGGCAAACTTTTTTTTATATCATCTCATCGTCTTTTACAACTGCATTTACTGTTTGATGGTCACCAATCGGTTAGTCTTTTGTTCCATCTCTAAGGTAATCCATATGGTCTTGTGTTAAACAGTGCTTAATTCAGTAACAAGAACAAAAAGTTCAACAATACTCCCACCAGTTGTGTTAGAAGGAGAATGAGGAAAAATAGCAAGTAATTTTGCTTTGAGTCAATTGATTTTCATATTTGTATGATATTGCGATATCTATAGTTTCTAAGGGTCAATAGTTCATTATACTTGTAAAATATTACGATATAGAAATATTCTGCTAGTATTATTTCGGTACAGTACGTAAATGACCATTTTGAGCGTTTGGGGCTATTTTTGTCGTTTATAACCTATTCTGGCGTTATAGAGCCATTTTTCGCTTCGTGTGGACCTTGGATATCCAATCGTTGACATCATTAGTAGCTGGTAAAAATAATTGATCAGAATAGTTGCTATGCCTTTCAATGGCATCACGGTTTTAATGACATCATAACTTTTGATAAAATTACATTTTTCCTTCCTTTTTATCTCTATTATTTAACATAATAGAATATAACAGCTAATAAAACAATTGAATGGTTGCATAAATATGAAATTGTCTGGTTTACCATAACTATGGATATTGTGTCAAAGAACCTCGGGAGACTTTTTGTCTGATTACACATTAAAACAGTTTGTTGAGTCGAGACTTGAAAAAAAAGGATACTTGAATTATCAAAAATAAATTACCTCATAAAACAGCTGTAAGCTCTTTAATACTGATTTATACATAAATAACACCGTCGTTTTTTTATGTGTATACTCTATTTTAAAATATATGATATGCAAACTGGAAACAGTCTTACGCTTCATTGAATATATTCTCAATTAGCTGTTTCTTAAATCTAGAAATTTCCTTTGTGAAAATTATGATTTAAAATTAATACTATCAAGCATTCGATATTGACACAACATCAACAACTGCTGCCCGATGCTGGGTTGAGCAAAAATGTTCCCCAATCTTTTATCACGATAATCAGGCTGATAGAAATTCCAAATAGGGGCATATAGGTGCTACTGTATTCTTCAGAATTTCCAAATGTTCATGATAATTGAACCAATACCTAAATACTCAGCACTTTTTTATTGATTTTCCTGTTGAAAAATCGAAATAGGTAAAAATGATACTGGTCGGATGGAAGATTCACAAGTGATTTTGGAGGGAAAAGTGCTGAATTTTCAGCATTTTGACGGTCAGATTAATAATGATGAACAGTGGAGACATGTATTTTGAAAATTCCGTTTTGCTGTTAATAGAATGGCCAAGTGTTGATGTCATGACCCGTCGTCCGCTCTGTAGTGCAGCTTCATACTACAATTTTCAATCAGGACCATTTTGCATTTTTCTCTTTTCGTCGTTTTTATTGGTTATTTTGACTGAAATTTTGCACGGTTTCTGAGTACAGTGCAGTCAGTATACGCCGAATAAAAAATGTTGACAAATTTTAGAAACTTTATTGATTTTTCATTTGTTTTCTCCCTCCGGAAGTGCCCTAACAGACGAGCATTGAACGCCAATGGACTGCTGACAACAAAGCGATAAATCAATAAAAATGTCCAAACCCAGTGAATTTTATTTTCAACTGAAAATTATTTTCCAGATGATATGAACCCCAAGGTAAGTTTGGTTAAAAACTTATGTTTATACTTTTTAAAAAGTGGTGTAAACGTGATAGTTAGATTATCCAGTCTTTACTGTCTTTGTTATTTCATAGGATTGATTACAACAGTAAGAAGGACGGTCTTCATTTATATATTTTTCTTTCAATCTGACCAAACTTTGCACAGATGGTTTGTTCTCATTTGCACTTTACACCTCTCTATCATTTAATAATAGTAACATGTCTGGTTAGTCACTCAATAAGAATGGTCACATGACCAATACATTATGGCAGCATGCTGTGTGGCGGAATATCACTGAAAAGATGGGGAAAAAAGGTGGTCGGTTTGAAGAACTGCTGGGATGCCATTTTAATATAACTGTTTTGTTTTTAAAATGCTTGAAGCAGTTATTGGTAAACAATTGATGATCCCAACAAGAGACAATCCATACATTGTACAATAAGAACAAAGTAAAGGAGAAACAAAAAAAAAACATCTTGGAGAATTACATCAATTGCATAGACAGATATTGGGAAATGGATGACTAAAGTGACAAAAATCTATTGCAGAAGTTTTTTAATGTTTAATGTTTAAAGCTGTATTACTTTCTAAACTACATATATATATATATATATATATATATATATATATATATATATA
Organism: Thysanoteuthis rhombus; assembly: GCA_963457665.1. NCBI lineage: Eukaryota > Metazoa > Mollusca > Cephalopoda > Oegopsida > Thysanoteuthidae > Thysanoteuthis > Thysanoteuthis major. The sequence goes on along the minus strand of OY735212.1, from coordinate 54,351,916 downwards.
TATATATATATATATATTGCTTTCGGTATAGCTATATAGATAGATGGGTGGATGAATAGACGTGTGTATATTGTCAGTTTCTATGTTGTGGTTGGTGTTGGTGTGGGCGTATTTGAGCGCGTGTTTTCTATCTGCTTTTCTTTGGCTGAACCAGACGGGTTCCTAGGCAGACCAATTCATTATGAAATGATGAGCAAGAGTCCAAAGTTCACTGGTGTGTTATGAGACGCCTGCCAACAACTTGGCGTGAAAGCAACTATTTTCTCGCAAAAAAGAACTCACCGGAAGTATTCTTGGGGCGACTCTGACTGGTTTTGAGCAGACGATCATAATGTATGGACGAACACAACAAAAACTACACAAAAAATGTCTAGCAAAATAGATATTCCGCCATTTTGTTCTATGGTATGGTACGGTATTAACTTTGTATTTTTTATTTTGTGTTTCGTTTTTACGATTTATATATATATATATATATATATATATATATATATATATATATATATATATATATACACACACATATATATACGTGTAGGGGGTTGTGCCATTGTTCACTGTCTATTTTCCTTATTTTCAATACATCTTTTTTATCATTACAAGAATGTGTAGACAAATTATTTAGTTTTGCATGATTGTTTTGTTTTTTTATATTTATGTGTGTGTGTGTGTGTGTGTGAATTTGTCATTGTTTTCTCACATTTTCGGATACATTTTTTATCATTAATATTATTATTTAAATTTTCATCATTATTATTACTAATATTATTATCTTCATAAAGATAATCATTATCATCATTATTACTATCATTATCATTATCATTATTATTATTGATGACAATAATAATAATAATAATAATAATAATAATAATAATAATAATAATAATAATAGACAACCACAAACTACTGTGGGACTTTGACATCCAAACTGACCACCTCATCCAGGCAAGAAGACCGGACTTAGTAATAGTAGACAAAAAAAAGAAGGCCTGCCAAATAGTAAACGTTGCTGTGCCTGCAGACCATAGAGTATAAAGAAGGAGGGTGAAAAAAGGGGAAAATACCAGGACCTAGCAAGAGAGTTAAGGAAGATGAGGAACATGACAACCAGGGTAGTACCGGTCATAGTGGGCGCACTAGGAACTGTCCCCAAAACGCTGAGGGTGAGACTGGAGGAGATCGGGATTAGGGGAAGGATAGAGACCGTACAGACCACGGCACTACTGGGAACGGATACTGAGGAAGGTGCCAGAGATATAAGTACTGCAACGAATAGTAGCTCTGTCATGATATGCGAAAGAGGGAGGAGACGTTAGCTGAGGACCTGAGGAGACTTATTGTCACTCAGCCTTCAGCGATAACCACTGGGCAACCGGTGTGAAACTGTAAATCGTAGAATTACTGCGACCTATGAGTACTAGGAGAGGAGGGCTGGAGACTTGAGGAGACTTGCTGTCACTCAAACTCCAGCGGTTACCACCAGGCAACTGGTGTGAGATTCCAAATAATAATAATAATAATAATAATAATAATAATAATTGGGGAAAGAAGGCAGGACATGAAACCAGATGCCACAGAGGCCAAGAACTATTGGAATAGCATATGGGGGCACCCAAAAAGACACAACGTAACACTGCAATGGTTGGGAGATATGAGAAAAGAACTAGAAGATATAGACAGGGGAGAACCAATAGTACTGAATGAAACCACATTGAAACATACTCTTAGGAAAGTAGCCAACTGGAAAGCACCGGGTCCCGACGGGATCCATGGGTATTGGTTCAAAAAATTCACCACGTTACACGGCAGACTCACTCACCTACTCCAGAATTGTCTAAACGAAGGCAAAGCACCAGAATGGATGACTAAAGGCAGAACCACCCTCATCCAAAAAGACCCAGAAAAGGGGAACATAGCAAGCAACTATAGACCAATCACGTGCTTACCACTTATGTGGAAAATCCTGACCGGGCAAATAGCAGAGAGAATATACATGTCAATGGATAGAAGGGGACTACTACCAGAAGAACAGAAAGGGTGTAGGATAGGAACCAAAGGGGCAAACGATTTACTCTACATAGACCAGATGATCTTAAGAGAAGTGAGGAAAAGGGAAAGAATATCGCAATGGGATGGATAGATTACAAAAAAGCATACGATATGATTCCACATAGCTGGATACTCGAATGCCTTAGAATGTTCAAAATTAGCGAACCGGTGGTTAAATTCATTGGTAATTCGATGGAAGACTGGAAAGTAGATTTGACAGCCGCAGGGGACAAACTAGCAGAGGTAGGGATAAAAAGGGGAATCTTCCAAGGAGACTCGTTCTCCCCACTATTATTTGTTCTAACAATGATACCGCTCAACAGAATCCTGAAAAACAGCAAAGGATACCACTTCTCTAAAACAAAAGGAAAGGTCAACCACTTAATGTACATGGACGATATAAAATTGTTCGCAAAAAACAGGGGAGAGCTTGAGACTCTGTTCAACAAAGTAAGGGAATATAGTGAGGACATAGGAATGGAGTTTGGAATAGAAAAATGTGCTATCATGGTGATGCACAAAGGAAGGCTTTCAATGACTGAGGGAATTGAACTCCCGGACAATAGCAAGATTAGGGCACTAACCGCACAAGACCGATACAAGTACCTAGGTGTCCTTGAATGTGACACGATAAAACGGGAAGAAATGAAGGAGAAAATAAAGAGGGAATACCTTAGAAGGATAAGGAAAATATTAGAAACCAAATTAAACAGCAGAAATCTAATAAAAAGAATGAACACCTGGGCTGTATCAGTAGTTAGGTATACAGGACCATTCCTAGGATGGACAAAGGAAGAGCTCCAATCAATGGATAGGCGAACAAGGAAACTTATGACGATGCATAAAGCATTACACCCTAGGGATGATACAGATAGACTATACGTTAAGAGAAAAGAAGGTGGTAGGGGGCTCATCAGCATAGAAAACTGTGTCCAGAGAGCTAAAACAGTCCTAGAAAGGTACGTGCAAACAAATAGTGGAGAAATCATAAAGAGCGCGAGAGAACAAACAATAAAGTAGAAAACGATAGAACAGTACAGCAAGCAAGAAAAGAAAGATGGGAAGGGAAAAGATTGTATGGCGAGTTTAAAAGACAGATACAAGATATAGCAGACGAGAAGTCATGGACGTGGTTACGAAAGGGGAACCTTAAGAGAGAAACAGAATCGCTCATCATGGCAGCCCAAAACAAAAGCATAAGGACAAACTACATAAAAGCAAAAATCGACAGAACACAAACAGCAAATGCCGCATGTGCGGTGAAAGAGATGAGACGGTAAACCACATAACTAGTGAATGTAGTCAACTCGCCCAGAAGGAGTATAAGCATAGACACGATAGAGTAGCAACGATGATACACTGGGAACTAAGTAAACAAATGGGATTCAACCATGTGAAAAAGTGGTATCAGCACAAACCAGAGGCAGTCTTGGAGAATGACAACCACAAACTACTGTGGGACTTTGACATCCAAACTGACCATCTCATCCAGGCAAGAAGACCGGACTTGGTAATAGTAGACAAAAAAAGGAAGGCCTGCCAAATAGTAGACGTTGCTGTACCTGCAGACCATAGAGTAAAAAAGAAGGAGGGTGAAAAAAGGGAAAAATACCAGGACCTAGCAAGGGAGTTAAGAAAAATGTGGAACCTGAAAACCAGGGTAGTACCGGTCATAGTGGACGCACTAGGAACTGTCCCCAAAACGCTGAGGGTGAGACGAGAGGAGATCGGGATTAGGGGAAGGATTTAGACTGTACAGACCACAACACTACTGGGAACTGCACGGATACTGAGGGAAGTGCAAGAAATATAAGGACTGCAACGCTAACCGTCAATAGTGACCCAACAGAGGGAGGGAAATGAAAGCGGAAACTCAAATTGTAGCGCTGACATGATAGGCGAAAGAGAGGAGACGTTAGCTGAAGACCTGAGAAGACTTATTGTCACTAAGCCTTCAGTGATAACCACTGGGAAACCGGTATGAAACTGTAAATCGCAGTAATACTGCGACCTATGTGTACTAGGAGAGGAGACTTGAGGAGACTTACCACCAGGCAACTGGTGTGAGATTGCAAATAATAATAATGTGAGATTGTGGAAACAAATGAAAGAGAACAAGACAAAGTGATGTCATCGAAATTGAAAAACTTCTGCAACCTAAAATCCAAAAATATTATAAAGTCTTAATAATTATAATAACAGAATGACAGGAGCAGAAAAATAAACGAATACAAAAGATGAAGGTTGAAGGTTGGATGCTAACAAAGCAAAGTGAACGTGCATTCAAGACATTTCCACCGTCTCTTCTTTCATTTAAACTCTCTCTTCTATCATCTATTAACGTTCGTTTAAGTCAATTGAGAGCAAGTCCTTGCGATGCTGTAGGACTCTCCTCGGAATCATTGCCAATTTATGTTTCTGCCAGATTCTTCATCGAATTTACAGGGGGTTTTGGTTTTGTTTTGGGGGTATTTTTGATTGGGTTTTTTTTTTTTTTTTTGGCTCTTTATACAATTTTTCTCTCTGTATAGAGACGCTTTGCAATTATGATGTTGGTCAAGAAGGTTTTCACCCATTTTAATATCTCGATTGAGTTAGAGGGCTGAATATGTAAATATCCATTCCTTATTACGTCTAGAAGAAAAAAGTTGCCATTTTATAGAAGTACCACTCCCCACCGAAAAAAAAATAAATATTTAAGGGTGGTTTGGAATGTAAGTTAGTGCTGAATTGGTTTCCGATTTTTTCTTTTTTTTTTTCAAAGTCTGGACTTTTTTAATGGTGACTACCTAACAAAGGGTGTGAGTGTTTACTTATTCATTGATCAACATTTTTCTATTTTTTATTGATCCCACCTAACATAGCATGCTGTAAAAAGACGTAGGACACGAGACGGTTTCTATTGAGTGACTAACCAAGTCTGTTTCATTTTTCTTTCTTTTTATTCACCTATTTTTGCATTTCCCTTTTGCTTTTTGTTTTGTGTTTCGTTTTTTTTTTCATTCTGATGTCCGATCGTTCGCACCCACCAATCTTTGGAAATATTTATTCGTATATTTTATTTTACGTACATTATGTGACATGTACTTCCAAGATTCTGTTTATAATGTTTGCTTGTTTTGTTTTGTTTTATTCTAATTACTTTCATTTGTTCGAATTGCTCTCTTCTAATTCTCGTTAGTTGCACCTTTTATTATTAGAGTGTTTTGGAAAATAATTACATATTTTCTGGTTCGGAAAGTAAATTACGTAAAACGAACACAGGAAAAGATAAGATTGTTTCAATGTGAATTTCTATTACAACCCGGATTTGCCACCCATAAATACAAGTATTTTCAGACACCTAGAGCATTCCATAAATGGCATAACATTAATGGATAAATAAGTTGGAAAAAGGTCTCACATTTTTTTTTAAATGCTGAAATTTTTCGACGTGGAATTAAAATTTGCATTACCATTGGACTGTTGTCATTGATAATGATGGTGATTCCACTATTGGTAAATCGGTTGGAACGCGGCAATCATAATGTTCTTATATATATAAAAAAAAAAAAAAGGAAAGCTGGAATCCCCAGCAACAACAGACAGATAAGCCTATTGAACAGCATCTACAAACCTTTTGCAAAAATTATCACCAACCGAATCACAAAAATGTTAGATGAAAATCAACCACGGCAACAAGCTTGCTTTAGAAGAGGCTACTTGACCATAAACTCTCTCTATTCAATAAATCAACTGAAAGAGAAGCAGCAGAATACACAATGCCACTTGTCGCAATTATTGACTTCAAGGGAGCCTTCGACTCGGTGGAAATTCCCATGGTCACGAGGGCCATCACTCTACAAGGTGTAGACCCTGTATAAGTCAAGGTGCTGCAACATGTATACAGTCTCAGCAGCACTATTATCAGGCTCCATTCTTATGAGCCCTTTCAGCTCCAAAAAGGGGTAAGTCAAGGTGATACCAGCTCACCCACATTCTTCATAGCCTGCTTTGAGATGATCTCCAGAAGCTGAGACTGGGGAAAACAATTTAATCAAAATTGACAGCGAATATCAGAGTAACCTAAGATATCGCAGAGAACTTACATGACCTCCAACTAATGCTGGATTAACTGAATGAAGAAAGTAAAAAAGTTGTTCGACTTCAGAAAAATAAAGGTCATGTGATACAATCACGTCGGAAACAAAAACACGATGATCAAAATTGATGACGCAGAAATTAGACCACTACATCTACCTAGGACAAAGACTCTCTTTGGAAAAACACTGTAGGGTGGATAAGCAAGCACAACTTTCAAAAATATTTCATGAAGATCCTATTAGTCCTGAAAAGAAGGGTATACTACCATTTCATCCATCTGATAGTCACTTATGGAGCTGGAACATGGAACTTGATCAAGAGAAAAACCTGCAAACTGAGAACCATGCAACGTCCACATGAAATAAATGCTCAACCTCACAAGACAGTACAATAAATCAGGGAGGAAAAGGAGTCCGACTCATCATAGAATTTATTAGAAATTGCAGATGGCAATGGGCTGGTCATGTTGCCAGAAAGGTCGACAACCAATGGACATCATGACTCACAAAATGGATTCCCAGTGATCACATGCGCCACCAAGGCCGGTAGAATACAAGATGGAGAGACGAACTAGGCATATTCAGAAGGTATTGCGACGCCCACATTAGAAAGGTGTGGATGATCTACAGGGTGGTCTTTATCCAACGACGGACGTCAAAGGATGATGATGATAATAATGATGATGATGATTCAATTAAACTTTGCCAGCATTTACTTTTAGCTCCTTTTTTTTTAATATTTCAGAACACGAAAATACATAATTACTTTCCGAAAACCCTAATATTTCCTTTTTTCGTTACGAAAGAAAATCGGACGTTATTTTGATTGTAAGCAGAAAGATTTATAGTAAAAAAGAAGAAAAGAGAACAGGTTTGTTTAGTCACTGAATTGAAACTGTTACGTGACCAACGCTTCATGGCAGCTTGCTGTGGTTGGGGATGATCGATTAATAATTAACTCCTGTCTTTATCACTGATGTTGAGGCCTTGATACATACACACATAACCATAGTTAGACCAACTTGAAAAACTGAATAAATCTATGTTGACAGTCCTAGTTGAGAGTTTATATAACAATATCATAGATTATAAATACGACTCTGGGGAAACATCTGTCGATGTTGACTATGCTGACGTTGACAGTTTTTGTTGGTGGTTTCTAATAGAAAGAAAGAAAAAGAATGTGAGAACAGCACAAAAAGGCAGTAATGAGAACGAAGGATGAAAAAAAAAAGAACAATGAACGGATCTATAGAAATTGAAGGAAAAGAAAAGAATTTACACTAAATGTAGCATGGAGACAAAAGTGTTTACTGATCTATAGGACTCCTGACACATGGAAAATGAAGTGAATAGCGGACAATACAGGTCTGGTTAGTCACTCTGTAGAAACAGTCATGCGATTGATGTACTTTTTGCAGCATACAGTTTTGGGGGTGATCAGAGAATAACTTACTTCTCTCGCTTTTTTTTTTTTTTGGTAGTAATCGATGAAAAAAAAGATCTTTTCCAAAAAAAAGGTGATCAGTTTAGCAAAAACTTACACTGCAAATGAAACCCCCTCTAAAATGTACTTTGTGGGCGGTGGGATTTAAAAAAATAAAAAACGTTTTTCAAGACATAATAAGTGAATGCTTCATTTATCAGCCCTTTAGCTCCATTGGTGCGGCTTGTCTGCGCAATACATACATAACCAACCATACATACTGAAGGAAACCAATGTTGACAGTTCTGGTTGACGGTTTCTAATTGCTTTCTTCCTCTTTTTTTATCAACCACCGCTCGTCCTAATCATCATCAGTCTTTTAACGTCCGTCGTTGGACGTAAACCTTCCTATGCTAACCATCAATAGAAATGAACGAGTGAAAAGGAAAAAAAATGTTGGCTCAGTAAAAAACTCAAGACGTGGTTGAAAAAAGGGGTAGCTTGAGATCAAAGCAGATTCCTGAAAATTCCTGAAACAAAATTTAGTAGTTTTACCCTGTGAATTCCCAACGTGCCTGGAGAAATTTTGTACAAGTATTTGCCATTTCTTTCATCAGAAAATCTGTGTTTTGTTTCCTCTCCGGTTATTTCGAAAAATCAAAAAAAATTCCGTCTTTCAATTGTGGCAAATAAAATGTGAATAACTCCTCCGGAAAAGGGGTTCCTGTGGTACCAGCTTCATAAAGTGAAAGGAATATGACATCAAAAGCGGTCATCAATTTTGCTTGAACGTAGGAAGGGTGTCCTACCAGAATTAGTCAGCGAAATAGGATCATTCCGGTCGAAAGCTTCAATGAAAACCTTCAAACTCAACAATAAGAAAAAAATGCCCCTTTACAACACCAACCTGAAGAAGGCTGTAGGATGCAACGCCCGAAATGTGGTAAAAAAGCAAATAGCATCCATATATGATACATTATGATAATACCCTATCCAAAATAACAACAAGGAATATATTAACATCCAAGCAGAAATTGACATGGGTTTAATCAACACTGCTGGGGTGCCATGTTAATATAACAGTTTTGTATATAGATATCCTATTATACAACAAACAGCTGATAATCCCAACCAAAAAAGATTTACATATTGTACCATAATAACAAAGTTCAAGAAAACGTTCAGAAAAAAACACTGAAGAAAATTACATGAATTACATACCAGATATGTTGAAACAAGTGAACGGAGAAAAGCTTTTAATATGTTTACCGATTGAAATTGCTACACTTTCTAGAATATATATATATATATATATATATATATATATATATATATATATATATATATATATATATATATTATTATTATTATTATTATTATTATTATTGTCGTTATTACTATTAATAATACACCCCAGCTACTTTACAAACAACCTAATCACCTTCTCATGATTTTATTAGATATATAGAAGCAAACCCAATCTAGAATATGAAAAAAATTAAAGATAAACAACTAAGGTTAGGTAAAGGTGAACACCAACACCGGGGACAGATAAAAGTAACAACAGAATACTTCCTGAGAGGAAGCATACCCCAAAGACCTGATGGATTAACAACACACTGATAAAGAAAGTGTTTGCAACATTCCAAGTAATGTAACAAATGACAAGTAAAAATGATATGTAGATAGAATAAGAGAAAAGTTATCCGACCAGAAAATAGACACACTCCAACAACGTTATAAACAGGGATCCATATAAATCGAATCATTCGCCCCAAACAGGGCAAAAATATAAACGTGTTTGTGGAGTGAATCCTTTATTTTGCGATATTATAAGCTTCACTCTACGTAAACAATATTTGATGTTGAATGTATCGAGCACTTCATGAAATAAACCTATCACAAATCAGATATTGCATTACTGATTTCTACTTTGGTATAAATATATTTGATCCTTTTCACACCATAAAGATGTATATATCAGGCGTGATATTTGAGATATAAATCTAGGCTAATCCGTTCCACGGTTGAAGGAAATTTTTGCTCACAACGTATATCTAGTCGTCATTTATTACATTAGAAAAAAAATCATTCTCGTTGCCTTTAACATGCTGCGAATCATTTCACTTTATAATTACTTAGTACCGGGTAATTTAGCCAGATAAAAAAATATTAGAATTTGGTGTTGACAGTTATCATTTCCGAAAATAGTATTAGCTTCATATATATATATATATATATATATATATATATATATATATATATATATATATATGTGTGTGTGTGTGTGTGTGTGTGTGTGTATTTATATATATATATATATATATATATATATATATAGATAGATAGATAGATAGATATATATATCAAGCCACCTACGAAGCTATTACTATCGTGCGAATGATTACGGTTTACCATTATTCGATTTAATGGATATTAGCCAAGTAAAAAAATCGGGGAAATAAAGATAGATAATAAATGTGGGTATTTATTGTATGCGTTTTTAAATCATTAAGTTATTTAGAAACCGTTGAACAGAACTAATTTATTGGCGTGGTTTAAAAACGTATGTTTCGTGCAGGTATTAAATTGGTTAAGAAGAGAAAATTGTATGAATTCACTTCGTTATTGTTTACATTCCATTTGAGTACATTCTCTCTACTTATCAGCACTCATATATAATTTGAAAAGGGAAAAAGACAGATCTGCTTAGTCATTCAATAGAAACCGTCACATGACCAACGTATTTTTACAATATGCTGTATTTGGGGTGATCAATTAAAAATAACAAAAAGGGATGATCGATTCATTAGTTACTACTCCCATAGTTTGTTGGACAGTGATCACTAAAAAAAGTTTGAATTTAGAAGAAAAACAAGCTTGAACATTATTGGGCCCAAACTAAGGGATCAATTTAGGATACATATTCATTGTGAATTGAACCTCTTACAAAAAACCTATTGGTGTTTTTTCTAGATATAATAAGGAGTGAAAGTTATAAAGAGTTGTCGGGTGACTTGTACGCGTGAGACATTCATAGCCAGCCAGACTCGAAAACTGGAGAAACCAATGCTGACAGTGTTGGTAACTGTTTTCGTTGACGATAATATGGTAAATTGAATCTATTTAGATTTCAAGTTAGACGGAATTATTTTACTGCAGTCTGATCAGGGATTCTTCCATGCAACTAATATCATATAAACCAATATTTCCTATCCTGTGTTAGAGAGGAGATGCGCATTGCCAAGTAACCTTTCTTGCCTAAGAGAGAGTATTTATTCAACTCGCCACGTGGACAAATATTGCACAAAATCGGCTGTGTAGGGCCACACACACATGTGTAGTTGGTAGTGAGAAGAACAAGTCATCCCCACCAGCTTTTGATCCAGGTTCCATGGAATAGCCTTTATCCCACCGAATAGTGCAATAGGGGGAAACGAGCCCTTCGAAATCAGGCTCTATCCATCTCTTTATTTTATGGGTTCTCCACCGCGAAGATGCCACGAAGAAAACCCGGACTGTACAAGAATGAAGTCAGGTCAGAGGACTTCTGTTGTACTTGTATCAAATAACCTAGTACAAGTTGCCATATGTTACAAAGAGAGAAGTTGGGATCACCATATATATCATCTTACCTGATACTACCACAATATCCTTAATTATAAGAAAGAACTCAGTCATGGCACCAAGAATGATTTGTCATTTTACTTGGAGAGGAGATGGGCATTATCAAGTTGTAAATCATGTCTTACGGATGCAATGAAGAATCCTGCATGGTACTCAAACAATATCCTCAATTCTGAGAGTACATTCAAGTCAGAAAACGTTCATGTTACCGATACCATATAACCCAGTGTTTTCAAGTTGGTCCGTCTGGTTGACTGTGTATGTATCATGCATAAAATGAAGATAAAAGGCTGAAATTTAAAATATTTACTCCCTATCATGTCTAGAAAAACGTTTTGCTTGTTTTAAATCCCCCTTGAACAGCTTCCCGTGGGAGCTCCAGTTTACAATATAAATTTAAGCTAAATTATCCTCTTTTTTGTGTCTAGCAGCATTCACGTTTGTTGTTTGAAAATTTTGACTTTTCTAGTGATCACTTCTCAACAAAAGGTGAGATAGATAACTGATCTATTGATCATCCTCTTTTTAAATGTTTGATTGATCATCCTCAACACGGTATGCTACAAAAAAGTTTTAAGGATGTGGCGGTTTCTATTGAGTGACTTACCAGACCTGTTATTTAGTAAAAGCTAAATCCATTCTAACGCAAAACTTCTAACTTAGCGTACATCGGATTTCGTTCATGTAACTAAAAGAGAAATCCAGAAGTCTTTTACACTGCTCTTTGCCGCAGGAAGATCATTTCCTTTTTTCATAAAGGTGCGTTTCAAGAACGAGACATCAAGTTTGTTATCGAATAGTAAAGATGATTGCATCTGACTTCGGCCTGTCGTCTTTTCCACAGGCGTTTGATAAATGGGTCGAATTAAGAGAAAGAATCAGTTGATTCTAGATTTTTCTCTGCTTATGTAATCTGCAAATGTACATTTACCCAGGAAATGCAGCCAGTGTATTAGAAGTGACGATACGGGTCTGAGCTTCTTGCCTCCTGTCAAAAAGTCCATTAATAACAAATTTTCACGAGTAAAGAATTCCCTGAGGCGATTCCATTGTCATTAGAATCTCGTATACAGGGAAGGCCAAAAGTCGCTTTACGTATTTGTTTTAAAATAAAGTTCATCAACAAAATATAACTAAGTGGTTCGAAGCGAAGCTGGCTTTATTTTAATTGAAATCCTTATTTATTCATCAATCATTAAATAATTGAAACTGTCTACTACGACAGTTGCAGCTGATCTAAAGCTATAAATGTGTATAATTTTCAATCATAGTCGTGGCGTTGCAGACCTTTTCCCGAGCTCATCTGTCACTAAGTCAACCGTAATCCTAAGCCATCACTCGGAATAAATTGGATTACTCGTTCCGAGATGAAGAATTATATATCCGTAGCATTTACTTCTTTTATTCAATCATTAAATAAAAATACTTCTATGGACATCTCCTAAACAATTTACATTGAAAATACTTATTCAACATCAAAATATGCATTTATCTAAGTTATAAAAACATATGAAACTTTATAAAAAAAAATACCAGTACAGAGGAGCATTTACCAGGCACATTTTATCTATTTATTTTTCCTTAATTCCTCTATATAATTAAACTGATATATCCCAAAACGGTCCTATCAATTTATTTGCTATCCCTCAGGATCTAAATCTATCTGAGAAAATTACTTATACTTGAAGTGTTTTTTACATAAGATGGTAAACTATTCCGGTCTTTCAAAATTCTTTGCGACTTCGTTTTAGTGATAGACCAAGCTAATACATTTTCCGTCTTATCTGATTTATCAAACATTAGAATTCCATACTTTGTAAAGCCATGTCGTGAGTCTTGAGGTCCAGTGGTTGTCTGACTTTCTTGCAACATGGCCTGTCTATTGCCATTTAAGATTATCTGATTCCTGTTTTTCTCTAATACACTGCGCTGTCTTTTGATCCCTCTGTGCGATGTTGAGCATGATCCTCTCATGTGCAAGTTGCATGGTTCTTGATTTGTGAACCAATTTTTCTGTCTGGTTCGACGTTTCCCATATATTGGGAGAATGCATTGGTTGTTGAACCATTTTTGAGCAGTTACGTCGCTAAATTCATCTTTACTAAACACTGTTCATATTTTATGGGCTGTTTCTGTAGCTTTTGTCGTATGTAGAATTCGTGCTGTAGACAAGTTCTAAAAATCAGCTTTTGATCCGCAATGTTAATTTCACTCGTCACTACTGTACTTACACACTTCTGAATGTTCTCTGTTAGTGAATAACGTATCATATGTGGATTTCATTTTGCTGAAAATGCTTGCGGATAGTTGCAGTTTCAATACGGAGGAATTATCTTTTTAAACGTGATAGAATGAACAGAACATCGGAAATTGCATGAATGTCTTTGGTCTCTTGGTTCCTTGATTGCACATGTACGTACAAGCACACGCTCATATGTATATATATATATATATATGTGTATATACGAATAAAAGAGAAAAAACTTTTTTCACCGATATCTCCAATGCTTAGAGCTGCATAGCAAGAATTTATATATATATATATATATATATATATATATATATATATATATATGCATATATGAGTGTGCATGTATGTGTGCGTATGTGTATACGTGTGCACTTGAGCATTCGCTAATTCACTTTACAATACGCACATAAAAATACATACACACACACACACACACACTTGTAGTTCCTCCCTCCCATTGGGACAAACACGTGGTTGGTTGACACACCCAGAATTACGTACACTCAACAAGAAATGCAATTACGCACATTAGAGAGGTGTTTTTGACTCACACAAAAAGAAGTTAATTCTTTCATTAGTCGTACTCTTAGGGTTCGTGTAAATTAGTCCTAATTGCCCAGCATTTAAGCTTTGGGAAACACTTTTCATATTTAATGAAATTAGCTAACTCACGTCATTCTCAGCTCTAAATTATATCCAAAAACTCGAAGTCTATACCCATACGAAAAGGCTTGGCTTCCCGGACTAAGATTTTAGGAGGGTTTACCACAATTATGGGATTCTTAGATGGTGGGGTGTCATGTATAGAAAATAGCCCTCTAGCCTGCGCGATTAAGTTTTGATGTTATGTGCCTCGTGTGCACAACCGACTCAACCCATTAAACTAATGGTTTGCATCCTATGGTCCATCGATGCAGCACAAATAGAAGCGATGCCCCCAAATCGTCGGTTTTCTTCTCCTTGCAGATGCCTAAACAAGCAATAGAGGTCTGGGAGTATAAATGAAGAGAAATGGTGGTTGTATATTGACTACCAGTGCTATGTAAAGACTATGATTTCGAATGCAGATTTCCAAGGAAAGCTCTTACTGAGGAGATAACGCTGTGTTAAACTTCCTACCTTGAATTCTTCTAAGCTTTGCTTCTTGCTAATTAAACTAAACCTAGTAAACATCTGTATAGTTCAACTTAAGGTTAAAGTAATCGTCTATTTCTCATAAGTGTCAATGTTCAGTAGCAAAACTAAGGCTATAGCCAAGATTTTGAATGCTGTTTTCCAAGATAAATAACCAGACATCACTGTTAGGTATATAAAGTTGTGTCATTCTTCGTACCTTCGACATCCTACGAGGTTAATGTAGTCTTGATTAATAAAAGGTTATTCACCGTACAGAAATGGTTAGCAGGCTAATCTCGTCGCACCATTTGTTTGCATTGAGTACGATCCTCATTGACTGCACGCCTGTTCCAGCTCTATACCAGAGTAGAACTTAGTGAATACTACCAGCCGTAGAGTGATCGTAACCTGAGCTGTTCTAACAGTCCACTTGCAAGTATAGTGAGTTCGATCTTTGAGGGACTTGTGGGATTAGTGTGTTCTTGAAATTCGAGCTTACTTTACCGAAAGTTTTCCAACCTAGTGTGATTTTTCGCTCGTTTTCTTTTTTCTTTTAGCTAAGATTAATTAATAGAAAGACATTCAATCAATATCAGACACTATCTGCAGAGAGTTACGTCCTCAATATGTCCCCCTAATTGTGCCTTTGTATCGAACTAAGCTAACCAAGAAAGGATGCATACCGTAGGGAAGCGCTTTCTAAAATGCGTTCAGCTGAACCCCAGTGTTCTGCAAATAATTCTGAGGTTCCAAGGGTCAAAGTGTCTTTCAATAAGAATTAATCAAAAAGTATTTCATAGATGAAAACGAAACAATGTAAAACGGATTTTTTCTGATCGAATCCGTCAAAGGTAATAGTCATCACAACAGGCAAAGTTGGTTTCATCAGATTTCATGTTGGTCCGGCTAACTGGGTATGTATATAAGTATGTATGTATCATGCGTACAGGCTGTGCTCAAGGAGCTAAAGGGCTGAAAAGTTCAATATTTACTTCTTATTATGTCTCGATAAAACTATTTAGTTTTTTTTTTCCAAATCCCGGCAAATAAGTTTTTATTCGATTGTTCGATTTACAATGTAAGTTATGCTAAATTAGTCACTAATTTGTGACCGCTTGTTGTTTTTGTTTCTGTTTTTGTTTTTTGTTTTTTTGTTGTTGTTTTTTTTTTTTTCATTTTAAAATTTTCAGTGATCCCACAAAAAGTAAGAAACGTAATTAATTTATTGATCACTCCTTTTTCCATTTTTTATCACACTCAACGCAGCATTTATTTTTATTCTTTCCCTCTCTAAAAAAAATTCATTTCAATGTCTTGTTAAAATTAGAGGTGCTATGGTTGTCTGTAAAATCTATTTGATTCATCCAGGGATGTTTATCAATCTAATGCTGCAGGTCGCTCACTGGTTCAATGATTTTGATCCCGATCAGTGTCCCCATTAATGTAGCTTATTTGAAAAGGGATGCGTATCGTTTAGAGAGCTAGTTTTTCAATTGCTAGTCCAATGAGCTTGACCCCAAGGACTACCCCAGTGGTGGTGTTGTGCACAAGTTTAGGCTAAGCATAATAAATTGCTATACACACAGAGGATGCCTCGCACACAGACACACACATACAAGCACGCGCGCATACGTGTGCATACGTGTGCATACGTGCGCGCACACATCACACAATCACCCACACGGGCTTATTTCTCACAGGCCGAATTGAAGATCGATACACTTTCTATTGAAAATGTAATGCATTTGACGACCTTCTCACAGCTGTTGTATGCCATGAACAAAGCACGGAATTTTGTTATCTTTCCAATAGGAGATTAGTTCTCAGCTGTTTCTTGGACAAGATGGTCTCTTCATTATAAAAATGACCTCCATCTCTTCAAAATCAGATGCACTTTTTCTCAATTCCAATTGTAACGTGATCAACGCTTATTCAGTCTTTGCTGTTCGTTCATGTTGCATTGGCGCCCACACAAAATATGAAGAAGTAAAAAAAGGAAATCGACGAAGTTCCGGTGACGCATGCGCTTTTGCCTCGGCTTCGTTTCTGCTGTCACGAAGCCATTTTGTAATTTCTTTCTCCATTTATGCCTGTAAGATGCGTTTTTTTTCTCGCAGCATTTCTCTTTTCGTTCACTTTCTCCACCTTTTTTTTCCATTTAGTAATTTTTCATTTGCCCTCATTAATTTTCGTCGTCCTACTCTTATCGATATCTAATAAAGAATACTTATTTTTGTCGATTCATATTTGTATATTTCTTAAAACCCATTCTCTCTCTCTTTTTCTCTATCTCTCTTCACTATCTCTCTCTCTCACGCACACACACACACACACGCATACGCATACACACACACACGCACACTCACGTAGTGTTTGAAATAATTCTTAGCGATAGAAAAAGATCAACATGGATCCGAGAGAGAACCAAGGTGATAGTTATCGCATAGTAATTTATCTGTAAAAAAAGAGGTGGAAAGGGCATATCGTGAGAAGGAGGGACAATAGATAGAGCAAAAGACGAACCGATTGTTGCATAGTAGACGGTAAATGCAGTTGGAAAATACCAAACAGAGAGTAGAACAATCCCAGTCGTAATGGAAGGAGGTTGCAAATGCTTTGTTGAGCATCGCCTCTTGATGATGATGATGATGATGATGATGATATATATATGTATATATATATATATATATATATATATATATATATATATATATATCAAGAGAGAGATAGAGGGGGAGATAAAACTACCAGTAGCTCTCTTGTTGAACAATGCTTTTCTCCAGAGAGAAAAGCAAGTGTTTAAACACTGACGCATGTTCATATGAAACACATTTTCCTTGCTACTGAAATGTTCCTATGGCTTGTAAATGACGTAGTACATTTGACTGGCTTCACACACAATAAGGAGTAAACTTCTAAGATTCTCTTTACTGCTTTCAAAAGATGAAGCTGTGAACTTTTACATCAAACTGAAACACACACTCACACATGCACATGCGCATATATCACCAACAGCTGTAACAGTAGCAATTGTGAGTCTACTGCTGGTCAGAGGTCATCCCAATCTGTTCCCCTGACGACCTCGTTTGCTGACCTCTGCCATGTCTTATTGGCAAACTTTTTTATTTCATCTCTCCATCTTCTGTCTGGTCTTTCTGTTTTGCGTTTACTGTCTTATGGGCACCAATTGGTCAGTCTTTTGCTCCGTCTATTCGCATTACTTCTTACCATCAAATCTTCAATTTTTGGCCCAATTATTTGTTTATTATCCTCTGCTCTTGGCTCTCCTCTAATACATATTGATCTTATTCTATCCTTTCGAGTTATCCCTGGTATTGTACACCATGGCTATGTATGCTATTCTAAATTGATCTAGGTTCGTTTCGTTATATATATATATATATATATATATATATATATATACATATATGTCATTGGACGTAGACCTTCCCCAGGAATCACCACACCTCTCTATCATGGACGTTGCAGAGCCAATACTTCCTGAATTTCCATCTTGTATTCTGCCAGCCTCGGTTGCACATGTGATCTCTGGAGATACATGTAGTGAGTAGAGGTATCCATCGGCTGTATCATATATATATATATATATATATATATATATATATGTGTGTGTGTGTGTATGTGTGTGTGTGTGTGTGTGTCAGCAAACCTACTTGCTAATACTGGAATCTACAATTTTCGTTTACGGGATTTAGAATTTTTCATTGATCTATAGTAACTAAGTTTTCATAGTTTGGTAAAAAAAATAACTTGAGTTTCTAACCGATTTAAGTAGAATTTATTTAACACGAATATCAGAATTTCTTTTGGTCTTTATAGTGAAACAGGGGAATAATGAAAATAAAGAAAAATTAATCACGTTTGTACTTCAACGTGTATTATATTCGAACATGATAAATGTACGAAACGATTTGCTTTCTGTCGTCACTGCCCCTTGACTTCACTTTTACTCCACCATTCCCTGCTTCTATCTATTCATCTAAATATCTCTGGTAGGGAAGTGTTTGAAATTTAAATATGGAAGCAAATAATCAGAATACAGAATAAGAGAGCAAAAAAGTTGGCCTTCACATGGACTTCAGCAAGACAAAGATCATGCGCAACGATCACATCGAGAATAAAAACAGAACTGTCAAGATCGAAGATACAAAACTAGAGAAAGTGGACCACTACATCTACGTTGGACAACAAATCTCCATGGCACCCTCGAAAGAAGAAGAAAGCAAGCAAAGAATCACCCTAGGATGGCAAGCCTTTAGCAGAGCAAGGTCAGCCCCTCAAAAACAAGATGATCCCATGAATCCTAAAAACAATGGTGAGCAATCAATGCATCCCCCAATAGTCACTTATGAAGCTGAAACATGGAACCCAACCAACAGACGGACCAACATGAACATGAAAAATTTACGCTCAACTTCATATGAAGAAATTATAAAACGGCACAATATATCTTGGAGACGACAGGAGTCAGGGACATTAAAGAATCCATTAAAAATCTCAAATGGTAAGGGGCTGGCCATGTTACAAGGAAGGCAGACAACAAATGGACATCACGACTCACGACATGGATCCCCAGAGATCACATACACAACCGAAGCCGGCAGAGTATTTGATGGAGAGACGAGCTAGTCGAATTCAGAAAGTACTGGCTCCACGACTCCCACGATAGAGAAGTGTGGCGAATCCTGAAAAAGGTCTATGTCTAACGGTTGAAGTTGAAAAACTGATGATGAATTATGTGTTTTGATAGTTATGCAATGGATTATAATGTTCTTTGTTCCCAGCAATATCAGGTTTAGAAGACACACCGTTGGGACCCCTGGTCATTATTTGTCAGACCCTCAGTATATTGACTAAGACGGATATTGTGTCGTGTAAAATAAAGGGTTTTTCTTTATTGGATTTTGTTTTTATTGGATTTTATTGGATCTTATTTTTATTATTGGAATACAGATTATGTATTTAAGTGTATGCATATACATATATATATGTGTGTGAATGTATGTGTGTGTGTGTGTGTGTATGTGTGTGTGTGTGTGCATTTAAAGATTGACCTTTGATCTCTAGCTTCAAGTGACCAGAGTGAAGTCTATACACTGGAATCAATTCATCGAACAACATAAATGAAAAAAGATTTTCCGGACTATTGAACTCCTTCTTGTTGTTTGTGTTGCTAACACAACGTTTCAGCCGATCCATTCTACAGCCTTCTTTATGTTTACTATCCGAATATGATGGCAATGAAAATACTTTCCTGATGGTAGCCATGCTACAACGTTGGATTCCATTAATATCCTTTTTCTTTCTTTATTGGGTGTTGATTTCCATAACTTGTCTTGTTGACTAACAGAGGCCATATCACAGTGAACTGTCAGAATCACTATTTGAATGTTAATGACTCTTCTCAAAATTACAGACAGTATGAATGAACATATTGACAATCTTCACTGAGCTAAAGTGATAGTTCAAAATGGTGATCACTCTTGTTCGAACACGTAGATTACTATGCTCAATTAACACTAGAACTTCTCCAATGAACATCAACAATATCGACAAA
The DNA here is from genome assembly GCA_963457665.1 of Thysanoteuthis rhombus. Classification (NCBI taxonomy): domain Eukaryota; kingdom Metazoa; phylum Mollusca; class Cephalopoda; order Oegopsida; family Thysanoteuthidae; genus Thysanoteuthis; species Thysanoteuthis major. The sequence continues at coordinate 54,331,787 of OY735212.1, read as the reverse complement.
CGGTTAGACGTGAGCATTTCACAATTAATATCCTCTGAGAAATTCAAGATAACAGGATTTAATTACGTTGCAATCAGGCTGTGCTATTAATTCTGGTCTGGCATTAGTAGATCTATGCCGTACAAATGGGCCAGTTATTCAGATAATTCATAAATACAAATATATACCTGTACAATGGAGGAATAGATAAAAACACACTTAGGTTGATAGATGGAAGAAAATGAGATACATTTAACTGTTAAACTGAGATAAGAAATGAATTTTCATGTTTGTGGAGACAGAGTTTTGTGTGACAAGAGGTATGTTTACACTACTGACCCCAAAACTCGAGACTGGTACGAGAGACAACGACATCTCTGGCCCTGTACAGAACGGATATTTTCTTGTAATCATTAAATCCTTGTTGAATCTTTCAAAATCTTACTGCTCATACCAGAAACGATAATGATGTGACGATTAAACATTGTCAAATGAATAAGAAGTGTTCAAATCAACTGGTCTCAGCAGTAGAAGTCGGATGAAAGACCAGCCTTACAAAAGGTATGCCTACCAAATGGATATTGGGAGAGGTTTTAAAACAAAAGGTATGGAAAAAAAAGTTTTGAAAGATTCCGGAGGGTTTTTTTACTTACAATGTAATTATGATACCAAAGTGGACTTGACTTTCCGCCAATATCTTCTCATTTCGTAATGTTTATATCTGATTCTTCAAAGTGTGAAGTGGAGGCAAACCGACCGTTTAAAGGGTCAAAGGTGAAGGAGATTCTTTCATAAATTAAAATTAATGCAAATTAGTTTAATGATTACATCAAAAACGATACATCGGATTTGATATTCACGCAGGTGAACACTCAATAGAAGTGACACGAAAACGAATCACGTGTTATGATAGTTATTGATCCTGTAAACTACTGATGATCCCAACAAAAAAAAATCACAAATAGTACCATATCATAAATTCACTGTAAAACATTTTTTTTTAATGAGAATATTGGGAAATATTGGAAAATTACTGACTGGAATGTGGTGAAATTTTCGACAATATCTTTTTTACATATCTAATTTTTAAAGCTGTTCAGCTTTCTACACTATACTAGCTAAATAAACTGTTCCTAGGTGGTTATTTTGCTAGTATATGTATATATATATATATATATATATATATATATATATATATATATATATATATATATATATATATATATATGTGTGTGTGTGTGTGTGTGTGTGTGTGTGTGTGTGTGTGTATGGCTTGGTTCCATTGGTTGAGCCTATATTTCTTATTATTACATTCATTCACACTATTTTCCCTAAGGTCAAACGTCTAAATGATATGAAAAACCAAACAATTAGAAAACCAATATTTGCTTCACCCTCTGCGCCAGGGTCATCCACACTGAACTAAAATAGACGTACGTCTTAACAACCAAAACAACAGATAAGTATCACAATTAGAGGTGCTTTTCGAGGCCATTACTCAATGTGTCATTGCCTGGTGCCGTTTAACAATCAATAAATCTTAATAAAACTAATAATAGAAAGCGTATGATTAAAAGTAGATTTATATCAATTGATGGCTTTAAGTAAAAACATTATTAGAAACAGTCAACCAAATCTGTCACCAAAACTCTCAAAACAAGGTTTCTTCAGTTTTCAAGTTGTTCTGGCCTGTATGTATGTATGTATGTATCGCACATACAGACCATACTAATGGAGCTAGAGGGATGAAAATTTGAACATTCCCTCATTATTTCTAGAAAAAATGATTTTTGAGTGGGGAAAATTTGACATGTAATTTTATGCTAAATGTTTCCCTTTGTTTGTATACAGGAGCATTTGTGTTGTTTGTTTTGTTGTTGTTTTTAATTTCAGTGATCATAGCCCAATGAAAATTGAGAGGTGTAATTTATTCGTTGATCACTCCTTTTTTCCATTTTTTATTGATCAACCCTCAAAAGGGGATTCTACCTGTGGTTGTTTCTATCGATCGACTAACCAGACCTATGTCCTTTCTGTTTTATTTGTTTAATGTTTTCTGTTTAGCTTGGACCCGAACCCATCCCGGAAAAGTTAACCAGAACACGTGTTCTACGAATTGCTTTTCATTTACAGATAGATAAGTTGATAAAGATAGATTGACAAGATCTGCCGAGGGTTTGCTATCCTACAGTGATTCTTCTTTTGATTTCTTCTTCTTTTCGGGATTTCATGGAAATGTGTTGTCCTGGCAAATCGCAAAACGCATTAATTCAGTGGCGACAAGAGAAACGTCATCTTGCTAAGCTAATATTTTGGTCGGTGGTGAGCGTCTTAGTTTATGATGATCCCTTGACTGACTGGAAGATTATATAGCACCAATCTTCTATTTGGGAAGGACCCGCCAAATTAGCATATGGCAACCAAAACTAACATTGAAACTATCAAAAGAAGTTTTGTTTTTTTGTTGGTTTTTTTTTTTTTCAGATTTCAAGTATTCTGGATTGGCTGACTATGCATGTATCAGGTGCATAAGCCGCTCCAATTGAACCAGAGGGCTGAAATATTACTATTTATTACGTTGAAAAAAACTTTCTTTTTTTATTTAAACCCCTAAATAGGTTTTTAGTTTTGAGGTTCAATTTGTATGTTAACGCCAAATTGATCACTGTCTATGTCTAGCAGAATTCATGTTTGTCATTTTTGGAAAAAAAAACAACAAAAAGTTAGAGAAGTAAATTTTCCATTGATCACCCTTTTTTCCAATTTTTAAATTGATCACCCCCGACACAGGACACTGCCAAAAGACGTTGGCCATGCAACGTTTTTTATTGGCTGATGAACCGGATCTGTTAAGAAATACTGTTCAAATTCTTTACTTTTGTCTGGTTTCGTGCACATCTATCTCAGCCACAATGTCTGTCATGGCACAGAGAAAAAGTAACAGGTTATAGCAATAATATCATTGCATTAAACCGCTGGACAAACTCTCAGTCCACTGAGTTATTTTATAAATGATTTAATATAATTTAAACACTTATAATTCTTTGAATACTATTCCATTGGTCAAAAAGATATCCTTCAGTATTTTTGTTGAAAATGATGCTCATATGCGTGCTTGTATCTCGCCTCTGTTGAAGTAATTTACTCCAGAAATCTTTTATAAGTATTTTGCATTTGTCATATTCATTCTACAAGTTCTTCACTGGTTTCGTTATTAGTAAAGTTGGGTTGAGTACCAGTGAGTTCCACTCGTGTATTATCCATTATCCAAGTTTTTTTCCTAGTATTTTTTGTTATTATTTTTTTTTCTTCTTTTGCTCACTGTGAACTTATCTATGCCTTTTCTTATTTTGCATACTTGTACTGCATTTCCTCTCATTCATCTTTCCTCCAATGTTGTTAATTTTAGTTTTTTGGGGTCGGTGTAATGCATTTTTATTCATCGATTCAAAACATACTATGTTTCATTTCATTTTTAGAAAGGTAAAAATGTGACTTAGAAGAAAACAAATAAATTCGTTCAGTTTTGATAGAAGGTGATGCGAATGATCCAACGTGTTGAAAGTATAGATTTTTTCTGTTGAACGATGCTCCTCTATCGGATAAACCAGATAACATTGATAGCAATCGAATGAAAACATTATTTGGGAATAATCTACGTTACATGTCGAACGCGGGAGAGAGCCAACCAAGTGAAAAGAAAAATCAAAATCAATCGTTAAAATCATTTACACCTGCTTGGTTAGGATAGACATTTCAATGTGGAACATATCTTATTGTTCTGTTTCAAACAAATTGTTACGGGCGATGAAAAATGATTACTCTACAACTATGTGGAATACAAGAGATCATGGAGCAAACAAAATGAACGATCACTAACTGTACTAACAGTAATGCTGTGTATACGGTGGGATTAGAAGAGAGTCGTCTACAATGAGCTCCTTCTAGCGATTGATTCGACCAGGTACTGCTCCCACTTGCAACGACTGATGAAAGCGATTGACGAAAAACGTTAGAAATCACACAACAGAAAGGATGTAATATTTTATCACGACAACAATAGATCGCATGTTTCTTTGGTGACCAGGAAAAATTGTTGAAGCTTAGATTAGGAATTTCCAGTCATCTGCCATAATCAGCAAATAATCTTCTTTTGCATTTCTTTAGATAACGGACTCTGCAGAATCCCCCTAATGGAAAATAAAACGATTCCATAGAATACTACAAGCGGTACCTAGAACCATTCTTTACGGAGAATGATGAAACATTTCAGGATCATGGAATTATAAAGTTGCCAGAAAGATGGCAGGAGACCGAGGGGCAAACCAGACGGTATGGTATTATTCCCCTTTTCACCCATATATCGTTCATCTTAATTCACATCTGTCAACGGAGTTGAAAAGCTGCACATGTATTCACTCGTGCCTGTTTACCAATTCGTTCGTTTGTCTGCACGATATCTCCGAAAGTATTGAATAAATTCCAAAAAAAATATGGAAGAGTGAGAAATGAGATACACAACAACATTAACTTTTTGAACGGTCTTTTGCACAATTACTTTCCCCACATTGCAGTTATATGTTAAAAACACATAACAGTGCCAAATTTTTCCCTGCCTGCAAGATATCTCCAAAGGTTATCAATGAATTTTAATCAGATTTTGTGGATGTGTGGGTAATAGGCTACGTGAGAACTGATTGAAAAAAAAATAACGGGAGTCGAGGATATTATAGGAAACATTACAAAACTCAAATGGCAATGGGCTGGTCATGTTGCAAGAATATCAGGCAGTCACTGTACATCAAGGCTCACAACGTAAGTCCCAACAGATCATATATGAAACTGTGTCTTGCAAAATAGGATATTCGATGACGAACTAGACAAATTCAGAAAGTATTGGCTCTGCGAAGCCCATGATGGAGAGGTCAGGCAAATGTTTGGGAAGTTCTATGTCCAACAATAAAATGAACAACTGAGTGGGATTGATCCATTAAGAAATTAAAAAAATGAATAAGATACTTCTCTCTCCTTTTGTTAAGTAGCAATCACTAAAAACGTCTGAAATATTATAAGGAAGCATGCAGGCATGAACTGGCGACTAATTTAGTATAAACGTCCATTCCCACTAAAAACCTCTTTCAACATGATCCTCAGGATTTTATCGCTTGTCGTTGGACATAGACCTTCTTCAGTATTCGCCACACCTCTGTTTTCTAGAATATAGACATTCCATACTTACACACATACATACATACATACATACGTACATAGGCAGAATGGAGTGAAAATTATAGCGACTGATTTTGACAGTTTTTGGTGACAGATTTGTTCGACGATTCCTAATATTTCACCCTGCTTCATCTAAGAAATTTGATATATATACAACAACTAATACAAAGTCAATGAAGGTAAAGTCGAAAAATGAAATAATGATGCCTTTTATTCTTATTTGATAAACCAAAAGGATTTTATTGGTTATCGAAGAGATGCATGTTTCGAAAGTACGGCAATACCTTGAATAGTGCGATTTCTATCTAGTACGATTATGATCTTGCTGTACTGAATTATCATCATCAAAATATAAGATCAAAGGAAATACATTAGATTATAATACGACACGGAATAGTACATTTTCGAACAGTACGGAAAATTTTGGAGCTGATTAATCGCAGTCATCAATGTACACCTGTAGATGTTACATCATCCCCTATAATTGGATAGGATTGAGTGTCACAAGCCAGGCACTTACAATATATCTTTAGAGCGCTTCTGCCTCTAAAAACTGAATCATTTCTATGGGAGAGGCTGAAATATCGTATTTTCAGGTAAACAAAAAACATTGGAATTAATTTTTAATTTAGCGGGGTTAGTTACTCAATATAGACCGCCACATTAACAAAGTCTTTTGGCTTCATGCCTTGCTGGGGTGATCAATTATGGGATTAAAGAATGGGTAATCAATCAAGTTACTCCATTCAACATAATCAGGAATCCTAAAGTGTCTGTATTTTCAAAAGAACAATCTAGTGACCAATTTAGCATGAATCCTCGTTGCAAATTGAAACCTGAATAAATGTTTAGATTTTTAGCCCTATAACTTCATTGGTGCGGCTTGTGTAGCGAAACACGTATTTGCTCATTGACCAAATGAAATTGCTGCAGGAATTAGTTCAGGGGACAATTGGCCAATCACAGTCTTCCTTACGGCAAGTTTTGACTCGCCTAGCCAATCATAGTACAGCCAACTCTCTCTCCCTCTTTCTCTCTCTCTCTCTCTCTCTCTCTCTCTCTCTCTCTCTCTCTCTCTCTCTCTCTCTCTCTTAACGTTGAATAACTCTTCAAATGAAGACACTTTAAAAACAAGCTGCAGCCCCGGGAATTTGAATTGTGATAGTAGAAAGAAAACTGACAGGAGATATATATATATATATTTGCATGATACATACCTAGTCAGCTAGACCGACGTGAAAACAGAAAAAAAACCTATCTTGACGGTTCGGGAAACAGTTTTGATTCACGGTTTCTAATTCTTTTTTAATTAACTCGTAATATATTCATCATATTTTTCTGATAAAAATTAACATCATTATTAAAATTTTATTGATCAAGCAGGAATAATAATTTGTTACAGATATGCCACCAGTACCTGACACATTGAAAAAAAACTTACTGGTCTGCAAGATCAGAGAGTTTAAGTAATGCTTGGTTAGAGTATAGCACGATGTTGTTTACGAATTCTTGAAGGTCGCATCGAGTTAATTAACTCGTACTACGATGCAAAAGTGAGTTCCTACCTGAAGAAATTAGCAGGATATTTCCAAATTATGTGTTAACATTTTAGATAAATCCAGGTTTAAGACAGTCTGAGGTCACGTGCATACGTACTATTCAATTTAATTTTTGTTTTCATTTTCACGATGGTTGAAATGTGCGAATATCTGTCATTTTTTGACACCTTTGCTTTTACTGTGGAATAATCTAATAAAAAAAATATGCACTTCTGTGTAAAGTATATCTGGAATGAGATGAGGAGGACGGAAAAGGTAATATCTCCCATCTCTCACGACTACAGAACTAATAGATTTGCTTGAAACTGTCAACCAAAACTGTCAACCAAAACTGTCAACATAGGTTTCTTCAGTCTCCATTCGGGTTTGCTATCTACATACGCGTTCAGATTGCACCAATACAACTAGAAGCGTGGAAATTTCAACTTAGCTCCTTATATCTACAATTTTTCTCCCTTTTTTAAGGTTACCCCCTTAAATAGCTTTCATTGGTAGGGGTTCAATTCGCAGTGTAAGTTTATTCTAAATTGATCCCTCACTTTGTGTTCTGCAGGATATTTTTTATATAATTAGATTTTTCAGTGATTACTGTCCAACACGCTGTTTTCGATTTTTCTTTTGATCACCCCCAATACAGCATGCAGTGAAAAGACTTCAGTGACTAATCAGACCTATCTTTCATTTTTCTTTTTTCTTTCCTTTTGATGAAAGACCAGTAAAAGACAAAATCCAAATCGAAAACACTGACCTGAAAAAGGTAGACCATTACATCTACCTTGGATAACGAATCTCCAAGAAACCCTCAAAAGAAGATGAAATCAAGCAAAGAATCACTCTAGGATGACAAGTCGTCGGTAAAACAAGTTCAACCTTCAAGAACAAGAAAGTCCAATTATTCCTGAAAAGAAAAGTATCCAACCAATGCGTCCTGTCGATAGTCACTTATGGAGCTGAAATATTGAATGTAACCACCAGGTTACATTCTATGTTTCTGGACATCATGACTCACAACGTTGATCCCCAGAGATCATATGCGAAACCACGGGCGGCAAAATATAAGATAGCGTGACAAAAAAGACAGTTGAAAGTAAGGGCCCCACGACGCCCATGATAGATAGGCCAGGCAAATCCTGGGGGTTATGTCTAACAACGGACGCTACAATGATGATGATGATGATTTGACTGACTTCACTCACGGGGAAAATTTTGATAGTCAGTTCAAAATTAAGGCAATCTATTAAGTTGTACATAACTTGAATTTTGAACATTGAAAAGGCTCATTTTATCATGAACTTATTCATTTTTTAATTAAACTTATAAGAAATTGTCTACCTAAACTGTCTCTAAAACTGTCAACATTGGTTTCACTGAGTTTTTAGGCTGGTCTGGCTGGCTGGCTGGCTATGAATATATCATGCGTACAGGCAGCACTAATGGAACTATAGGGCTGAAAATCTAATAGTCACTCCTTATTATATGTAGAAAAACGTATTTCGATGATTCTTTTTAGCCCTTCCCCCAAGTATATTTTTGTGCGTGGTTCATTTTGCAATGTAGGTTTATGCTAAATTGATTCTTAAGTCTTTTTTTTTTTGTTGTTAAATAAAACGTTTTTAGTGATCACAAGTCAAAAATGGCGTGAGAAGCAACAAATTCATTGATCATCCTTGTTTCGAATTTTTGATTGATAATCCCAATACGTCGTGTCGACAAAAGACGGTTTCTCGTCAAGGAGTAAATTTACTTTGAGACAAACTGATAATCTTGGGTACATCAAATTATAGCATTTTTTTAATTGGTTCATATAATGTGTTTTTATTGTAAGATACTTGGAATTAATTATGAGGTGAATTCAGAATCTGTATTGCCCTGATAGTTTACATTTCACCTGAATGCGTTGCTAGCTTAAGAAAAACGCTTTTTCACTTATTTTGAAAACGTTTTTCCATTTATTTCGGAAAAGCTTTTTTCTCTCCTTACGAAAACGGAAATTTCTATTAAAACGTTTTCTAATGGAACATATAAACTCAGTTTGTAGTCGCTCAATTTTCAACGTTGAGCCTGCTACTCACACAAATACGTTTTATAATAGGCGCATGAATTAGATTTAGACTTGTCGTTAACTGTAAATTTCTTACGACTAGCAAGAAGCTTCCATAATCCTCTGTCCTTTCTGTGACGTATCTGTTGCTTATAGAGTGGGTGACATCGCTTGCAAAATAATGACGTTTGTATTGATTTTAGAATGGTTACATCATTCAATTAAAATAAATCTTCGACAGGCGAATAGGTTTTTAAATAGCATAACATCTGAACTCAGATCGAAATTTCAGACATGATATATTCAAATACTCTAACATTGAGAAGGAATGACACATGCAGAATTCAGTTTTACATAGTTTTCTTAAAGATATTTTCAAGTGTTCTTAACTGAATCAATATTTGTCTTTGCTCAAAATATTTTCTGTAGCATTTGAAATCCAGAAAACAGATACAATCACTTAATCTGATTGAAAATTGCTCTTATTCCACCTTCAGAGAAGTGCATGGGAACAAGTTTCAGTAAAATCAGACCTCATTATCTGAATCTCTACCCTTCTTAATTATTACATACGTATAATAGCGATATGAACAATACAGGTTTGTTTAACTTGAAGACAATGTGACTTGTACATCTTTTCATTTTTTCAACAAATTAAAGGGACATAATCAGGATAGTGGTCAGTATTGCCATAGTTATTGCCCTTTGATCGGATCAGATTTTTCTCTTAGAATGGGAAACATTGACATACGTCCATAATGTTAAGTTTGGAAATCAGATTAAAGGAATACCTTGACTAATGCGGTCCTGACAAGTGTGAGCTTTGATGTAGTACGGTTTGGGTATTGCTGTACAAATTAATGTCACAAATTTTTGCCTGAAAAAGGCCACATTAAATTATGATAATACCTTGAAAAGTGCGGTTTTAAATAGTATAGAATATTTTGGAATGAATCAATATCCAAGTATTAGCATCATTATTGAGGATATTTCAATGATTATCATAAGATGAACTGATGTTTAATTTGTCGGATATAAAATATCATTTTGATAAAAACGTAGCAATGGACGATAAATATCCATGGTATAGAGTAAGGAGACGATATAATCGGACGATTATTATCAATTTGAAAGAAAATTGACTTTTGTAGTGACTTATAGACGTAAGTAATTATTCTCGATTGGAGGCATCCAGCGGCTATGAAACTTTATCTGGATGAAAACATTATATTTACACGGGCACGTTGATAGATAGATAGATAGATAGATAGATAGATAGATAGATAGATAGATATGAGCAGACTGGCATTGGGAAAGAGAAAGAGAGGGGTAGATTGACAGAGGGAAAATAGATAGATAGATATAGACTGAATGACATTTAAGGAGAAGGAGAGAGGGAGAGTGTACATATATATATATATATATATATATATATATATATATATATATATATATATATATATATATATATATATATATATATATATACATATATATATATATATGTGTGTGTGTGTGTGTGTGTGTATATATATATATATATATATATATATACATATATATATATATGTGTGTGTGTATATATATATATATATATATATATATATATATATATTTACATAAATATATATATATATATATATATATATATATATATATATATATATACATATATACGTATATATATATATATATATATATATATATATATATATATATATATATATATATATATATATATATATATATATCCCATCCTCGTCCGATAAATCTTTTTACAGCATTCTGGATTTTTTTTTTTCAATTATGTATTACGTACAGTGTTCTGGATTGGGATTTTTTTTTTTTTTTTCAAATTTGTTGGGATTATTAGAACTGATAAGTAACAAGATTATCTAAAAAAATGATGGTACCAGTTATTAATTAAGTTTATCGCTTTGAGGTTAAGTAGATACACATATCTATATTGTATTTGGTATATGAAATATCATATCTGTGTAATTGAGAAATTATTTCAATTAATATACGATGTTGTTGATTTTCTTTAGTCGTTAAAGATGTTGTTCGATGTAGTAATAGCTAGAATTTTCCCAACGATGATCTACTTCAAAACAGAATTTAAAAAAACGGATTAATTACTAAATGCAGACACAAAAGGAGACTTTTATTAAGTTATGTAGATATTAATATATGGTGATAATAACATGATCAAGATCTATGTCATTGTTATTGTTCGTGGTGTGCTACAAGTAATAGTACTGGGGAAGCCACTTATCATAATTACAGATAATGTCATCAGTCGGTTATTGTTTTCAAAATCAGTTGACACTCAACACTTTCCTTAGAAATACCTTATTATACTAAGCTACTTTCTCGATATAGCCTTCGTTTAATATCATCGACCAGTTATTGTAATCAAAAAAACCCTGTGCTTAAGTGATTACAATAATAATTAGCTATCCCTGTACAACTACTACTGCTTTAAAGTGGGTTTATGGTGAGCACGCTTGAATCAAACCAGCCATTTCCGATTCCTCAAACTTAGACTAGTGTTTTCAGGATGGTTTTTGACCATGGCGTAAGTCGGTCGCGGTTACTCAGATCGGCAGAAATTAATGCCCGATTCAGATAGCTTAACGACGTTTGCAAGGAATTAAGAGACCAAGGAGAGAGTGGGCAAAGAGCGATAGACAGCGTTCATGACAAAGGAAGAAAGCTGTTATCCCGGAATATAGGAAGGATGATAAAAGAGAGAGTGCGTTGGTAAAGGATGAAAGATAGTGGGCAAGGAATTCTTCTTTTTTTTCTTACGTCACACTACGTCATATTATTCCTTTTTTCTTTAATCAATTCTCTTGATGAAAGAGAAAAAGGACAAGAAACAAACAAAAAGAAAGAGAGGGGGAAAGGTAGAAAAAAACAGACTATGGTGCTCATAACTAATGTATACACTTCATATATATCCTTATAAGTTTATCATTTCCAATTTTCGGACGATGTTTTTCGTTATATTTTTTATGTAATAATAATTCATTCTGGATTTGATCGTTTTCACTGAGATTAACTAATTAAAGAAATGTGGACAAATATTGCCAAATGCTGTCAAAAATAGTAAATACAATGTTGCAGGTTTTGAACTGTTTTTTTCTTTTCTTTTTTCTTTTTTTTTCCGCTTAGTACGGGACAATGGTACAGTCCTGGAGTGCGTAATCATTATCAAATTCATTTCAAAAATAAATGTCTGTGGAATTAGCTTGCTAACCACTGCTTAAGGGGTTCAAGCTATTATGCTGTGTTTAATACAGAATAATCTCACAGGGGGTTGGCACATAGAGTGGATCAAAATCACAACAGTTGTTATGGTCTGCGAGAATAACTTTCTATCCATTGATTCACAGTGATACATTTATATTATATGATTATGGCTACGACCCTGATACTCATTTTTAACAACCGAAGTCGCTTGCACAGTTTCCATTGAATAGTAATTCATTCTATGTTTTTGCAGTATCACATATGATGCCTGACGGCTATCGCAGGAGGTTGAGGGACAACAAGTCTCCTCAAATCTTTGGTGCCTCTTTCAGTATTCACGCAAATTCCTGCAATGTTTAGGTGTGAACAGTCCCAACTCCTCCTCGAATTTCTATTCGCTTCTAGTTTTTAATATTAGTTAAAACTAACTTAGTTAAAATGCACCAACTATTATTATATAAACGACCTTAGCCTTAATGATCAATACCTCCAGCTCCTGGGTATGGTCCTATTATACATGTAGTTTTTCGCTTCCTTCGTTTCCATCCAGTGGTCTGCTAGTACAGCTTTTTCTGCGATTGACAAGTTATCTCTTCAATCTTTTTAATCATTCAGTTTGAAACTTTCGAAATTGGACTCCACACTTTGAGTTGGTAGTCGATCTGGATCTGGAAACTCACTGAATAGCTTTTTTGATGTGTCGACACATTTCAATGAGACGTTTTTCAGTCGGTTGGTCGGTCTGTTGGTCGGTCCGAGTTACGTGAAACGACAGAAATAGGAAGGAAGGAAGGAAGAGGTGTGATGTCACTAAAGGTGTGACATCATCAAGTAACCTGCTATGATGTCATAATAAAATCTACGAGTTCGGCATGATTAGATTTTTAAAAAAGCCAAAAATGGCAAAAAAACGCCAAAACCTGACAATTTACTAAAAAAAAACGTTTTTAAATGGTGCCCAATGGTAAACTAATGTAAATTTTCAAGGTTGTAGCTCCAACTGACAGGAGCAACTGGAATCATATAAACACACACACACACACACACAAACACTAAGACGAGGTAAGAGAGGAGAATTCGTTGACTAGTTGGGTGGGCGATTCTTGGGGCTACGGTGATTTGATAGATGTGAATCTATTGATATCGGTCAATAACCCATAAAAATGTCTGACAATATTTCACCACCGCTTATATTTCACTCTGTCAGATATTGGTCCATATTTTCAGAATATTCCCATAATGCAATATTTTATAGGAATTAGATACAATTGCTTCCTCCTCCTGCTACTACTACTCCTCACGGATGAGGGACAAATCATTGTACTTATCGTTCTCTTTTTCTACGACATCCTCGTTTGAATGACTTTTCTTACTTTGATTCCTGATTTCATTTCTATTTTGGTCCAGCTTGCTGCTTTCACAGATGACGCAATTTAATCATCCATCCGAAAAGTATCCAACCATTTATATCTATCCGTAGTCCCTCCAAAGTCGTGATTAGTGTCTTTGTATGCCGACCATAACTTGTACCATCCCGACCTTCATGTTCCACACCTTCTTCGGTTTCCTAGCAGGGTCGTGGTATTTCCCTAGTTGTTCATTCTCTCTCATATTTACTTTGTGATCTGCTGGCTCGGCTACATCTATTGTTTTATTGGTTCTCCTTCTGTTGTCTACGATTACCCGGCCCAGACTTCTCGTTTAGATGGGGAGGTCAGTTTGGATGTCGAAGTCCTAATTATTATTCATGACTTTTTCTTGGACTGTCACCGCCTCTTACTGATACCACTTGTACGCATGGTTGAATCAAATTCATTTGCTCAGTTCCCAGTGTATTACTGTTGCTACCCTGTCGTGTATGTTTCATACTCTTGCTAGGGTAGTTGGTTCCATTCACTGGTTATGCAGTTTACGGTTTCATCCCTTTCTCCACATAGGCGGAATTTGCTGTTTGGGTTCTGTCGATTCTCCCCAGGATATAGTTTTTGCTATTGCATTTGTTTAGGGCTGTCATGATAAGCGATTCTTTTTCTCTCTTCGGGTTTCCTTTTTACAGCCATATTCACAATCTCTCGTCTGTAATATCTTGTATCTGTATTTTGAATTCTCCATATATTTTTTTCTGTTCCCATTTTTCTCTCCTTATTTTCTGTGCTGCTCCTTCCTATGCCACTCTTTTGTTTTTGTGTATCATCGTTGCTACTCTATCGTGTCTATGCTTTTTATTTATTATTATTATTATTACTATTATTATTATTTGGAATCTCTATTATACCATTTGCCTGGTTTATGCCGGAAGCTGAGTGACAAGTCTCTTCAAGTCCTCAGCCCTCTTCTTTACACCCTCACAGTTCACAGTGGTGCTGTGGTTTACAATTTCACGCTAGTTGCCCGGTGGTTATCGCTGGAGATTGAGTGACAGCAAATCGCCTCAGTATTTGTGCAGTCCCCAATTATTACCCCCGTATATTTTCATGTTCACACAAGTAGCTGTTGTTGCTGGGGATCAAGTGACTGCAAATCTTCTCAAATCTTCAATATCTTAATTGGTATTGTTGCCGACCAAAGTAGTACTGCTGTTGTTTGGACTCTATTAGTCCTTCCTTGAAGTTTTAATCTCGCCTCTAGGATGTTTGGGATGATTCCCAGTGCACCAGGCTTAACAGAATTAAACTTGCCAAGATTTCGAGACAGGGAGCCAAAAGCAAGAATGACTTATAAATAATTTTTGTTTCCTCTGTCAATTGCTTTCCATTGTTTTTCAGATGAATTCATCTCACTTAATTCTGTCTCGCTTATTTTCTTTGCAGATCATATTTGTTTCTGTCTTTTTTTCCTGCTTATCTGCCAACTGTTAATTATTTCTTTTTTATTTTTTAACTGAAGAAAGCTATCATTTGGGCACCAGACGTGCCTCTGAGTCTTGCAAAACTTTAGACAATTTTCTTAGCTAATTATTGAGTCTACGAACTGATAGCCGCGTGGGACGTGCCACACGGGCACCTTCCTTTTTAAAATAACAAACTTAATTGTATTTGTTATATTAGGACGCCAATTCAGACAGAGCTGCATTATCTTTGTTATTTATTCGAATTTCTCTTGCTTTTTTTTTCACTCTTTTCTTTGTATCTCTGTATTGCTTTGTAAACCCTATTCCAAAGACTACAACACAGAGCATCGGACTGTTTTAACACCTCTTCAAGCAATTCTCGTACAATTTCGATCATTTTTTCATAAACACTCTCACATTGAACTCACGCACATACACTCAATCATGCATATATATATATATATATATATATATATATATATATTTATTTATTTATATATATATATGTATATGTGTGTTTGTGTGTGTGTGTGTGTGTGTGTGTGTGTGTGTTTGTGTGTGTGTGTTTGTGTGTGTGTGTTTGTGGTAACGGAAATAACAGACTCTACGGTATCACATGAAGATTTCTTGATAAAATCTAAAATAGATAATAACAAAGATCTTCCAATAAAATATGAATACTACTTGATAAATCCAAAAAGATGATCCTAAAAGATAGCATAAACAATAATGGTTAAAACAGATCAAATAAATAAGATGACATAATATCATCAATGGTACGAACTGAATTATATGAACCATCATCTAAGAAAGAAATTATTATTCCCACGAATGTATGGAATATTCCGTGTTTAAAAAAGGACTTGACGATATATCAATCTAAAAAGAATTATAAAGAAATAAAGGAATAATAGGAAAAAAAATTCCAAATGAACTGACACTAGGAGAGCGCATTCCATTTAATAACATATAAGCTTGGAGCAATCAAAAGAAATGAAATTTCAACTCTTAAAAGCAATAAGATATTAGATAAGATATAACTATGAATAATGACAGTGCGGTCAACATCGCTGAATGTGAATGCAGAACATCAAATTTGTGTGGTAAAACAGAGAAATTAGAAAAAAAAAAACAGAAAAAAATATTCTAAACTCAGAAAACAGATAAAATACGAATATGAAAATCTGCAAATAATTTTTGCTGGCCCCAAACCTTTTTGGTCCCTAGAACCCATAAATCTTGTACCATAAATAATGAGCAAACACTTCGCATTCCTCGAATTGTAAATGTGCAAATATATAGATGAATAAAGTAAGATATCGTTTACTAACAAAAGCCATAAATTTCAACCGCAGTGCAGAGATTATAAACAATTTTTCCTTTCTTTTTTTCACTACTATTTACATCTATTATTTTATTTTTGTTAATTTTTTAAAGTTTTATTCAGTCTGAGGAAAGTTGTGGTAAAAAGTAACAGAAATATTTAGATTGACATAAATAGTAGTACAAAAATGAAAAAAATTTCCTAATAATGATTTATAATACTCCCTCTACAAAATAGATAAATAAACGTGTTTACAGCATAGTGAAATGGGAAAAAAATTAATGTCTAAAATACCTTTCGACTAACCGATTTGTGAGTGTTTATCCACATATAAGAAAGGTTTATTTATTCTCAACATGACATACGTTAATAACATAAATATTATTACGATGCATTTATGATTTCCTAAATGTTTTACGTTTTGTTTATTATGCACAGAGTATTTTCTATGCTGTGCCTTTTCGTGGTACGCTGCAAAACTCCACGATAATTTCCCATTGAATTATTCAAGACAAAAACACTGATTATCAAAACCGTGAATAGAAAAACCGCAAATATCAAGGATAACTGTACATAAACTGTTTGTAAGTGGTTAGCAAGGTGGCTCAGCTGGCCATTAGTATGATATGAGGTGATCCTGACTGGTTGGCTCACTTTTGTAACCTTATTCGAGACTCAAGAACATCATTTGTCTTTTATCGTCCGCGGCTTTCTGAATTTATCTGGTTCGTCTTTCCATCTTGTATTCTGCCAGCCTCAGCTTCGTATGAGATATCTGGTGATCCATGTTGTGAGTTATGATGCCCATTTGTTGTCTACCATTATTGAAACATGGCCAGCCCATTGCCATTTGACTTTCCCAATGGATTCTGTGATTCTCGGCTCCCTGTTTTTCCTGATTATATTATGATCTGTTCATGTGAATCGAGAATGATTCTTTCATGTGTATGTTGGATGTTTTACAGCTTGACGGTCGGTCAGTCTCTTGGCAAAGTTCCATGTTTCAGATTCATAGATGACTATCGAGAGGATGCATTGGTTGTATATTCTTCTTTTTAGGAGTAATAGAATTTTCTTGTTCTTGAAGGTCGAACTTTCTCTGTCGAAAGCTTGCCATCCTAGGGTGATTATCCGCTGGATTTCTTCTTCTTTTGAGGATTTCATAAAGATACTTTCTCCTTGGTAGATGAAAGCCAACTTTCACACTCTCTTTATTCAGTTCATCTAGCATTAGTTGGAGGGTCGTAAAGGTTCTCTGCAAAAAGAACAATGTTTTCTGCTGATTCAAGGTTGCTTAGGTATTCGTTATCCCCTCTGATTTCTTTGTTTTCCTAGTCAAGGTTTCCGAAGATCATCTCGGGACAGGCTGTGAAGAGTTTGGGTGAGCTGGTATCATCTTGTTTTACCCTTTTTTGGAGTTGGAAGAACTCTGAATCTTTATGTAGCCTAATAAAGTAGCTGCTGTGACGGTATATATGTTGCAATGCTCTGACATATACGGGGTCTAGACCTTGTAAAGTGATAGCCTGAATGTCCCTGTGTATTTTCCCCTGAGTCGAAGGCTCTCTTGAAGTCAATAAACGCTACAGCAAGAAGCATTTTATATTCTGGTGCTTAGCTGATTTATCCATGGTGGACCATGATCGAGTAGCTTATTCTAAAACCAACTCGTCCTGTTGTTGGTTTTCATCAAGCGTTTTGGTGATTCGGTTCTTGATAACTGCAGTGGAAAGTTTGTAGATGCAGTTGAATAGACTTCCGGGTTTCCTCTCAGTGGTTATACACCTTTTCTAGCCGACTATTTCTACAGTAGACTGTTGTATCCCAACGGGATTCTCCATACATCAGAGCTTGTGCTCAATCACGCTATACTTGGTAAATATCTATTCAAAAGTCGGGAAATATGGACCAATTTCTGACAGAGTGAAATATAACCAGTGGTGAAATATTGTCCATTATTAGAAAGGGGACATTTTTATAGGTTATTGACCGACATCAATAGATTCACATCAATCAAATCACCGTAGCCCCAAGAATCACCTGACCAACTAGTCGATGAATTTTCCTCTCTTACCTTAAAACGTTTTTTCTCTATGGGGAGTTCCTATGGTCATTTTGAGAAAAACATTGCCCAGATTTTGAGCTGGTATTTCAAATAAAAGATCTGAGGGGTTCAGATTATCATTTCGCCTAATTCATTTTTTAGATAATTGGTTCTGGTACACACGTGGGCTACGGTGATTCATTCATGCACGGTACGGATATATTAGCATGCATGATAATCTGGACTCACTACATCGGCACACTTCTTCAAATTTCCAGAAAAAGAAAGTCACCTAGTCGTAGAAATTTCATTAGACAATGATGTATGTGATTAATCTAAAGACCAAACAGACGAGGATTGTATTAATTACACCCAGTGGCTCTATTTGGAATATAATTGAGTTAGAATAAGTTTATCATCGTCTTTTTGTTGGATACACACATACTGAATGCAGTTAGGCAACAATAAGTAGCATTTTCCACACTAGTTAAAACTGCATTGATTGTGTAAACGCCGACGAAGGACTCAGTCGCATTAGCTTTGGTATTTCGATAGATACAAATAACTATTTGCTGTTTCCGCCATGGTTATCTAATCTGAAATGTGAACTGCAAACTACTACTATAGCAGTAATGATTTGCGAGCGTTTTTCCTTTTAGGGCATGTGTGTGTGTGAGAGAGAGAGAGAGTGAGTGCACACACGTTCTGTAACCTGCGATCAAAAAAATTAAAGGGTCCATAATTGCCTTTAAATTTTATATACAGCTGACTGAATTTCTGTTGAAAAAAATTTGATTCCCGTCGTGAATTCAAAAGTGTGCATGTATTTTAGTCATCCCCGACGCATACCAAAAAAAATTGGCACAACTTAAGATTTTTGCGCACACATTAAATCCCAACACTTAATGAGTGCATCGTTTGCAAGACTAGCTTACAATACAGTGAGGCACTTTTTCTTTGAGTTTTAGTTCTTAACGGACTTGAAATATTCGTACAGTTGCTCGAAAAATCCCAACGTTCTTTCAACGATCCCAAAAGTTCAGAAGAAGAGAAGTATCATCAGAGTTCAATATGCCTGAATCATTTTTAGATAACTTCCTTATATTTCTTTTGGTTATGTGGTGACGATCAAAAGTTGTTTACACTTGGATAAACACATCTTTATTGATTCTCTACAAACATGAAATCTTCATAATACTGATTATCCTACTTTTTTCAAATGTCCTTTTAAAACAATATCCCTATAGATCGGTGGGTTCTGCGAAAAATATCTCGGGTTCCGTGAAATAAATACACAGTTAATGCCATTAGATAGAGTTCAATAGAAATTTATTCTATCAAAGAAGTATATTCATCAATTTCAAAATAATAAGTTAGGCAACGTGAAAATATTAATATATATATATAGATAAATTTCTTCTCAAAAACAATGTTTGTTTCTTTTATTGTCTTATCAAAATTAGGATGACGGGTATTGTCCGTAAAATAGAAATGTGTTTTCGCAATTTGGGGAAAATCGTATAAGGTTTCCCGTGACAAAACAAATTTGGGAATCACCACTCTAGATAGAAAGAAAAACTTGGGTTTCTTTATTTCATCGTTCGTGGGTTTCTTTATTTCATATTCTGTTATAAATTGAAGTCATGAGATCTTTCCTAATTTTAGGAAGTGTCTAATCAGAATATTACATCAACGGCAGATTCGGAGAGTTGCGTGATGAAGTTTGATGCAGATATGTTTGCCTGAGGGCAGTACGTGTTCTTCCGAATCCCTATAGGGAGAAATTTCTTTACGGGTTATTGCTTTCCAGGAAGATGGTATATATGCGCTGATAAACGACTTTCCAATCGTATGGAATAGGTCAGAGAAATGAGAGGGGTTATATGCAAGTCAATTTTTCAGAGATATACAGATTAAAGATCACTAATACATTCTTTCTGTAACGTGAATGCCGTAAATGGGTTGGAGGAGCCCAAATGGTTTGACAAAAAACGAAATCGGTATCATAATAACTGACAAGATCAATAACATTAAAGACTTCACCGTTATAAACAAAGCAGATATAGAAAGCGACCATACGGTGACAACGTGGATAACTACATTTAAGTTTAAAACTGAAAGGAACAAAATGATTTTTCAACAGGAAAAATACTCTAATAAGGTAGAAAGCATTAGCAATTTTTGAGTAGCGAAAGGGGACAGATTTCAGGTCCTGTGGAATAGCGACAGCGAGGGAAAGAGTATTAGCCTGACAAATATAAGTTAGGGAAACAGTGGCGATTGAAGCTCGTACAAATGTAAACAATAATACGGCGCAACACTCTAAAGCAACATTTGAAATAATCAAAAAGAGGAGATATATAACGATAAAAACTAAAGATGACATAAACAAAAGGGCGACATTTGTCTTGCTAAGAAGAAAGAAGAAAAAATCGAAGAGTGGAGAAAGGGGGAGAGTTTAAAATACGCCCGAGCAGCAGAGCATATCGGCAAGCAATAAATGCTTGCACTAGAGGATACAAATGTAGGGACGAGCCGTCAGAAATGATTAGAGAAAACTTTAAGAATGTGTGCACCTCAAAAATTGAAGTACAACGAACTGATAAGCCGATAGAGGCTAGTGATATCCTAGATATAACAGACGACGTAGTAGTTTTTGCATTACGAAATATGAAACCCAGAAAAGTTCCAGGCGAGGATGGCATAACGACAGACGTTCTAGAAATTGCAAGAGAGATTTTCCACAATGGACTAGTTCAGCTATTCACATAGTGTGTGTGCGAGAAAGAGGAGTGCCTCATATATATATATATATATATATATATATATATATATATATATATATATATATATATATATATATATATATACTAGTTGAAACCTTGCCTTGTGGGTAGAATTTTCAGCAAAATAGAAGATCGAAACTTTTTTTTAGGGATACCTTCATTCAATACCTTTTGAATTTAGGGAAGGAAACTGTAAATGGATTTTCTGAAATACAGGGAAGTAAGTAAATCCGTCCCTAAATCGAACCACTTCCTCTTTAGCAAGTAAATTCCATTGAGGACTCTCGGAGATATTGTATGGTGTGAACATACAGCTAGGATACAGGGTAGGTGACTGTATATGATCCCCAATTTGAGATGCTACCTGAATATTTGGGTAAGTAAAAGCCTAAAATGACCTCGCAGAACCCGAACGAAGAGAGAAAATTGATTAAAAATGAGATTTTCACGTCTTGCGATGGATTTTCGGGAGATGTGCGAAATGCCCAGCGAGACACGGGAATTTCGAAAAATGAACAGATTTATCTATCTGCTCAAAATCACAGTCCTTTCGATTAGTATTTTGTGTAAAGATAGCTTGATAGATATCGTCCCTTGCTTAAATGAATCAGTATCACCACCTTTCAAATCTTGTAAATCATGAATATCCTCAGATTTTATACTGAATAAGTGACCAAGAGAGCTTGATCATATGACATGATTGATTTTGTTCAGAACGATTCTCCACAGAATTATCCGTATTTCGCATAAATGAATCACGGTAGCCCACGCGTGTACCAAAGCTAATTATCTAAAAACTACAAAAGCTCATCTGGCTGGTTGATTGGATGATTGGTGGGGCTCCGGTAATTCGATACCAGGTTGTTTGGTAAGAAATTTCTCGTTCTGGAGATACAGGAAAACCTGTTTAGATGTAACAATCGTTAAATTAATTTTTCACACTGGGATTCTGAATAAGAGGAATTCCGATAATTCTGAATTTGTTTCTTCGATACGTTTGAAGAATTTGCCACTATGTGCTGCAATGATCTAAATAAATTTTTAAAAATGAAGGTGTTCAATCGATTGGATAGGGATGCTGAGATAAAATATCTCAACATAACGATCAGTTTATTTTACTGGGCGTAGGTTTTCATTATCATTCTGAAGATACTGGCCTAAGCAAGTCAAATAACGAGAATAGAAACCCAGCCAAAAGTAACAAGAGTAAAAATCATTTTTCGAATCACCGTAGCCCCCAAAATCTCCCATTCAATCAGCCAACCAAGAAATCTACAGATTTTTTTTTCTTAGAGTGTCTGTGTGTGTCTCCGAGCGCCTGCTTACATCCATGGACATGTGCATGAATACACCACTAGGCATTCTCTGAAAACGTGTTTAAAAAAAAAAGTACGTTCAGGGGTCTCTATGGTCATTTTGGACCAACAATGCCCAAATCTTATGCTGGTATTATTTTTAGATAATTTTGGATGAAAGTTCTATTTTTTTGCATAATTTTAGATATTTTAAGATAGTCAATTCTGGTACACGTTCGGGTTATGGTTATTCATTTATGCGAAGTACGGATATCATAATAATTATCAGCAATGACAGTCTCGTCTCCCCAAAACTAATCCATTTATTTTTTATTGAAAATAGATGTGATTCTGAACGAAATGAATTCTGATAATTACGAATTCATCTCTTTTGAAGGTACTTTTAAAGGCTGTGTAATTAAGAGATTGTTCTATTGATCTGATTGAATAGGAATTTGATCATGATAATTCAATTGAATTTCATTGAAGATAAAGCTTCTGTCAATCTAATGATTCGATCTTCTCCTCCGTTTATTAACTTGGTGAAGAGAATTCAGATAAGGATGAAATGATTCCTTCAAAGATTTTGCCAATGTGCCTTGTTGTAATCTGAATAGATGATATTTGAAGGTTTTAAATTGATAGAATATTGATGTCAAGATAGGTCCTCTCAATGTAACGATCTTGTAGTTTATATTATTGGTCATGGGTTTGCATTATTGTTATGAAGACATTGGTGCAGTGGCGTTCCTAGGGCTGGCTTAACTCGGGCCGGTAACACAGGGTGCAACCCCAGTGTTGTTAATTCAAACATTTTTTCGTCTTTAATCGACATGTCAAAACATCTAATTGAAAAAAATGCGTTTAAAAGCCAATTAGCCTTTTTATATCCATTTTTAATTCTTGAACATGACAGGATTCGTCTAAAATGGCTAGAAAATTGCTACAGATTGGTTAGAATCTCTAAAAAATAGCGGTAAATGTCGAATTTTTGTGCTGACAAGAATCATGGTGTCACACCAATGATAGTGTCATCTGGGGCTCCAGTGCATCGGTGTAAATCTGGACTAATGACGAACAACGAGCAGAGGACCTTGCCCGGAATATAATGTTTTGGGGGCATCTTGATTAAAACCCCAAAAACATATCATCATCCTTATTAACAATGACAAAAGCCCGCCGTGAAGTCAGTGACATCACTTCAGGCGCTTGTACCTTCTAAGTCTATTTCAAATATCGAACAAGTCGAATGAGTAGTAATATGATACATACAGCCCAACCAGGAAGGACTGAAGCCGTAACCAGTATAAGGGCACTTGCTAGGATTCTGGATGAGAATGATTGTGGTATTGCTGAAGTGATACCTTTAATCCATTATGTGTTGTAGTGATCTGAATCGAAGATTTATACGTGCACAATCGATTGAATAGCAATGGTGAGACGGGTGCTGTTAACTTCCTCAGTTTATCAAATGTGTCCATCATCTTTTTAAGTCACAAGGTCTGTCCCCTACTAACTGACGTCATTCATGTTTTTCTTATCGATCCACAAGATGGAAAAAATATCCGCAGTTTCTTCTGTGGTACGTTTAGGGATTTGGGAAGAAAAGGATCCAGGCACTTTTGGATTGATTTTTTCCTTACCTTTATCACTAAGAGAGTGTTTCAATATGCAATTAAATGGAAATATTAAGGCACTAAGTCGTTTGAGGAAGATTATATTGTCAGGAATCTGTTTGCTTCCCTCCATTACACAATATGAACCACTATTCTAACCCATACTTTTCACGTCTGATCGTTTGAAATTTGGAAGAAAAAACTGTTATGGGTCAGTTCACATTGTCCCTGAAGAATCTAAGGTTAATCTGCTAATGGGCCGTAAAAATTACGGGTTATGAGTTAAATCATTATCACGTCGGTAATTGATTAAACGTCTGTTACATTTGAATAGGTTTTTATTACATCTCCAGAGATAAGATTGACAGGAATTTCTGAAAGAGACTTTAACCCTTCACACAGTAATTTTTTTAGTGTTTGATCTTGTGCTTATATTGTGAGCTTCTCTTAAATTTATGTTTGTGTGTGAGTTTATGTTGTCATGTTTTCGGAATGGTACACTTCCTGCTGGTGAAAGCTGAAGTTCTGGGCTGTAGGTTTTTCCTCTCAACTCGTTGAAGTTATTGACAGCAGAATGGCAAAGTCTGATATCACTGGCGTTCTTCTGGATCCATTGTGTGGTAAAATAACAAGAAAAAAATCATGCCTTTTTTTCTTTATTAGCCGAATTCGTTATTATTTCGACTGTAAATTTCCAGTGTATGATTATAGGACAGTCAGTTTATATTGATTTAGAAACCTAGACACGTTTTAGTAAGTTTCCCCACAGAAACTTCGAGCAAACGGCACAACCTTATGATGGTAAAGCAACATTTTATATAAAATGCCTGAAACTAGTAAACAATTGTTTTACAGTAAAAATCCTCGTGCTATTAATAAGAACAAATATTGTTGAAAATTTTCATCAAAAAATTATTTGCCTAAACCATATAAACTTCGAGATATATGTCCGAAAAGTTAGGTATGTTTACATTTTTTAAGAAAACCTGATGTAACGCAATATGGTAATTTTGTGAGAAAAACGTAGGGAAATATATTAAAAGGTAAATCAAGTTATCTATCGACCTCAAAATGTTGTTTAGCTGTAAAGAAACGTTGACACACTAATAAGATCTGCCATTACTGTCTTGCCTTTTCTAAGGCCTGGTTATTAAGGAAACCTGCCATATTCCATCGAATATTCACTAAAACCTTAAATGCGTGAAACTTTCGCTTGGAAAATAAAGTAGATTTTTCGCCCCGAAGCCCAAATTGTTCCAAAATGGAATAAACGAATGAGGACTTTTCTCATTTCTAATTTAGATGATTATATTCTTAATTGATAAACATGATACATTTGAATAGGATTTTATTCTATCTCCATAGAGATGACATTACGTCATGTATCAATACAGCATGTAAGAAAACTTGAAGATTGAAAGCATAAAGAATTTGTGCGTAAAGGGTTAACATCTGCTTCAGAAATGTCAGTCAATCGTTTTTTTTTGTTTTCGTTTTTTTCAAAAAGCCGATTTTGAAGTTCTTTTCCAACTAGGTTCCATTTTTAAAATCTGCCTCGGGAGTTTTTCTGGGGAAGCTCCGGAAAACTCCCATGCTATTCGCAAAATATTTCCAATGAAAGAGACGCCTACAGGAAATCTATTTTTGGAGTTACTGTTTTTTTTTTGTTTTTTTTTTCCTAATATCTGTTCCAAAACCAAATGGATTTTAAATACTGATATTTTGCTTGAGTGATTCCAGAAAAAGATGGTGGAATTTTTTTGACAATTTCCAGCTGCGACTGTTTATCCTGACTTTTTCTCGTTTGCATTTATTTTCATTTTTCGTTTCGCTTTCTTGTAATTGTTTTTTGATGTTCCTTCCATGGGATTCTGCCAATTCTAAGCCTTCTTCCCTCTCTCGTCTACTTCTTTCTACTGTCTAACCTCTGCTACTATTCCAACCTCCGTTTCTTGCGTCTGATCGTTTTAGATTTAGAAAAAAAAAACTGTTTTGAGCCAGTTAGTAAGGTCACACCTTGCTCCCGGTGAATGTTAGATGAAACGACGGATAGATCTTTAAATTATGGGTTAAGATTTTAATTTTTATCTCGTCAACGTTTGAGCCAAGGTTAAATACAGGACTAATTTTGAAGGCATGAAAGTCTGTCTTAATTAAAGATTGAACTAACACATTCTTCTTATTTCAATTTGTCCTTATTTGGCCATGAGTCATACTAAGCTAAGTTTAGTAAATATCAATACTTTTGGGGCCTGCCTTGTGGACTGAGATACGTATTTTCTGCTGATGTAAGTCATAGGTATTCGAACCCAGATAAAAGCTGGGATTTCGATTTACGATTTCCAGGTAAGTAGGCCATTCCTACTTGAAATAGTTACTCGAGAACAGTTGACCTTCTGTCGTACTTAGCTAAGCTGAGTAAATGAGGAGGTGGGATACTACATGAGAGACAAATCTTGTTTTACCACACTTGTGGTAGCCAAAACATCGATAGGAAGTCTCGCCGTAGAGCGATTGCCAGAATGCTAATATTGCAGACCATTAATTTTTGTGTTGAGTTTCATCCTAACTGTGTGACCAACATTTGTGGCTTTGTATTAGGCTTAGCTAAATAAATACTTGTGACACCTATCAAACTCGTCTAGTTAACTTAGTCGTGAGTTTCATCTACGCATTTATGTACTTATACCTTACTTGCTGAGCTTAGAAAACACACGAACATATTAACAAGCAAATGCACATATAAAAAAGGAAGAACTCTTTGGTGAACTCTCGTTGTAACAGTACTCCTTTTAACGGCACTATACAATGATACATGCATTCTAAAGTTAAGTTCGTTTTTTATATTATCGCAAGACTATTGCCGGAGATTAGTTTGCTGCAACAGCACATTATTTCAAAAATTGAAACCAGTAAACCCTTAGAAATAATGCCGCAGAAATTAATTGCTCCTATTGACGTTTTGAATGAACTATTCCTTTATTTTTGCTTC